>OY757026.1:101663698-102088698 GCA_963580285.1 Lucinisca nassula | reverse complement strand
TATATATGTATCAGCCGCAGTCTATATCATTATATTTATTATGGGTCTTGACCGCTTTCCCATGATTCCTTCCAATACATATGTATCAACCGCAGTCTTTATCATTATATTTATTTTGGGTCCTGACTGCCGTACCATGCTTACTTCCAATATATATGTATCTGCAGCAGTCAATATCATTATATTTATTATTGGTCTTGACAGCCTTACCATGCTTCCTTCCAATATATATGTATCTGCCGCAGTCAATATCATTATATTTATTATGGGTCTTGACCGCCTAACCATGCTTCCTTCCAATATATATGTATCAGCCGCAGTCTATATCATTATATTTATTATGGGTCTTGACCATTTTACCATGCTTACTTCCAATATGTATGCATCCGCCGCAGTCAATATCATTATATTTATTATGGGTCTTGACCGTCTTACCATGCTTACTTCCAATATATATGCATCCACCGTAGTCAATATCATTATATTTATTATGGGTCTTGACCTCCTTACCAAGCATTCTTCCAATATATATGTATCCGCCGCAGTTTATATCATAATATTTATTATGGGTCTTGACCGCCTTACCATACATTCTTCCAATAAATATGTATCAGCCGCAGTCTGTATCACTATTATCATTTTGGGTCTTGACGGCCTGACCGTGCATCCTTCCAATATATATGTCTCCGCCGCAGTCTATATCATTATATTTATTATGGGTCTTGACCGCCTTACCATGCTTCCTTCCAATATATATGTATCAGCCGCAGTCGATATCATTATATTCATTATGGGTCTTGACCGCACTACCATGTTTCTTGTATAAGTCTGTGGATAAATACTTAGCATCAGATACTCTCTTGATACAGCGGTCAAGTCTAAGGAATAATGGATAAATACTTAGTATCAGATATTCTGATGATATGATATATAAGATATCTGATATGTTATATAAGATATATGAATTGTCAATTAAGATATCTTATTTACTAAAACATATAAGATATCTTATATGCTAAATAAGACATCTAAAAAATAAATAAGATATCTAATAAAGCATATAATACATTTTCAACAGCATATCAGATATCTTATATATTATGTTATATAAGATATCTTATCTATATTAGTAAATAAGATATCTAAATTGGTCTATAAGATATATTATTTAGCATATAAGATATTTTATTTCCGTTTGATAAATAGGATATCTTAAATAACATCGTTGACAGTTTGACTTCATTATATATTTTGTTAAAATATATTAGATATCTTATTTGTCAAATAATATATCTGATATATTTAGGCAAATAAATATCTTATATATTATATAAGATATCGTTTATGCTATATAAGATATCTAATATATTAATAATGATATCCGATACAGGATATAAGATATCTTATTTACCGAAATATGTAAGATATTTGATATGCTAAATAAGATATCTAATATACCAAATAAAATATCTAATATAACAGAAAAGATATCTTATATAATATATCAGATATCTTACATATCATGTAAGATATCGTTTCTGCATCTTTAAATAAGATATCTTATTAAATGAATAAGATATCTTATAAAATATATGCGATATCGGCTATGTTATATAAGATATTTTATATGCTATATTAGGTATCTTATTTAGTATATCAGATATCTCATAGAAATCCTTCCCTACCACCGTCTTAAACACTAATATAAGTAAACATCTGTAACCAGTGTATGCTTGATATTATAAGACTTGCATCTCAGCCACAGTCTCATGTTCTTATATGGTTGTATATATGTAAGCGGAGACCGCTTTGAAAATTTAAGACCTCTGCCGCAGTCCTACATACTTTTATTAGTCCACTTGAAAATTTAAAATCTTCACATTCTGCTGCATTTTCCTTTACTAATAGTAGTTAATTACCTGTCGCTACTGCCATTGCTGCTGAAGTGTCTAATATTATTATATCTGCTTATTGTACACCCCTCACTAGCAATAAATTCACTTCTACTGCCTCTATTTATTATACAACACAAAATAAATGGCATCAAAGACTGAGTCTTGAAATAATTCACAAAGACCCTTTAGAAATATGTTGCCAAATTTTCAATCATGCAAAATATAATTGTGAACAAGTTCTTTCAAAACGGGGTAAAAACACAATTTATAACACTAAATAATATATTGGGTCTTCCATTGTCCATTCCGGCATTATTGCAGCAAAATACAGCTTATTAAAGAAAAAAAACAAGAATGCCACTTTTTGCTGCCAAATTTTGACTTATTAGCGTCCAGCCAGATTTTCACCCCAAAATGCCAGAATTTCATACCCCGATGCCAGAATTTGACTGAAAATGCCAAATTTTGACACCCCGATGCCAAATTTTGAAACCCGGGATGCCAAATTTTCAGGAGGTAGCCCTAACCCTAACCCTAACCCTAACCCTAACCCTAACCCTAACCCTAATTAGGGTCCCGGTGCCAAATTTTGATTTGGATTAGCTGACTCTACCTTTAATAACTTTTTTATTTTCAGAGATATTTATTTGCCGCCCATTTAAAAAATGTTCGTTTTTACGAGTTTTATCACATGCAAGTATTAGTTTTCCTATATCAGTATATTTAAAGTAAAATTTTTGGTCATATGTAAAATATCGATGCCAAATTTTAAACTTTTGCTTATTTTGTGGCCTTAAAGTGGTCTGGTTTGTATGATTTTTTGGCCCTAGGCGATTAGCTCGATGTTTTTTAATCTAATAGAAAAGATCTGTAACCCACCCACAAACAAAAAAGTTGCTAGATTTTCGAGGGAAGAAAGTTGTCTTCTGGTGTACACCTGGTAGACCACAAATTCTCTCTGAATGAAATGAAAAAATCGCAAAATTTCAACTTTTTTTATTTCTCAATAGATCTTCCCCAAATTTTCAGGAAACTTAAATATTAGATAGAAAATAAGATTCCCAAAGTTTCAAACATATATACTGAGATTTATTGAAGATATTAATATTTTTAGAGAGCAAAAAAGTCAAAATTTGGCATTCTGTGCTAACAGACTCAAAATTGGTAGTTTTTTTGAAAAAAAATCTTATTTTAGTAATATTATCCAAATAAATATATTTATACAGATTTATATGCTTCATATACTTTCAAATGAAAGTGTTTTTATTGAAATATAATAGAAGAAAAAAGAAATATATGCAAAATTCGGGCCATTTTGGGCTAATTTTGACCTATTTTTGAACATGAATTTTCCTATGCTAATCGCGGCTAACAGTGTTGTTAATCTGCACAACGTTCAAAACTGTTTTAAAACTATTTATTTTTAATAAAAACATGTAGTAGACTCTTTTGGAATGAAAAATAAATAATGTTTTACATGTGTACCCCAAATCAGGGTTTTAAAAATTGGTATTTTAGGCTAACAGGGTTTAAAATTAGCCCAATTAAAATATGGTATTGAATTGCTAACAAGTAATAAACACTGGCAGGGTTTTCTACAACCATTGCATTAAAACTAAAATAATTCCTCCCTGCCGCAGTTATATATACTAATGTAGGTATATTGCATAGACCGAACTCTGCTTTGATATATACTTATATTAATGGACATCTTTAAGCGATATACGCTTTGATATTTTAAGATTTCCATATCCGCCGCAGTCTGATATACTGATATTGTTACACATGTATAAGCGGAGTCCGCTTTGATAATTCCTGAAATTCTTCTCCGCCGCAGTCTTATATACTTATTTAAGTGGGTATATTTAACCGGTTTGATATTTGGAGACTCCTATCTGTATTGCAGTCTCATACACTATCCTTGTTGTAAACATATAAGAACAAGCTGATTGATAATTTAAGATATTCTTCTCAGCTGCAATCCTTCCTACCAATATATTCGTATAATCCACTTTCTATATCATTATATACATTATGGATCTTGACCGCCTTACCATGCTTCCTTCCAATATATATGTATCAGCCGCATTCTATCTCATTATATTTATTATGGGTCTTGACCGCTTTGCCATGTTTCCTCCCAATACATATGTATCAACCGCAGTCTTTATCATTATATTTGTTATGGGTCCTGACTGCCTTACCATGCTTACTTCCAATATATATGTATCTGCCGCAGTCAATATCATTATATTTATTATTGGTCTTGACCGCCTTACCATTCTTCCTTCCAATATATATGTATCCGCTGCAGTCAATATCATTATATTTATTATGGGTCTTGACCGCCTAACCATGCTTCCTTCCAATATATATGTATCAGCCGCAGTCTTTATCATTATATTTATTATGGGTCTTGACCGTCTTACCATGCTTACTTCCAATATATATGCATCCGCCGCAGTCAATATCATTATATTTATTATGGGTCTTGACCGTCTTACCATGCTTACTTCCAATATATATGCATCCGCCGTAGTCAATATCATTATATTTATTATGGGTTTTCACCTCCTTACCATGCATTCTTCCAATATATATGTATCCGCTGCAGTTTATATCATAATATCTATTATGGGTCTTGACCGCCTTACCATGCATTCTTCCAATATATATGTATCAGCCGCAGTCTGTATCACTATTATCATTTTGGGTCTTGACCGCCTGACCGTGCATCCTTCTAATATATATGTCTCCGCCGCAGTCTATATCATTATATTTATTATGGGTCTTGACCGCCTTACCATGCTTCCTTCCAATATATATGTATCAGCCACAGTCGATATCATAATTATTATTATGGGTCTTGACCGCACTACCATGTTTCTTGTATAAGTCTGTGGATAAATACTTAGCATCAGATACTCTCTTGATACAGCAGTCAAGTCTAAGGAATGACAGATAAATACTTAGTATCAGATATTCTGATAATATGATATATAAGATATCTGATTTGTTAAATAATACATATGAATTGTAAATTAAGATATCTTAATAAGATATCTTATATGCTAAATAAGATATCTAAAAAATAAATAAGATATCTAATAAAGCATATAATACATTTTCATTAGCATATCAGATATCTTAAATATTATGTTATATAAGATATCTTATCCATATTAGTAAATAAGATATCTATATTGGTATATCAGATATATTATTTAGCATATAAGATATTTTATTTCCGTTTGATTTAGCATATAAGATATTTTATTTCCGTTTGATAAATAGGATATCTTAAATAACATCGTTGACAGTTTGACTTCATTATATATTTTGTTAAAATATATTAGATATCTTATTTGTCAAATAATATATCTTATATATTTAGGCAAATAAAATATCTTATATATAATATAAGATATCTTTTATGCTATATAAGATATCTAATATACTAATAAAGATATCCGATACGGGATATAAGATATCTTATTTACCGCAATATATAAGATATCTGATAGCTAAATAAGATATCTAATATACCAAATAAAATATCTAATATAACAGAAAAGATATCTTATATAATATATCAGATATCTTATATATCATGTAAGATATCGTTTCTGCATCTTTAAATAAGATATCTTATTAAATAAATAAGATATCTTATTTAATATTTGAGATATCGGCTATGTTATATAAGATATCTTATATGCTATATTAGGTATCTTATTTAGTATATCAGATATCTCATTGAAATCCTTCCCTACCACAGTCTTAAACACTAATATAAGTAAACATCTGTAACCAGTGTATGCTTGATATTATAAGACTTGCATCTCAGCCACAGTCTCATGTTCTTATATGGTTGTATATATGTAAGCGGAGTCCGCTTTGAAAATTTAAGACCTCTGCCGCAGTCCTACATACTTATATTAGTCCATTTGAAAATTTAAAACCTTTACATTCTGCTGCATTTTCCTTTACTAATAGTAGTTAATTACCTCTCTGCTACTGCCATTGCTGCTGAAGTGTCTAATATTATTATATCTGCTTATTGTACACCCCTCACTAGCAACAAATTCAATTCTACTGCCTCTATTTATTATACAACACAAAATAAATGGCATCAAAGACTGAGTCTTGAAATAATTCACAAAGACCCTTTAGAAATATGTTGCCAAATTTTCAATCATGCAAAATATAATTGTGAACAAGTTTCTTCAAAACGGGGTAAAAACATAATTTATAACACTAAATAATATATTGGGTCTTCCATTGTCCATTCCGGCATTATTGCAGCAAAATACAGCTTATTAAAGAAAAAAAACATGAATGCCACTTTTTGCTGCCAAATTTTGACTTATTAGCGTCCAGCCAGATTTTCACCCCAAAATGCCAGAATTTCATACCCCGATGCCAGAATTTGACTGAAAATGCCAAATTTTGACACCCCGATGCCAAATTTTGAAACCCGGGATGCCAAATTTTCAGGAGGTAGCCCTAACCCTAACCCTAACCCTAACCCTAACCCTAACCCCAAAACCTTTGGACTGGTTTTGCTTGTTCAACCAATGATTAAGCATAGTTTTGCACTGGTTTTGCTAACCCGAACAAGTCTGAAGAAAGATAAGATGGTATAAGTCTTCGACTAAATACTTCGTATCAGATACCGCATTGAAACAGCAACCAAGTATGAAGAATAATAAGGTGATATAAGTCTGCGACTTAATGCATGGTATCAGATATACAGCGGTCAAGTCTGACATATAATATGTATGCGTTTCAATACTTGGTATCAGATATCGGATTCATACGGTGGCCAAGGCTGAAGAATAACTAGGTAGTATAAGTAAGCGGCTAAATACATGGTATTAGGTACCAGCTTGGTACAGTGGCAAAGTCTGAAGAATAATAAGGTGATATAAGTCTGCAGCTGAATACATTGTATCGGATACTGGCTTGGTACAGCGGCCAAGTCCATAGAATAATAAGACAATATAAGTCTGTGACAAAATACATGCTATCAAATACCAGCTTGGTACAGCCGCTACATCTGAAGAATAATAATGTGATTTATGTCTGCAAATAAATACTTGGAATCAGATACCGGCTTGGTACAGGGTAAAGTCTGACATATAATATGTTTGCGTTTCAATACTTTGTATCAGATACCGGATTCATACAACACGCAAGTTTGAAGAATAATTAGGTGGAATAATTCTGGGCCTAAATACTTGGAATCAGCTACCGGCTTGGTTCAGCGGCCAAGTGTGTAGAATAATAAGACAGTTTAAGTTCTCAACCCAAAATAAAATCCCCCAACCCTCATCAATTTCTACGTTACCCTGTGTACGATACGATTTTGTATAACTTAAATGGGGTTTAGGTCAAGGAAGTCAGGGTTGGGGAATATTATTTTGTAATTGTATAGAGAAATGTCTGATAATTCTTAACCCCAAATAAAATTCCCCAACCCTGATAGTTATCTACGTTACCCTGTATATGATAACATTTTTCATACCCAAGAAGGTGTTAAGGTCATCGAAGCCTCGGTTGGGAATTTTATTTTATGCTCACATAGAGATACGTCTCAAAGTTCTCAACCCCAAATAACATCCCCCAACCCTTTTCAATTTCTACGTTACCCTGTGTACGATACCATATTGTATAAATTATATAGGGTTTAGGTCAAGGAAGTCAGGGTTGGGGAACATTATTTTATAATTGTATTGAGAAACTTCTGACAATTCTTAACCCCAGATAAAATTACCCAACCCTGATGGTTAACTACGTTACCCTGTATATGATACCATTTTGTATAAATTATATGGGGTTTAGGTCAAGGAAGTCAGGGTTGGGGAATATTATTTTATAATTGTATTGAGAAACTTCTGACAATTCTTTACCCCCAATAAAATTCCCCAACCCTGGTGGTTATCTACGTTACCCTGTTCAGATACCATTTTTCATACCCAACATGGTGTTTATGTCATAGAAGCCTCGGTTCAGGAATTTTCTTTTATGCTAACATAGAGAAACGTCTCAAAGTTCTCAACCACAAATAAAATTCCCCGACCCTCATAAAAGTCTACGTTACCCTGTATATGATACCATTTTATATAACTTATATGGGGTTTAGGTCAAGGAAGCCAGAGTTGGGGAATATTATAATATAATTGTATTGAGAAACTTCTGTCAATTCTTTACCCAAAATAAAATTCCCCAACCCTGATGGTTATCTACGTTACCCCGTTTATGATACCATTTTTCATACCAAAGCTGGTGTTTATGTCATACAAGCCTCTGTTCAGGAATTTTCCTTTATGCTTACATAGAGAAACGTCTCAAAGTTCTGGCTTGGTACAGTGGCTAAGTCTGAAGAATAAGAATGTTGTATAAGTCTGCGACTAAATACATAGTATCAGATACCGGTTTGGTACAGCCGCTAAGTCTGAAGAATAATAAGGTGATATAAGTCTGCGACTAAATGCTTGGTATCAGATACCGGCTTGGTACAGCTGCTAAGTCTGAAGAATTAGAAGTGATTTAAGTCTGCGAATAAATACTTGGAATCAGATACCAGCTTGGTACAACGGTCAAGTCTGACATATAATATGTTTGCATTTCAATACTTTGTATCAAATACCGGATTCATATGGGACTTAAGTTTGAAGAATAATTAGGTGGTATAAGTGGCTAAATAGTTGGAATCAGCTACTGGCTTGGTTCAGCATCCAAATGTGAAGAATAATAAGGCTGTTTAAGTCTGCGTCCAAATACTTAAAAATCAGATATCAGCTTTGTACAGCAGCCAAGTAATAAGAATAATACGGCATGAAACAGGCATTATGCCAATTATGAACTATTACCACCAGAAGAAGGGGCACGTGAGTCGCAGTCTGTATGAATGAACTTGTAGTCCGGATTCCAGTCTACACATACATGTAAACATTTCTTCCGTACGCCAAGGCATTCTGGATCTTTGAAACATTGAATATTGAACAAAGTCAATAAATTGGAACCCCTCATTATGCTAACTTTGAACTATTACAACCAGAAGAAGGGACACGTAAGTCGTAGTCTTTATAAAAAGAACGTGTTGTCCGGATTCTGATCTACACATACATGTTAACAATTCTTCCGTACGACAAGGCATTCTCGATCTATTAAACATTGAATATTGAGCAAAGCTTATAAATTGAAAAAAAAAATCCCGGAAAAAGCTATTATGCTAACTTTGAACTCTTACAACCTGGAGAAGGGTTACCTCAGGTGTAGTCTGTATTTATGAGCGCGTAGTCCCCATTCCGATCTACACCTACATGTAAACATTTTGTTCGTACGCCGAGGCGTTGCCGAACTACACAGTTCCAAAGTATTGTAATTGGAAAAATAATTTTCATGTCGTGTCGGAAACGGCCATTAGGCTAACTTTGAAGTCTTACAACCTAGAGAAGGAGTACCTCAGGCGTAGTCTGTATACATGAGCATGTAGTCCCCATTCCGATCTACAAGTACATGTAAACATTTTGTCCGTACGCCGAGGCGTCGCCGAGCTACACATTTCCAAAGAAGGCTATGTCTTGAATAATCTCCCGTGAAAAAAGAAGTTCGGTAAAATTTACTAAAAATAGTAACAATACCCTACGCCAGCGTTGGTAAAAAGGCAACCCTAACCAAAGTACACCCCAACCCTAAGCAAAATATACATCCGCTAGGCTTAGAACGTTAACGTTAATGCCAAATCGCCTATACCCTAACCCTCACCCTAAGGAAATGAACAAGTTTGGCCATCTCAATTTGGCCATCTTCGTACTCCAGCTTATACCCTAACCCTAACCCTAACCCAAAATATACATCAGCTAGGGTTAGAACGCTAACGCTAATGCCAAATCGCCTATACCCTAACCCTAACCCTACCCTAACCCTAACCCTAACCCCTGACCCTAACACCCCCTAACCCTGACCCTAACCCTAACCCTAACCCTAACCCTAAACACCTAATACCTCACCAACAATATTCAAGCAATCTGCATCATTCCGCAACCGCAAGTAAGCAAATCACCTATACCCTAACCCAGCAAATTACCTTTACCCTAACCCAACCCTAACCCTAACCCCAACCCCAACCCTAACCCTAAAAATAACTTAGAAAATTTTCGAATCCAGTCGGAACAGGCTAGGATAGTATTTGTATAGGGTTGGTTTTGGGATAGGGTTGGGTAAGGGATGGGGTAAGTGATTGGTTTGGGTACGGGTTGGCGTAGGGATGGGTTAGGGTTGGGTTAGTGTTAGGGTTGGGTTAGGGTTAGGGATAGGGTGAGCGTTGAAAATTGAACACAGCAAATGAATTAAAATATATCTTAGAAAATTTTCAGGAATAAGGCTATCTAAGTCTGCGGCTAAATACATGGTATCAGATACCGGCTTGGTACAGCGGCTAGGTCTGAAGAATAATAAGATGATATAAGTCTGCGACTAAATACATGGTATCAGATATGGGCTTGGTACACCGGCTAAGTCTGAAGAATAATGAGGTGATATAAGTCTGCGACTAAATACATGGTATCAGATACCGGCTCGGTACAGCGGCTAGGTCTGAAGAATATTAAGGTGATATAAGTCTGCGACTAAATACATGGTATCAGATAAGGGCTTGGTACACAGGCTAAGTCCGAAGAATAATAAGGTGATATAAGTCTGCGACTAAATACATGGTATCAGATACTGGCTCGGTACAGCGGGTAAGTCTGAAGAATAATAAGGTGATATAAGCCTGCGACTAAATACATGGTATCAGATACTGGCTCGATACAGCGGGTAGGTCTGAAGAATAATAAGCGACTAAATACTTGGTATCAGATATGGGTTTGGTACACCGGCTGAGTCTGAAGAATAATAAGGTGATATAAGTCTGCGGCTAAATAAAAGGTATCAGATACCAGCTTGGTACAACGGCTAAGTCTGAAGAATAATTAGGCGATATAAGTCTGCGGCTAAATACATGGTATCGGATACGGCCCTGGTACAGCGACTAAGTCTGAAGAATAAGAAGGTGATATAAGTCTGCGACTAAATACATGGTATGCTTACTTTGAACTATTACAACCACAAGAAGGGCCCCATGAGTCGTAGTCTGTATAAAAGAAACTTATTGTCCGGATTCTGATCTACACATACATGTAAACATTTCTTCCGTACGCCGAGGCATTCTCGATTTATGAATCATTGAATATTGAGCAAAGCCAATAAATTGGAAAAAAAAATCCCGGAAACAGCCATTATGCTTACTTTGAACTCTTGCAACCTTGAGAAGGGGTATCTCATGAGCTCGTAGTCCCCATTCCGATCTACACGTACATGTAAACATTTTGTCTGTACGCCGAGGCGTTGCCGAACTACATAGTTCCAAAGTATTGTAAATTGCAAAAATAACTTAGCAAATTTTCATGTCGTCGGAAACAGCCATTATGCTAACTTTGAAGTCTTACAACCTGGAGAAGGGGTACCTCAGGCGTAGTCTGTATACATGAGCATGTAGTCCCCATTCCAATCTACACGTACATGTAAAAGTTTTGTCTGTACGCCGAGGCGTTGCCGAGCTACACAATTCCAAAGTAGGCTATGTCATAGAAAATTCAAACTTATTTCCTAACTTTGTTATTTCCCTTGTTGAATAGTGTCCCCTGAAAAAAGAAGTTCGGTAAAATTTACTAAAAATAGTAACAATATCCTACGCCAGGGTTGGTAATTAGGCAACCCTAACCAAAGTACACCCCAACCCTAAGCAAAATATACATCCGCTAGGGTTAGAACGCTAACGCTAATGCCAAATCGCCTATACCCTAACCCTAACCATAACCCCTAACCCTAACCCTAACCAGACAATTGGCCATTTTGTTAGAAAGTGACTGCCCTTTTGGCTTTCCGCTATTGATGTTTCCATTTGGGTCTAGTTGTTTCATGTCTGTGGTTCTTTCCCTTTGGTGTCTCTGATAGGAGCTGTGGGTTAATTGCATAGATTCCTGATCATTGCCTTCTCTTCTATTTTACGGGGGTGGGGGTGTAAAACATTATTATTTTATTCCTGCTCTAAACATAGATTGTAGGCACCCGTTAGAACCGCGGTTTCTAACGAGTACCCGCAATATCTATTTTGTGCAGAAATAAGAAAACAATATCTCAATTTTTCATCAGAAAATGTTCGTTTTTACACGGTAAAATTTAAAATGTATTTGAATAGGCGTTGGTAATGTTTATGAATGAAATAACATTATTATTTTCTCTGGGGTAGAATGATAGTAATAAGAAACGCCCTGCGTATATATAGCCTTTCTGGTAATTGGTGCTTTAGTCATAACAAACGCGTGAGACTTTAGCTGCAGAGAGGGCTTTAGTTGATGACAACATTTGTCATTTAGCCACCAATGTTGCTGTCTGTGTTACAGAAGACCAAGACTAGATTCCTACGTTATACTGGTTACCTAAACTTCATTAAAGACCATACAAAGTACGGTTTATTGCAAATTAAAGCTCTTGTACCACCACTGAACTCTCCAAATTATTACCTTCATGTTTCACTGCCATCAAAAACATGTTGTTGTTGTTGTTTTCCAGTTTCCCCGTGTCGCGGGTCGTCAGCTGGTGGGGTGCCAGAGAACGAATCCATGCTGGCACTACACCGTAGCCCTTCGGTGGAACCCCTATTCCCCGTTGCCGGTGAACAGGGTGACCATCGCTCGGCTCCAGCCCCGTCCGTCCATGTTTGTCGTCTCACGTCTCAGGTGTCTCCGAGCCCACGGGCATCCCCTTGCCATGTAGCCAATCGCCGAGCTTCGTCCTGAGAGGTTTGTGAAACGGTGCCGTGACCTTTCCAGGTCTCGGTGGGGCTTATATTTTGTCTTCCCGATGGCTTCAGGAGTGCTTGTGTCCTGTCGCTAAAGGGCATCTTTATTTGTAGGAGTTTCTGGGCTAGGCGTGCTTCATATTTCAAGGGCTGTGGATATATTGCACAGTTCCAATGTGAGCCTTTGTTTTTGTGCAACATAGTTTAGTTGTAGTAATTTGGAACTCCATTCTAAAGGTTTGGCTGGGTGATTGCACTGCGTTTAAGTTATAGCAGTGCTGTGACTTGGGTTTTTGCGGTTTGCCGCAAAGGGGTGTGGGTTGTTTTGTGTAACAGGGTAGGCTCCGAGTTTGAACTTATCATTAAGGGGATCGTTAAGCAGTTAATTTTGTTTGAAAGTTTCATTGCGATTTGGAAGACGTTTCTAAAGATTGCTTTACACGTTTCCATGTTACGTGTTATGCACCTTATATTCAATCAGGGGATTCGAGACAAAGTTTTTTAGCCATTTTGTGGTGATTATTTGCACCACAAAATTGTAGAGTCCATCCATTTCTTTCTTCTAGCTTGTAGCTTCAGCCGCATCTACACCCGCACGCCAGCGCCATGTCTATGGATGTCGTCTACGATTTATGTATCAATTTTGATATTGGTATTTTTTTTTTTTTATTTTTTAGTTTGATTTTTGCCTATTTTTGTAACGTATGTACATTTTTACATTATTTGGTCTGTGCCCCCGGCTTATTGAGTATATATGCGGGCGGATGTGCTCGCCCCGCCACGGACCTGTCGTGTTTGTTTTTCTTGTGCTTTAAAGATGGTGTTGTCCGTTTTGGGGCAAGCCAACCCGCTCTCTATTGCTGGGTAGGACAGTTTTTGTACCTGCAAGGTTGTGCTTGTAGATTATATTTTGTGATTTTTGTTTATTCTGTACATACAACATATAGTATAGTGTGACGGCCTCCGCCGTCTCGGGCCCAAGTTCGTGTTTATTTTAGTTTGTGGGTGACCTCTATCGCGGAGGATGTGGAAGTAGTTCATTCCCGTTTTCTGCATTTTTTGTTTAAGTTAGGAAAATGTGGTGCCCTCCTCCACGTAGGATGTCATATTCTGTGGGACCGTAAGTGGGTCATTCTGAGTCGCGATGTTTACATTTCATTATCGCATCCTACGTGAAGGAAGGCACCATAGGAGGAATTGTATGCCTATCTAGTCGTTTGAGGGCCCGAGATATCGTGTGCCGATCTCGTTAGCAATGTAGTTAGTACAAATTCATATAATCATGTAGGTCGCATACAGGCGTCCGCCTGCGCACGTGCGCAGTCGAGCACTCCTATGCGATCTTGTTTTTATGTGTCATATTTACAGTTAACAATGTTTGAAATCGCTTTTTGGGAAATACACTCTTCTTCTTCTTCTTCTATCTCATGGTTTTTGATCTCTCTTTTCCTATACTATCCTCTCTACGGGATTCCTACTCTACAACTATTCTACAACTATCGCTTTATCTACCTAATTGAGCATTACGTGGGTGGATGTATGTTGGTTTAGTTTTGTGTGGGTGGTTGTGTGTTGATGCCCTCCTTCAGGGTCGCGCTAAGTCATGCCCTAGTTAGTTAGTTTATTTCCCTTATCTGTATAAATATATGGTCGTCTTGACCGTCCGTTTTAATTTCGGTCATGGCGCGATTTGCTGTTTTTTGGTGATTCTTATGTTAGACGACAAGGGCAGTACCGAGGGCTGTTTGATGTACCAGGCGAGGTTCGGTTTTTCGGCCATGGTGGTATGCGCGTGACGAGCTATGATGTTGACTTGTGGAACAGCGTCTCATATTTTCCAAAGGCAAAGTTGGGACAGCGATGGCCGCCTCCACAGGCACTATTATAGGGACCGTATTCATTTGTCAAGGGAGGGACAAAAGCAATACCATGTGTGCTTAGAGAGAGCCTCCTGTGATCTTTCTGCTAGCCAGGTGTTTATAAAAGGGTCCTTTTGTGGCCCCTAGATCATCCCGTTTTGGTAACCTTATAATGAACATCCTTTATTCGAAAGCGAAAAAAGAAAAACAAAGAGATGTGATAAGGCCTATTGTTTCTTATTTCTGTCCCACTAATCTATGTGCATTCCTGAAGGAGAGCCTTTTGTTTGCTAGTGTGTTGGCGTGCCGTTCTCCTTTGGGTTGTGTGGCTCTCGATCAGCCAGGATTTTTGACGCAACGCTGCTCAGTGCCAAAGTCCTAAGACCGCAAACCCCAGCGTTACATCTCGTCCTGATTTCCAGTTTGCCTTCCCCCCTCCGGAGAGGCCAGGCGATGGATTTTCCTTGTGGTGGATCCATGCCCAGTTCCGGCGTGTTCTCGTGTGGTCCTATTTCGGGCAGTGTGGCTACCGATCAGCTAGGATTTTGGTGATAAAATATAACGTCACCCTGAAACAAGCCTTTTGCAAAAATATGAAGTTGAAAAAAGGGCCATAACTGTCATAATAAGCGGCATATTGTAATTACAATCAAAACTGACCTAGATTTCATGATTATATAAAATATGAATTCAGTGTCAATTAACTATCTTATGATGTAGGCTCGGTTGGGGACGCCTATAAGTTCCCTGGTGGGCGTCTCTTGCCTGATGCCTCCAGTTGACCTGTCTCATGAGCTACGTCGGTCGGTGTGTGCTCGGAGGGGGATGTGCTGTGTTTGCCGGGTCTTGCCCATCATCCGTTTCGGTTTCAAACCTTTGGAGTTCAGACACACTGATGAAGATTAAATATCAGAAAGGCCTATGTGTCACTTTATTTGGTATAGTTACGCATTAATTGCAACCACTGGGTCGGTATCTCTGCTGGTGGATGATTCGTTCGTCCCCGAGGGTATCATCAGCTCAGTATCAGTTCATTAATACTGAGGTTTATACTGCGGTGCTGACGTCAGAATTCAGGCACTGATTTAAATAACTATATTATATCTTTAATGTTTGCAGCATAAATTTCTAATTTTTCTAAAACTAAGACTGACTTGTCAGTAGGGACATGTATCCTAGCGGATTTGTTTGCCACTTTTTGTAATATTATAAATTTTGCAAGTCTCGCGACTTTGGGCATCTCCTTCCTAATGCCCGGGACTTCCGTGGAGTGTGGGCCATGTTTGCTGATGTTGGCTCGGTTGGGGACGCCTATAAGTTACCTGGTGAGCGTTTCTTGCCTGATACCTCCAGTTGACCTGTCTCATGAGCTACGTCGGTCGGTGTGTGCTCGGAAGGGGATGTGCTGTGTTTGCCGGGTCTTGTCCATCATCCGTTTCGGTTTCAAAACTTTGGGGTTTAGACACACAGATGAAGATTAAATATGAGAAAGGCCTCTGTGTCACTAAATTTGATATAGTTACGCATTAATTATAATGATTTCACAAGATATCAAACACAAACTTCTTTTATGTGTAATAAAAAGAAGTTAAAAGGGGCCATATCTCCCAGAATAACTGGTTAATTTTTGCAGCAATAAAACATTGACTTTCATAAAAATTGGCTGATTTTACCCGAAATCGAACTTGGCCTGTATTTTTATTATATACCTGTGTATAAAATATGAATCCAATTCGTCAAGGTTTTCAAAAGATATCGCACAGAAACCCTGTTTAGGTACAAATTAAGTTGAAAAAGGGCCATAACTCCCATAATAATTATCGGATTTTACCTGAAATCGAACTTGAAATGAGTTTTATGATTATACACCTGTGTATGAAATTTGATTCCATTCCACCAATCTTTACTAAAGATATCGCGCGGAAATCATTTCATTCGGTACGTACGGGCCGAACGGACAGAAGTACGTACGGACAGCAGTGATACTATATGCCACCCTCCCCATTTGAAAATGGCGGGGTCATAAAAAGTATGTTTTGTATTGCAGGTTCGCATTTGGAATATTGTACAAACTATTGTACTAGGGTTTATCAGGAATTCTTTTCGCCTTCCAAAACAAACAATACTGAGCGTCCATTCTTTGACTGCGATTTCATGTTCAAGCGTGGTCTAAGTCTTCAGTAGCTGTGCCAATCTGAGCATTGCCTCCACTTCTATTTTTCAACGTCCCCTTCTGTATTGATTCTCCATTACTCACGTCACGCTGCAGACTGAAAAATGTAAAGTTACATTAAAAAAGAGAAGATCGCTATGCTTTATAAATAGTGTGCCGTAGTAAAATCCCAAATAAAGGAGTACTGTAATAAGTAATAAATGGTTTTGTTTGAATTGTTAGGTGTATGATCGAGGCGGTGCTATTAAATATTCATAATAATTGTTCCTTGAAGTATTAAAAACAATATAATATATTCAATATAATACCTCAACGAACGTTCCAATACCAAATTCCCTTAGGCTTGAGGGTGATATTTTTACTATTTGAAAGCCAGGGAAACGGTCCACTCAATATTATAGTAAATATATCGTTTGTTTTACCAAAGTGGCAGAAACAATCGTAATTGAAAGCAAGGGCCTCGTTACAAAGTAGATTATGTTTTCTAGTCCTTTTTGATCATTGTTTCAGAGTTGTTCTTTTAACACCCGATGTCACTAATAAGGACATTTTAGCAGAGACCAGCTAGTGATGCCTCGCAAACATGTACAGTCCATTCTTTTCGGTTCTGTTGTGTACCCCTTGCCTCCATAGGATAACCCTTTCATAGAGCATAGTGAGTAAATCGGTCTCTTGCAACCTAGGGCTTTACTTGATAAGAGTTCCTGCAATTTTATAATTTTAAAGAAATTCCCATACACCTCACTATCTTGCCATTACATGTTTATGTTATCATTTCGTTTGAATGCTGTACTCGAACTGCGAATGGTTTAAATGAACTAAAAACGGCTATTTCCTAATTGTCATGCAAATAGGTCGCTATTATCGATAATAGATAAACAAATTTCAAGCTGGGCAGTTGTCAGTTTGTGGCGAAAGATTGTGCCCAGTACTGGTTAACCGTTTACGTTTAATATGTCCAGATAAAGTGTGTAAAGTTAAACTGACCGGCTCAAAAATGACCTTAAAAGGGTTGACGGTGCCGTTAAACTTAAATACAAACAAAGAAAAGATAAACTAGTATCACTTTAGTATAACGATTTGGTAAGTGGTCAAAGTGTTACTGTTCAAGTAACAAATGTAATTAATAATAGCCTATACTTTTTGTTGGAAAATATGAGTAGTTTTTGGAAATACAAAATAGGAGTTAGGAGTGAAGGTAATGATTCCAATGGCCCGATGTAAGTAACCAGCACCTTCCATCAGAGACACCAAAGGGATAGAAACACAAACATGAAACAACAAGACCCCAAAGGAAACACCGACAGCGGAAAGCCATATGGACAGCAAATTGCCAACAAACTGGCGATCGGCTATCCTACCAACAAAAAAAAAAAAAAAAAAAAAAACGATGTAAGCGTTATGTGGACGAATGCAAATTGTCCAGTCCGCATGAAGGCTTTCTAACTCATCAGTGCAACATCTCCGAGAACACCAAAATCAAACATCCACAGAGATGAAACAACGGCAAAGACTCGAAAGCAAGAAATAACTGAAATCCTGGAGCAAAAGAAAACCAACAATTAGACTCCGATGGGCCCGACCACAGATGAACATCAGGTACCACCCAACCAAACTATTAAATTTAATTCTAAGCAGTTTAGATCGTAGTACCAAAGCATTAATCCAAAATCATGAATCCATAGACAAATTGCAAAAACTAATATTCAGGCCAGCAGACATGGACTCGAGAAGAGTGTAATCAGGCGTCCTAGGATAGTAAGCATTACCTACAAAGCACGCTTCACCCACCATTCCTATCGACCTGAACGAAAAGGAGTAAATGCCGAGAAGGTTATGTCCCAGATTTTGGAAGTCTTCCAATAGCTTTCCATTGGCAAACACATCAGAAATCATTTCGGAAATGGCCACATTGTACGGATCAACAAGATCATGATGCCTCCCATAGAACTTCTTTAGTGTTGATACCAGTTTTTTTATACCCTTGACATAACAACCTGGTAGTGAGTACCTTCAAACGTTTTATATAGTCCTGATACTTGAAACAGGCTCTAGCATAACGGATTAACTGTAAAACGTAAGCTTTTACGCTCGAACCGTCACATAATGCAGTCTGTCTTAAAAAGTCATGGTTTACCAAATCCTTTTATATAAAAGATCAAATTTACGAAATTCTGTACTCATGTCCTTGTAAATATATATAATTTTTTTCTGAATTTATATACTAAATAGAAGTGAAGGCAAAGGAGTCATCACATCATTTGAGTTCGATAGACCTGTTGCATAAGCGATTTAAGGTCAACATTGAAGTTTGAAACTAAATCGAAATGACATATATGTAACTTAGAAAAGGACCTCAATATAAACTGATTGGCTACAATATAAATGCTATACGATAGACTGCATGCGTGGTAGTTAACCTTATCACGGTTGACAACTTTGCTTCCCTCTTTAATTGCACGCGGGTTAGTCAAGGCCTCCGTTTCTCTGTCGGTTCCAGTGTAAAGGCCTACTGAGAATTAGAATTCAGACCGTTCCTAGGCGTTTTTTCTGTCGCGATTTATTTTTGTTATGGTTTGTCTTTGGGTGTTTGTGTCGCTTATGTTATTTTATTTTGGATAGCCAATTGGCCATTTTGTGGGGAAGTAACTGTCCTTTTGGCTTTCCGCTGATCGTGTTTCCATTAGGGTCCGTTGTTTTATGTTTGTGTGTCTTTTCCTATGGTGTCTCGGATGGGAGCTGTGGGTTGATTGTATCGATTCCTGATCATTGCCTCCACTTCTATTTTTAATTTTATGTAATGTTGGTTGGTGCCTGATATTCTATCTTTTGTCGGTACCATCAGAGTCTAACTGTTTGTTTTCTTTTGCTCTAGCATTTCGGTGGTATCTTGCTGTCGAGCTCTTATCGTTGTTTCATCATCTCTGTAGTTGTCTGCTTTTTGTGTTCACGGAGATGTTGCACTGATGAGTTAGGAGGCCTACATGCAGACTGAATAACTTATTTGTCTAAAACGTGACGGAATTAAGGGCGAGGATTGCGGCCGCGTTTAATCGGTTTAAGCCCCCCCCCCCACAATTTCTTTCCGTGACCGTTCCAAGGCGTTTTAGTTTTGTTACGGTCTGTCTATGTGTGTGTGTGTATCGCTTATGCCTTTTTTGTTTTAATAGCCAATTGGCCGTTTTATGGGAAAGTAACTATCCTTTTGGGTTTCCGCTAATGGCTAATGATGTTTCCATTAGGATCTAGTTATTTTATGTTTTTGTTTATTTCCCTTAGGTGTCTCAGATGGGAGCTGAGGGTCGATTGTATCGATTCCTGATGATTGCATTCATATCTATTTTGCATAGTTTATGATACCGATAACCTTGATTAAGACGCTGCTGACCAACTAAACTCTGAGATGCTGAAAGTGAATCAATGGGCAACGAAATGGCTAGTGAAATTTAACCCTCTGAAATCCGAATCAGTTATTTTCTCTAGGAAACAGAACAAACCCTACCATCCCCCCGTATTATTGGATCAAACTCCCATACATGAAGTCCCCAGCCATAAACACCTAGGCGTTTTTCTTTGTAATGACTGTACATGGCACGACCATCTTGAATATATAAAATCTAAAGCATGGAATAGAATTAACGTAATGCGGAAATTAAAATTTACACTCAACAGAAAGCCTCTTCAGACAATATACTTTTCCTTTTGTCACACAGTGCATTTTGTTGTGTAGATTATATTTTCCAGCCTTTTAGACATTTTCTGCAATAGTTCATATTCTGTGATATAGCTGGTGGTCCATCTCTGCACTATCTCCAATTCCTGTTCTATTATATTCAATGTGTTGCGGTTCCATTCGCTCATTATGCTTACCCGAGTAGTTGCCTCCCTTGATTTTAAGATGGATGAAAGAAAGAGTGAATTTGATTGGCTGATAACGGGGTTCCTTCACAAAACTAACCAATCACAGGCACGCTTATAGATTAGATACAATTCCGCCGCCAACGAAAAATAGGAAAAAGAGAGAAGAAAGTTGACAAAGAAGAATATTAATATTTCACAATGTCATAACCTTTCAAAGGTTTACTTTGACATTTACTGATATATTATTGTTCAGGTATATCCCAGATAATCCCTTATGTGAAATTATTGCCATTCTGTCTGTCTGTGTTTCTTAGTGTTCCACCGCTTCTTTAATCGGTGCACCCTCTTGGAGGTATAAGTTTAACGATATAGAGCTCAAATCTATTGTGGTGCTTTTATTTACACGTGTGTGGCTTAACTTATTTATTTACACTGTATTTAAAATACTGTCTTTTCTGGATAGTCAGGTAGTGGACGCCCGCTTAAGGGCCACGATACGTCTCCTGTGTATTTTGGATAAGTACTCCCTTGTATACAGTTCCAGCAACCCCAGCCTCTCGTCCCCCAAATCGTTGGTATTAAGGAGCACAGACGCATCCAATGTAATTTGAGTCAAGAATTCTGGGTCACTGAGCTGTGATGTCTGATAATCTGTAATAACATGGCTTGCTGACAACCTGTCTCTGTAAGCTTTCCTCTCGGCTGATAAGAATTCACATTCACTAATAAAGTGCTGCCTGGTTTCAGGAGCAACTGCACCCAATTTACAGTTAGGATTAACCGCGTGCTGATTAAAGGCAGCTCGATTTGCTTGAAGGATGTACGTACCCGTCAATAACTTACACTTAATTTGTGCCCGTCTATTATCATGAACATTATCCCTAACAGTTGACCAAATATGGTGGCACTTGCCAATTTTCAGAACATTTGGGTTAAGATATTTAGTAGAGGTTTTATTTGCAATATCGGACTTCCAGAAGGACTCCACACTTTCATGTATTCTTTGGTTAAGTGTACGTTTCCATTCTGCTTTGGAAGGGGGATTGCTGATCAAATGAAATATTGATGGCAGCTCATACTGTTCAAGAATACTTTGAATATGAGTAAACATACTCTTTTGAGGCTTTTCTCTCATAATTAATTGCCTTTTTGCTATTTCTAGCTCGACTGAATTTGGGTTACTAATAATGCCAGCAAAGAGGTTAAGCAGGGTTTTGTGTAGCACAGCTTCCAGAGGCAAGATGCCAAGCATAGCCATACAGGCAGAGTTTGAGACATTGTCAGGTAGACCCTGAAATGTTTCAGGCATTTTCTTTGAAAGCTTTCGAGAGTCTCAATATCTCTCTTTTTAAGCAATTGAACATCGAGACCATACAGGAGTCTCGGAACAACAAAAGTCGACCATACGTGACCGTTCTGGGCAGCTTTCACCCCATTGCCCCCATGGAACCCAGCCCCCATTAAGGAGTAAGCAGTCTTCCGACCCAAAGAGATTCTTCCTGTTATATCAGCACTTCCGGACGTATTCCTAACAATGCCTAGATGTGTGGCGGAATCTGTCACATCAACCCTATTCCCTGAGAGAAAAATATCCATTTCGAGAACTTGCCTTTTCTTATAACTGTACCATAATAGATGACTTTTTGTAGGATGGACACAATATCGTTCTCGGTTTGCACTGTGTTCTACATCCCATACCATCACTTGCATGTCTGTCTGACACTGTGCCAGAAGCGCCAAATCATCGGCAACAGTTATGTGCGGTATGCTGATGGATCCTATTATCATTCCTGGATACCTGTTCTCCAACTGCAACAGCAAGGGATTATTATATCTCTTGTAATGTCCCGTTGAGAGGACTCCACCCTGTGTGACTCCTTGTCTGATGTTGATCGGCTCTGAGAACTCACCCGCCCATTTAACTCCATACATTTACCTCTGAATTTGCCACGACATTGACAACAATGGAAATCTTACCTGTGACAATCTTGTTTCGTAAAAATGCACTAGTTGTCTGATTCTTTCGGTCCTTGAATACCCATAAGAATAACCTGAATCCATTTATTAGTATTTCTTGTAGTATGCTGTAGTATGCTGCAGATTGCACAGATATTTAGGGTTTAACTCAGACCAATAACACAAAGGTGGCAGCAATATTTCATGCATTGGTTATGTTCATATATTAATTATCCCGTTACATACAGAAAGCCTGATAATAGGATTTTGCTCGAGTCCTGTCATTTAGACGAATAAGCGTAACTATGCCGTATACGACATGTTCATTTGTGCTCATGTTTCCATCGATTCGTATCAGTAGGCATACTGTATGTTTACATGGAAGCATGACTGAATATTTTGATTAGAGATGAATGCATAAAGTAGAAGTAAAACAAAGATCAGGAATTGATACAATTAACTTACTGTTACGAGCCAGGCGTAGCAGAAAGAAAAAGCAAACAAGCCTTTTGGAAAATTTTAACAAAATTTATTTACAAGTTAACTTTAACCTGTAGAAGTAAGAAAATTAAATGTACTTAGCTCTGTTATGAAATATCCTGAATGAATCTATTTTCCTTGATCCCACAGAATTCACAGTCCAAAATGAAAAGTAATATCCTTTAACAATCCAACACAGAATTTAGAAATAACTTTTCTTAAATGCCCAAACATCAAACTCCAAAGTCTGACTCAATGAGAAAAATCAAGCTCTTTTATAGACCCTAAGATTTCTCTAGAACATTCCAGTGGGCTGTGGAATAAGATGAGGTAATTTTCTAAAAATAATGCAACCCAGAACTTTCTGGAAGGTTCTGAAGTACTTTTCCTTGTAAACATAATGTTTACAAAAATGAAATTAATCTGTGACTCAGTTTTCTAGAATCTTCTATAAGAAGATTAACAAGATATTTATTGCACTATTAGGTCACAGTGGGGTGCAAGTGGGAATCAGAAAAATAAATTCTTATGCATAACACTTACTCCATCCATAAAAGACACCAAAGGGAAAGAAATACAAACATTAAGCGACCAGACCATAATGGAAACCTAAACAAAGGAAGGCCATATGGACAGTTACTTTCCCACAAAATGGCCATATGGCCATCCAAAATTAAAAGACACAAGTGATACACACAGCAAGTAACAAACAACACCATAAATAAATCGCCACAGAAGAGCCGCCTTGGAACGGTCAGTGGAAGATTTCCACTGGGGGGCTTAAATCGATTTTACGTGGCCACAATCCTCGCCCTTACTTCCGTCGCGATTTAGACAAATAATTTGTTCAGTCCGCATGAAGGCCTCCTAACTCATCAGTGCAACATCTCCGTGAACACAGAAATCAAAGAACCACAGAGGTGAGACAACGGTGAGGACTCGACAGCAAGAAACCACTGAAATGCTGGAGCAAAAGAAAACCAACAGTTAGACTCCGATGAGCCCGACCAGAGACAGAGCATCAGGCACCAACCAACATTATCTCTTTAATTTTCAATAAGCCTTTACGTTGGAGCCGTCATAGAATCTGAGGCCTGACCCACCGGCGTGCAATTAAAGAGGGAAGCAAAGTTGCCAACCGTGATTGGGTTAACTACCATGCATGCAGTCTGTCGTATAATATCCATGTTGTACCCAATCTTTTTATATCGAAGAATGATTTTACGAAATTGGGTGCTGAAGTCATTGCGGTTATATATTTTTCTGAATTTATATACTAAGTCACCATAAAATTCGGGTTCCGATAGACCTTGTTGCAGAAGAGATTTAAGTCCAATATTGAATTTTGAAATTAAATCAGAATGGCGTCTATAAAATTTTGAAAAGGCTTTGCGTAGTTTATGGTACCGATAACACTGATTAAGAAGTTTAGCCGTTAATAATTTATTACGAGTGTTGAAGTCAGTTACATGACTACACACTCTAGCAAATCGAATTAATTGCGAAATATAAACGCCATAGGATGGCGCACGAGGAACATCACCATCCAAAAAAGGAAAATTTACAATCTCAAAATCAAAGTCATCGCGTTTATCATAAATTTTGCACGAAACAAATCCATCTACAATAGATAGATGTAAATCCAAAAACGGGGCCTCGGTATCAGAAGAATTTGCTTTATTTAACTGAAGTTCTAGGGGGTAAATCTGACTGATCAAACCATCAAAATAGGTATTATCAATATTTAATAAATCATCTAAATATCTAGACGTAGAGCTAAAAGCTTCAATAATTTCAGATTGGTTATCAATGGAAAGCGACAAAATGAAGTCTCTTTCATAACAATACAAGAACAGATCAGCCACAAGAGGTGCGCAATTAGTACCCATCGGAATACCCACAATTTGTCTAAATAACTTAGTACCGAATCTAATATAAATATTGTCAAGTAGAAAGGTGAGGGCATCACACACTTTCTGACATGACCAAAGTGTATAATTCTTATGCTCTTTAGAAGTGAAAAATGCATTTCTGACATTACATGTAAGATAGAGAGAATCTTCTCTGTGAAAAGCCCATTCAATTAAATCATTAAGCTTTTTTTTTATAAGATTATGAGGAAGTGTAGTGTAAAGAGTGGAAAAATCGTAGGTAGACAGACTAGAAGCACGAAACTGTCTAGATTTCAATTTATTTAAAACCTCATTCGAATTTTTTATTGACCAAAACAGATTTCTTCCTGATCTTTCAAAGACTTTATCACAATATTTAATTACATGCGTTTTAATAGCAGTAAGACAGGAAGTTAATAATTTAGAAAGTTCAGTGGTAGTGCAAGAACTAGAATTTGCAATAAACCGTGCTTTGTAAGGTTTTTTATGAAGGTTTGGTAACCAGTATAGCGTAGGAAGCTTGTCTTGGCCTTCGTTAACACACACAGCAAACTTGGTGGCTGAAAGACAAACATGTTTATCTACTATAGCTCTCTCTTCAGCCAAAGGCTGAAGTTCATAGGCCTTAGTACCACCAAGCTCCTGCTTAAGCGTGTTAACATAGTGGAGCCGTCACACAACGACGACGTTGTTAGCGGCCTTGTCTGCAGGGGCCAAAACAAACTTCTTATGAAATTCTTGAATACCTAGTTTAAGATGACGTAAAGACGTCTTGGGCTTAGAAGGTAATAAGTTAGTAATTTGAGAATAGAAAGAAATGCGTTTATTCACTAGTCTTAAAATGCTAAGTTTCCAGTCCTTTAGTTGATCATCATCATGTGATTATTATTATTTGCATCCGTCGGACTTGTCCGTTGACCAAATATGGACAAGCCTGTTAAGGCATTGTTATCTTATAGTTATTATTGTTGTTGTTTCCTTGCAGGATACACCCTCTTTGGTTTTATTACCAATCATCAATAAACATGAAACCATCGTTGAATGATCTCTTCAATTTATCCCGGCTGAGCTAGAATACAATTCTACGCATTATATAAACATTATATATACAGAGCCCGTGTGATAATCGCGCCCAACAGATAAATCGGACTATACTGAAGAAAGGGTGTACCTGATATGTCAACTAGATGGATCCTCTGATATTATTTGTCATGTGTGTTGTGTTGGTGTCAGTCTGATCTGTTATACGTCCATTCTGTCATCCGATATCTTCAACATGTCGAGATATGGCCATATCCATATACATCATATATATATACATATATATATATAAATATATATTTATTCATTTATATTGAATAATGTGTGCAAGCTTGCTAGCGCGTTCGCGTTAATATAATTAAAAACTGTGGGAGTTCAACTCGTACTCAGAACAACTGACTTGAAGTCTTTATACGGACATGATTATCATGAAAATATTCAGTGACACTTTATTTTATTGATTTATGTCATGTTTTATATGTCTTTATTTGCATGTTGTATATTGTTCATATATTGTGTGTCATACATGTGTATCTGTGTCATGTGATGTTTAACCTTGCATGAAAGCACTACTTAGCACATAATTACTAACTAACAAATTCCAGGCTCCAATATGGTTGCAGTGTGAAAGGTATATTTTAGTTTAGGCGTATTTATTTTGTTTTATAGATTTAAAAAGTCCCTTTTCTTCACCTTCATTATGAAGATTTCCACATGAGAAGCTCGGGAATTTCTATGTAAGTTTTTGTTTATTTTCATTCTTGTTCTTAGTTATAAATGTCTACTCCAGGTAAGTTAAAAAAGTACTTAGATAAACCTTTAAATTTCAGAGGTAAACTCTCTAAACAACCTATTTTAATAGCAGATGGCAAGGGAGAATATTTAAAAAGACAAGCATCAAATGTATTTCAGCCATTCTGCCATATTGATTTTGAATGTAGAAAAGGTGCTAGATATCCGGAATATTATCAATGGCTGATTAAAAATTTACACAGAAAAGTGAACCAGTTTGGCCGTCCAAAATTAAAAGACACAAGTGATACACACAGCAAGTAACAAACAACAACATAAATAAATCGCCACAGAAGAGCCGCCTTGGAACGGTCAGTGGAAGATTTCCACTGGGGGGCTTAAATCGATTTAACGTGGCCACAATCCTCGCCCTTACTTCCGTCGCGATTTAGACAAATAATTTGTTCAGTCCGCATGAAGGCCTCCTAACTCATCAGTGCAACATCTCCGTGAACACAGAAATCAAAGAACCACAGAGGTGAGACAACGGTGAGGACTCGACAGCAAGAAACCACTGAAATGCTGGAGCAAAAGAAAACCAACAGTTAGACTCCGATGAGCCCGACCAGAGACAGAGCATCAGGCACCAACAAACATTATCTCTTTAATTTTCAATAAGCCTTTACGTTGGAGCCGTCATAGAATCTGAGGCCTGACCCACCGGCGTGCAATTAAAGAGGGAAGCAAAGTTGCCAACCGTGATTGGGTTAACTACCATGCATGCAGTCTGTCGTATAATATCCATGTTGTACCCAATCTTTTTATATCGAAGAATGATTTTACGAAATTGGGTGCTGAAGTCATTGCGGTTATATATTTTTCTGAATTTATATACTAAGTCACCATAAAATTCGGGTTCCGATAGACCTTGTTGCAGAAGAGATTTAAGTCCAATATTGAATTTTGAAATTAAATCAGAATGGCGTCTATAAAATTTTGAAAAGGCTTTGCGTAGTTTATGGTACCGATAACACTGATTAAGAAGTTTAGCCGTTAATAATTTATTACGAGTGTTGAAGTCAGTTACATGACTACACACTCTAGCAAATCGAATTAATTGCGAAATATAAACGCCATAGGATGGCGCACGAGGAACATCACCATCCAAAAAAGGAAAATTTACAATCTCAAAATCAAAGTCATCGCGTTTATCATAAATTTTGCACGAAACAAATCCATCTACAATAGATAGATGTAAATCCAAAAACGGGGCCTCGGTATCAGAAGAATTTGCTTTATTTAACTGAAGTTCTAGGCGGTAAATCTGACTGATCAAACCATCAAAATAGGTATTATCAATATTTAATAAATCATCTAAATATCTAGACGTAGAGCTAAAAGCTTCAATAATTTCAGATTGGTTATCAATGGAAAGCGACAAAATGAAGTCTCTTTCATAACAATACAAGAACAGATCAGCCACAAGAGGTGCGCAATTAGTACCCATCGGAATACCCACAATTTGTCTAAATAACTTAGTACCGAATCTAATATAAATATTGTCAAGTAGAAAGGTGAGGGCATCACACACTTTCTGACATGACCAAAGTGTATAATTCTTATGCTCTTTAGAAGTGAAAAATGCATTTCTGACATTACATGCAAGATAGAGAGAATCTTCTCTGTGAAAAGCCCATTCAATTAAATCATTAAGCTTTTTTTTTATAAGATTATGAGGAAGTGTAGTGTAAAGAGTGGAAAAATCGTAGGTAGACAGACTAGAAGCACGAAACTGTCTAGATTTCAATTTATTTAAAACCTCATTCGAATTTTTTATTGACCAAAACAGATTTCTTCCTGATCTTTCAAAGACTTTATCACAATATTTAATTACATGCGTTTTAATAGCAGTAAGACAGGAAGTTAATAATTTAGAAAGTTCAGTGGTAGTGCAAGAACTAGAATTTGCAATAAACCGTGCTTTGTAAGGTTTTTTATGAAGTTTTGGTAACCAGTATAGCGTAGGAAGCTTGTCTTGGCCTTCGTTAACACACACAACAAACTTGGTGGCTGAAAGACAAACATGTTTATCTACTATAGCTCTCTCTTCAGCCAAAGGCTGAAGTTCATAGGCCTTAGTACCACCAAGCTCCTGCTTAAGCGTGTTAACATAGTGGAGCCGTCACACAACGACGACGTTGTTAGCGGCCTTGTCTGCAGGGGCCAAAACAAACTTCTTATGAAATTCTTGAATACCTAGTTTAAGATGACGTAAAGACGTCTTGGGCTTAGGAGGTAATAAGTTAGTAATTTGAGAATAGAAAGAAATGCGTTTATTCACTAGTCTTAAAATGCTAAGTTTCCAGTCCTTTAGTTGATCATCATCATGTGATTATTATTATTTGCATCCGTCGGACTTGTCCGTTGACCAAATATTGACAAGCCTGTTAAGGCATTGTTATCTTATAGTTATTATTGTTGTTTTTTCCTTGTAGGATACACCCTCTTTGGTTTTATTACCAATCATCAATAAACATGAAACCATCGTTGAATGATCTCTTCAATTTATCCCGGCTGAGCTAGAATACAATTCTACGCATTATATAAACATTATATATACAGAGCCCGTGTGATAATGGCGCCCAACAGATAAATCAGACTATACTGAAGAAAGGGTGTACCTGATATGTCAACTAGATGGATCCTCTGATATTATTTGTCATGTGTGTTGTGTTGGTGTCAGTCTGATCTGTTATACGTCCATTCTGTCATCCGATATCTTCAACATGTCGAGATATGGCCATATCCATATACATCATATATATATACATATATATATATATATATATATAAATATATATTTATTCATTTATATTGAATAATGTGTGCAAGCTTGCTAGCGCGTTCGCGTTAATATAATTAAAAACTGTGGGAGTTCAACTCGTACTCAGAACAACTGACTTGAAGTCTTTATACGGACATGATTATCATGAAAATATTCAGTGACACTTTATTTTATTGATTTATGTCATGTTTTATATGTCTTTATTTGCATGTTGTATATTGTTCATATATTGTGTGTCATACATGTGTATCTGTGTCATGTGATGTTTAACCTTGCATGAAAGCACTACTTAGCACATAATTACTAACTAACAAATTCCAGGCTCCAATATGGTTGCAGTGTGAAAGGTATATTTTAGTTTAGGCGTATTTATTTTGTTTTATAGATTTAAAAAGTCCCTTTTCTTCACCTTCATTATGAAGATTTCCACATGAGAAGCTCGGGAATTTCTATGTAAGTTTTTGTTTATTTTCATTCTTGTTCTTAGTTATAAATGTCTACTCCAGGTAAGTTAAAAAAGTACTTAGATAAACCTTTAAATTTCAGTGGTAAACTCTCTAAACAACCTATTTTAATAGCAGATGGCAAGGGAGAATATTTAAAAAGACAAGCATCAAATGTATTTCAGCCATTCTGCCATATTGATTTTGAATTTAGAAAAGGTGCTAGATATCCGGAATATTATCAATGGCTGATTAAAAATTTACACAGAAAAGTGAACCAGTTTGGCAATATTGTTTTATATATTTTCTTAGGTACATGTGATCTTACCAAGCTTAATGTGTCAGTTGATAAAAGCAGCAGAAGACAAAAAAGATACATAGAATTGCGTCATAATGATGACAAATCTGCTGTTTCCTATTTAATAGATCAGATTAATAAATTTTATCTCTTTGTTTCAAATTTTCCGTCTGTGATAATTGTCTTTTTAGAGATTCCCCCATACTGTATTAGAGAGTGTAATAGACTCCAAGGTCACCCTGATCCTGCTAGTTTTGCTGATCAGGATACCAAATTATATGAGAGAATTTCAATTATAAATGAATATATTCAAAATATTAATAGCCTCTCTCATGTGGAATCTCCCCGCTTCAATTTATATTTGAAAAGAGGTAGGAAAGAAAAGGGTAGCAGTCACAGAAAATACAGCCTATTCTTTGCAAATTACAAAGACGGCATACACTCTAAGCCACTATTAGCAAGGTGTTGGATGAAGGAAATTTTGATACAAATTTTTAGGGACTGTGCTTGAATTCATGCTGATCACTTGTTGGCCATTGCCTGTTGCAGAGACGTGTTTGGGATACAGCTAGACCGTTAGTGGGCAGGTTTTTGGTTTTCAGTGAGCGGTAGTGGGTTGCAAGTACTTTCCTTACAGTATCTATACCTGCACCTTGCTGGTAGTGTTTTTCTGTGTAGTTGTGACTGTTATTCTGGTGTCCTCATCATACAATGTGAATTACATTATACACTGCAATTTGTCACATTGTCATTTTGACAAAATATTAGTGCAGTGTAAACCAACAGAAAGTGATCAGTAAACCTTTCTAGAGCATTTTGATGTTTGACACTTTTGACAAGTATTTTAATTTCTGTGAATTATAGTGGCATTATTTTATACTATTAGTACAAGTGACATTCTCATTCAAAATGGCCTCTGAAGAAGAAACAATGCAAAAAATGGTTGAGCAAATAGAGGCAGGTAAAAAATATAAAGTCCTCACACAAGAGGAATATGATGCATTGTTGGCTATAAATGCCAATAAAGATATAGGGGCAGTTGGTGGAGTACCAAATACTACTGAAGCACCTTTCGTTAGTACTCCCCCAGTAAGTAAGCCGGATGTACGTCCAAAATTCGGTTTTCGCTTACCTGCACCGTCCCCTATACGAGGAATGCAACATATGATGTACAGCAATCCTCAGCCTCAACCATTAAATGCTTCTTATATTACACCATCATACAGTCAGCCCAAATTACCCATATTTAGTGGCCTAGAAGACCCACCAAAGGGTGAGGTGACATATGAAGTTTGGAGTTTTGAGGTAAAGTGCCTCCAAAACACACAGTATCTGCCTGAACATGTTCTTTTACAGGCTATCAGACATTCCTTAAAGGGCTCAGCTAGAAGCATTATAGTCCCTTTAGGTGAAACAGCTACAGTAGCTGACATTTTACAGAAATTAGATGTATTTTTTGGGAATGTCAGCTCCTGTGAGACTCTGATGCAGAATTTTTATTCTAATTTTCAGAAAGACAAGGAGTCTATTGTTCAATATGGCTCACGACTAGAACAAACACTTTCGCGTGCCATACAATTTGGACACATGGACATGCAAGCTAAAGATGCCATGTTACGGACCAAGTTTTTGACCGGTCTTTATAGCCAGCAGCTTAAGAATTCAACTCGGCACCTTTTTGATTCGATAAAAGATTTTCAACTTTTACTGAAAGAAATCAGAAAGGTGGAACAAGAGGATGCATGTAGCAATCGACCTGTTGGTAAACCAAGGGTTGCTCAGCAGCATTCAAGTCAGGCTTCAAATGAACCTGATTCTGCTCAGTTGCTCAAGCAAATGAATGAGTTAATGGAAAGAATGAAACTCATAGAGAAGAAGCTTGATTCGCAGCAACAAGCGTTGTCTTCGAAGCAATTTTCTTCTTCAGACAGCCATTATTACCAGCAGTTTGATGGGCCTCAATTCAATAGAGGCCGAGGTAGAGGTTATGGCCGAGGTTTTAACCGAGGCTACAATCGTGGTACTGGCAGAGGCAGAGGTTATGGCAGAGGATATCAGAATTATAATGCTGATGACAATAGTCAGTCATTTAGGGGTGGCGGCTTTCGCGGTGGAAATCGCGGTGGTGCCAACGGCCGAGGTACCAACCGGGGTGGAAATGCGCGAGGTGGCCAGCCTTTAAACTGAATTCTTCCCCTGTTGTTGGGCAAACAGGGGAGGCACATAGATCTGATATTAGATGTAGCCCAGTTGAAAGTAGTGATGGAAAACCCTTGTTTGAGAGAATCGTAGGTGACTCAAACGAGGGAGAACTTTTCGTTAATGGTGTGAAGACATTAGGCTTGATAGATACTGGATCTATGATAACCTCTGTGTCTGAGTCTTTTTATCAGTCATTAAATCCTCTTCCGAAGTTGAATGATTTAACCGAATTCGGTTTATCAGTACAGGGAGCAGCTGGTGTAGAGCTACCATATAAAGGCTATATTGAAGCTGAAATTTCAGCACCAATTTTATCAAATCGTGTTTTTAATGTTCCAGTATTGGTAGTTTCAGATACACAGTATAATTTGAAAGTTCCAGTTATCATTGGAACAAATTTAATTCGCCTATGTAAGGCAGAAAGTACTGCAAAGGAGGTACCGGTTGAATGGCAAACAGCATTTGATTGTTTGTGCAATGAAAGCATACCAGTCAAAACTACAAATAACCATTCATTGCAAATTGGCCCAAACGAGGTAAAAACTATACATGGCATTGCTAGGAAGTCTGGTGATTTTGAGACAGCTGTAACAGAACATGTGGATACTTCATTGTCAGGGAATTTAAACATATGTCCCAGAGTAGTTTCATTGAAGTCTCAAGGTAATACGGTACGTGTTCCAGTTAGATTATGTAATCTCTCTGCTTATGCAATAGAGATACCACCCAAATCACTACTATGTACGCTGAATAGTGTATCGGTAGTAGATTCATGGACTCCTGACCACTCACAGAAGTCAGATAAAGAGTCAAGTGATATAGACCTAGAGCAGTTAGGTGTGTCAATTGACACCGATAACTTGTCACCTGATCAAGTTTTACGTGTAAAACAAGTATTAGGTAACTGGTCTCATATCTTTTCCAAGGGTCCTACTGATCTTGGAAAAACAGATTTAGTGAAACATCAGATCAGGTTGAGTGATAATACTCCCTTTAAAGAGCCGTACCGTAAAATCCCTCCTGCTGTGTTCGAAGAAGTTCGCCAGCATCTTAAAGAAATGTTGGAAGCTGGTGCAATTAGGCCATCACAAAGTCCATATTCTTCCAACGTAGTGTTGGTAAGAAAAAAAGATGGCAGCCTAAGATTCTGTATAGATTTTAGGAAGTTAAATAATCGTACCATCAAGGATGCCTATACACTTCCGCGTATAGACGATACTATAGATACCTTGATAGGTGCGAAATACTTCTCTAAATTAGATCGTAGGAGCGGATATTGGCAGGTGGAGATGGAGGAACATGATAAAGAGAAGACTGCTTTTTCTATTGGATCTCTTGGGTTCTTTGAATGTAATAGAATGGCTTTTGGATTAACTAACGCTCCTGCCACGTTCCAGCGTCTGATGGAACGTTGCATGGGCGAGTTAAATCTAAAAGAATGTCTAATTTTCTTAGACGACATTATAATATATTCTGATACATTCGAGGAACATGTAAAGAGGCTCAATGCAGTTTTTAGTAGACTTCATCAACATGGACTGAAACTCAAACCATCAAAATGTGAGTTTTTTAAAACACAAGTGACCTATTTAGGCCATGTAGTTAGTGCTGATGGTGTTGAGACTGATCCTGACAAAATAAAGGCATTGTCTGAATGGCCAGAACCTCATAATGTTAAGACATTACGTTCTTTCTTGGGTTTTACTGGCTATTATCGCAGATATATTAAAGACTATGTCAGAATAGTAAAGCCACTTAATGACCCGTTGGTTGGACATCCAACCAATAAACAAGCAGTGGCTGAAATGAAGAAGAAGAAGAAGAAGGTAACTCCATGGAAATGGGGAGAAACTGAACAAAATGCTTTTGATACGTTAAAAGCAAAATTGACATCCCCTCCAATTTTAGCATATGCTGATTTCAGCAAGCCTTTTATAGTGCATACAGATGCCTCTACGGAGGGTCTTGGGGCTGTACTGTATCAAGAACAGGATGGTGTAGAACGAGTTATTGCGTATGCTAGCCGAGGGTTGCGACACAGTGAAAGGAATTATCCTGCCCATAAACTGGAATTTTTATGTTTAAAATGGGCTATAACGGATAAATTCCATGATTATCTGTATGGTAATCAGTTTCAAGTATGTACGGATAACAATCCGTTAACATATGTCCTTACATCAGCAAAATTAGATGCAACAGGCCATAGATGGTTAGCTGCTCTTGGTGTATATAATTTTAGTTTAAAGTACAAGAGTGGCAAAACTAATAATGATGCAGATGGTCTTTCAAGGCGTCCCCAACAAGAAATGACTCTTTTACCAGATGCTATTAAGGCTGTATGTTTGGCCTATACAGCAAGCAGGACTAATTGTCCTTATGCTGAAACATTGGTAGTAACCTGTGCTGCCCAATTATCAGAATCTGTTGATCCAAATATTCAACAACCTCTGGGTTCTACAGAACTGAGTTCTGTTGACTGGTCAAGAGAACAGTTGAAAGACCTTTATATTTCAAAAGTTCTGTCATACATAAAAAAGGGTCATTGTCCTTCAAAGAAGGAACTTGTCTCAGAACATCCAGAAGTCCTAAAGTATATACGGCACTGGAAAAATTTAGTTCTGACTGACGGTATTTTATACCGTACTACTGTTGTAAATGGAGAACCTGTTAAACAATTGGTTCTACCATCAAATTTTCGAGACCTTGTGTTAAAACATTTGCACGATGATCTGGGTCATCAAGGTCAAGATAGAACTTTATCTCTTGTCCGATCCAGATTCTTTTGGCCAGGATTTGAGACTGATGTACAGCACAAAGTAAAAAATTGCATTCGCTGCATCAGTCGGAAAACTAATCCAAATCCTAGTGCAGAGTTAATTAATATTCAGAGTACTCAGCCAATGGAGCTGGTGTGCATTGATTTTTTGTCTTTGGAAAAGTCGAAGGGCGGTTACGAAAATATCCTTGTCATAACTGACCATTTTACAAGGTACGCCCAGGCTTTTCCGACAAGAAATCAATTAGCAAGCACAACAGCTAAAGTACTATTTGAAAACTTCATAGTACATTACGGTTTCCCTGGTCGTTTACATAGTGACCAGGGAAGAAATTTTGAGAGTTCTGTAATCAAAGAGCTTTGTAAATTGGCTGGAGTAGAAAAGAGCCGGACTACACCATACCACCGTATAGGGAATGGAATGGTGGAACGTTTTAATCAAACTCTACTTAAAATGTTGGGAACCTTGGAGGAAGATCAGAAAGCAGACTGGAAGTCTTATGTAGCACCCTTGGTCCATGCATACAATGCAACCAAACATGATAGCACTGGCTATTCGCCATACTTTTTAATGTTTGGCAGGCATCCCCGTTTAGCTGTTGATGCCTATTTAGGTCTCTCTTCAGAGGATCCTAAAATTTCAGACAAGGAACATTATGCTACAAAACTCAGAAAGAGGCTACAATTTGCCTACAAAAGCGCATCTAGGGAAGCTGAAAAATCGGCAGCTCGCCATAAACAGCTGTATGACTCAAAAGTCCGCGAGTCTACCCTAGATGTAGGTGATAGAGTTTTGATTAGAAATGTTGGTCTGAAGGGAAAACAGAAACTGGCAGATAAATGGTCCAAAGACCCATACATAGTTGTGGACCAACCTGATGCTTCCATTCCTGTTTTTGTAGTCAGGAAGGAATCAGGAAATGGCCGGGAAAAGACTCTACACAGAAACATGCTATTACCATTTTCATTTATTCCGAATTCCTCGGAGATAAAAGATTCTCTTTTATCCGACATTACTGTTGCACCCCGGGGAAAACGGAAATCAAATGAAACACAGCTTGTTTCTGATTTAGATTCAGATAATTCATCTGAGTCTGAAGTAGAAATTATTTTCCCGCCACACTCCACAAGACAAGTGGGAAGAGAACCCATTCGTAACAGACTGGAAAGTGGCCTTTCTGTGGAATTCGGTTCTGATATATCCGCTAGTGGATATCCTGGCATTCCAGATAGTTCCATCTCAGATGGAATTGTAAGAACTGGAATATCGGAACAGGATTCCACAACTATTCGTATTTTCATTCCACGTCTGCCAGTCCAAGTCATCGGACCAATATTTCAACCTTACCAATTCCCATACCTCAAGATATTTCTGTATCTAAGGAGGAACCTCGCCGAACAGGTAGGCAACGTAAACCTCCAGATAGGTATGGTGATTGGATCAGCAATCAACAGACAGTGGCTGATGCTGATTCTTCACAGATTTGGTATGTTTAATAACATACATGTTCCTTATCCTTGTTTTATTACAGGGGAGAATGTCACATAAACATAAACATAAACATAAACATAAATGTAAACATAAATGCATAAAAGCTAGATGTAGTTTTTATCGAATTTTAAATAGTATTTTATTCTAGTAGTAAATGGATGTTTTGATATCGGGAGGATTTTGGGAATTGTAGAGTAAATGAAATAGCACAAGAAAAACAACATAATGCTCAGCTCATATATACCTAAGTTTTGTGATTGTTTATTGTCTCAATGAGTCATTGACATGGTTTAATGACTAGAATGGCTGTCACTTTTGGCATAACTTCATGTTTGTCTTTTCATAATCACATTGTAAATATGTACATTCATATTCATCCATAAATAATTATCTTGTGGTAATTTAATAGCTGAGCATTTCTTGTTTTCTTGTCCGGAGTAAATGTCCGGAGGACATTTTCCTTTGCAGGGGAGAATGTCACACAGTGCATTTTGTTGTGCAGATTATATTTTCCAGCCTTTTAGACATTTTCTGCAATAGTTCATATTCTGTGATATAGCTGGTGGTCCATCTCTGCACTATCTCCAATTCCTGTTCTATTATATTCAATGTGTTGCGGTTCCATTCGCTCATTATACTTACCCGAGTAGTTGCCTCCCTTGATTTTAAGATGGATGAAAGAAAGAGTGAATTTGATTGGCTGATAACGGGGTTCCTTCACAAAACTAACCAATCACAGGCACGCTTATAGATTAGATACAATTCCGCCGCCAACGAAAAATAGGAAAAAGAGAGAAGAAAGTTGACAAAGAAGAATATTAATATTTCACAATGTCATAACCTTTCAAAGGTTTACTTTGACATTTACTGATATATTATTGTTCAGGTATATCCCAGATAATCCCTTATGTGAAATTATTGCCATTTTATCCATACATTTACCTCTGAATTTGCCACGACATTGACAACAATGGAAATCTTACCTGTGACAATCTTGTTTCGTAAAAATGCACTAGTTGTCTGATTCTTTCGGTCCTTGAATACCCATAAGAATAACCTGAATCCATTTATTAGTATTGCTTGTAGTATGCTGTAGTATGCTGCAGATTGCACAGATATTCAGGGTTTAACTCACACCAATAACACAAAGGTGGCAGCAATATTTCATGCATTGGTTATGTTCATATACTAATTATCCCGTTACATACAGAAAGCCTGATAATAGGATTTTGCTCGAGTCCTGTCATTTAGACGCATAAGCGTAACTATGCCGTATACGACATGTTCATTTGTGCTCATGTTTCCATCGATTCGTATCAGTAGGCATACTGTATGTTTACATGGAAGCATGACTGAATATTTTGATTAGAGATGAATGCATAAAGTTGATCATTATCATGTGATTATTTGCATCCGTCGGACTTGTCCGTTGACCAAATATTGACAAGCCTGTTAAGGCATTGTTATCTTATAGTTATTATTGTTGTTGTTTCCTTGTAGGATACACCCTCTTTGGTTTTATTACCAATCATCAATAAACATGAAACCATCGTTGAATGATCTCTTCAATTTATCCCGGCTGAGCTAGAATACAATTCTACGCATTATATAAACATTATATATACAGAGCCCGTGTGATACTTTATTAGGCCACTCTTGAAATATGCTGATGCTGTGTGGGATAATTGCACCATGTATGAAGTGAATGAACTTGAAAAAAAAATCAGAATGAAGCTGCGCGAATTGTTACAGGTGCCACAAAACTTATCTCTATTAAATCACTTTCACTCGAAACTGGTTGGGAAACTTTGTCGTCTCGCTGAACAAAACATAAACTTCAACAATTCTATAAGATACAAAACGGCCTATCTCCTGATTATTTGACCCGTCTCGCTCCTCCTTCTGTCGGCAGAACATCATCCTATCAGTTGCGGGACGCAAATAATACACAAACAATACATGCAAGCACGCAGCATTATTATAACTCCTTTCTGCCTTCTGTGATTCGTGAATGGAATAATCTCCCTGAACATATACGTGATTCACCCAGCCGTAATGTCTTCAAATCAAAGATAAATGCCAACTTGAATGTGCCACCCAAATACTATTCTACAGGCAAAAGACTTGGTCAGGTTCACTATGCGAGGTTGAGAACAAAATGTAGTTCATTAAATGAACATCTGTTCTCCAAGAATATCACTGATAGTCCTACATGTACATGTGGATCAGTAGAAGACACTCACCACTTCTTTTTCCAATGCGATCGCTTTGCAAACTCTAGACAGGAACTCTTAAATAAGGTATCTGAACTGTGCCAGCCGACTCTTAATGTACATTTTTTAGCAATCCAGAACAATCCTTTGGTCAAAATACGAGGCTTTTCTTAGCTGTGCAAGACTTCATAATAAGAACAAAGCGCTTTACTTCCTAAATCTTTTCATTCAGCTGTTTCCTTAAATACAGAATGGTCGAAGATAACTTTTGTCGGCATGCTCGGTTAAATGTCTCTTAAAATAGATTAATTATGATATGTAAGTCGAAAACACTACTTGGGGACTACATAAAATTCTTGATACTTGTGTTGAGATGACCACCCCTACTTCATTCGGTAAATACCCTTCTCCTCCACGTGGTACCTCCAGCAGCATGGAATATAAATATATATAAAATAACTTTGGTTTACTTTGCGATGCACACTGTTCCAGCTTGTAACATAGTTTGATACTATGAAATATTTAGGCATAAATACCATTACCATATTTGTAATCCTAATCACAGAGAGTCATTACTGATAAGTCATTATTTCAAGTCACAGGTTATTTGTCTTACCACTGTGTAATATGAGGGATACAGACACAATAAGTCAATTGACTTCCTTCTGAATCCCATTTGTATTGATATATTGTTTGTAATCTTTACATGTTATATATGTTATGAAACAAATAAAATACAGTTTAAACCAATTAACAATTTATAATGAGGGTTAAATAAAACGCTAAAATGTTGCCTTTGGAAACAAGGAACACATTAAAGAACTAAATTCGGAGACTCGGTTTTATTGAGACTCCTCGTACACAACAATAGTTTGCAAAGTAGAAGTAAAATAAAGATCATGAATCGTTACAATTAACTTACTCCACCCACCAAAGACACCAAAGGGAAAGAAACACAAACATGAAGCGACCAGACCATAATGGAAACCTAAACAAAAGATGGCCGTAAGGACAGTTAATTTCCCACAAAATGGCCAAATGGCCATCCAAATTAAAAAAAACACAAGTGATACACACAGGAAGTAGTAACAAACAACAACATAAATAAACCGCAAGAGAACCGCCTTGGAACGATCAGTGGAAAGAATTCCACAGGGGGCTTAAATCGATTTTACATGGCCATAATCCTCGCCCTTACCTCTGTAGCGGTATACACTAATTTTGTTTAGTCCGCGTGAAGGCTTCCTAACTCATCAGTGTAACATATCGAGAACATACAAATCCAATAACTACAGATATGAAACAAGGTTGAGGACTCGACAGCATAAAACAACTTAATTGCTGGAGCAAAGAAAACCAACAGTTAGACTCCAAGGGGCCCGACCAAAGACGGAGCATCAGGTGCCAACCAACATAAAGAATACTAAAATAAAATAAATTTCCATATATGTTTTTACGCTGGAACCGTCATATAATCTTAAGCCCGACCCACCGGTGTGCAATCAAAGAGGGAAGCAAAGTTGCCAACCGTGATTTGGTTAACCGCCATGCATGTAGTCTGTTTTATAATATTGATGTAGTACCCAATCTTTATATATCGACGAACGACTTTACGAAATGGGGTACTAAAGTCATTGCAGGCATGTAATTTTCTAAATTATATACTTAGTCACCTTAGAATTCGGGTTCCGATAGGCCATGTTGATGAAGTGTTTTAAGTCCAACATTGAATTTTGAAACCAAATCAGAATGACGTCTATAAAATTTAGAAAAGGCTTTACGTAGTTTATGATACCGATACCCCTGATTAAGAAGTTTAGCGGTTAATAATTTATTACGAGTGTTGAAGTCGGATACATGACTAGACACTCTAGCGAGACGAATTACTTGCGAAATATAAACCCCGTACGATGTCGCACGAGGAACATCACCGTCCAAAAAAGGAAAATTTACAATCCAGAAATCAAAATCATCACGTTTATCATAAATTTTGCAAGAAACAATTCCATCTACAATAGATAAATGTGAATCCAAAAAGGGGGCCTCGGTATCCGAGGAATTTACCTTGTTTAACTGAAGTTCTAGGGGATAAATCTGACTGTTCAAATCATCAAAGTAATTTTTGTCAATATTTAATAAAACATCTAAATATCTAGAAGTAGAACTTATAGCTTCAATAATTTCAGATTGGTAAAAAATAGAGAGTATCTAATTTTGGGTAATGTTGGATGGTGACTGATGCTCAGTCTCTTGTCGGGCCCATCGGGTTCTAACGAATTGTCTTCTTTTGCTCCAGCATTTCAGTGGTTTATTGCTTTCGAGTTTTCGCCGTTGTTTCATCTCTGTGGTTGTTTGATTTTTCGTAGCGATGTTGCACTGATAAGCTTGGAGGCCTTCATGCGGACTGAACAAATTATTTGAATGTCTAAATCGCGACAGATTGTGGCCACGTTAGATCGATTTATGCCCCCCCCCCCCCACGACTGACCTTTCCAAGGCGGTTTTTCTGTCTTGGTTTATTTTTGTTATAGCTTATCTTTGAATGTGTGCTTATATTTTTTTGCTTTGGAAAGCCGATTTGCAATTTTGTTGGAAATTAACTGTCCTTTTGGCTTTCCGCCAGTGATGTTTCCATCAGGTCTAGTTGGTCCATACTTGTGTTTCTTTCCCTTGGTGTCTCTGGTGGGAGCTGTGCGTTAATTGTATCGATTCCTGATCATTGCCTTCACTTCTATTTTTGAAGCAAGGATGACAACACAGAACTAAAAATGTCGCGCGGACAGTTGTTTTTGCTAGTTACGGTCATGTTTGTGAAAGATAAACGGCATTTTCAAATGATCATTACAATGTAGCTTACTGGGCAAAGGTGACGTGTTACTTGCGACACTGGGACGTCCAACTGATATTGGCTTACAGTAGGACAAGGCCTGTTGTTCTTGCCGCAGGTAAGGGTAGAGGAGAACTGTTGTTATTTCTTCTGTTTCTACACTTCCATTCATTTTCCTCGTCCTCTACTATCTCTTCAATATCTTTTCTCCCTTTCTCTGGGAGACGACATTAATTGACCAACAAGGGTTACGGGTCGTAAAGCCGAAAACAAACAATCAATTAATCAACAACTGTAGCTTACAGCTGTAGAAAAAAAATCTATATTTCAAATATTTCAATTGTCTTTAATTATGGTCGAGTTGTTTTCATCAAATACGATTGTTTACAATATGATAACACAACTGTGTGAAATGTTCTCTTGCATGAAGTTGCAGGTCTCTAAAATGATATTTTCTGGGCATTTTATTATTTTCGCTAAAAATAGACCGTGAGTTTTCGGGGGAACAATCGCAGTAAGTTAGTTTTAACGATTAAAAAGTTTCTTTATATAAAGTAGGGTTTACTACTTTAAAACATATACACTCAATATTTTCAGTTCTGTGGTGTATCCCTTGCTTCCAAATGAAAACCCTTTTATGGAACATATTTAAGGGGGTGTTCATTTCTCGGACTTGTTCACATGATGTTTAAGCGCTCAAGTCGGAGATTGGACGGAGAATGATTTGGGATATGTTCTTGAGGATCTGCCTATACAAACATGCGTTTGACCTTTAGCACTTCCGCTTGTAATGTTTTAAATTACGGTAAAGTTGTTTAATGTTGGAGTTTCTTTCTCTTTGGTGTCTTTGATGGGAGGTGTGGCGTTATTGTATCGATTCCTGCTCACTGCCCCCACTTCTGTTTAACAAGAATATTCGATACCCGGACTGAACGAATTGTTTTTCTAAACCACAACAGGGCCAATGGCGACGACAGTGACCACAAAAAATCGATTTAAGTCCCACTAGTTATTGGTATGACCGTTTCAAGGCGATGATTCTTTTATTTGCAAGCATTTGCTGCTATTATACATATTTTGGTCTTCAATCTCGATTCATTCTGAATTCTAACACACCACGCCTATATCTACAGGCAATGGAAAAAAACTGTGTTTTATTCTACAACAAATCACGGCAAGGAAGAGCGTGACGATTGACGTCATTAAAAACCGCCAATTTATGACATCACTAGTCGATTTTCTTGACGTTCGACGATGTAACGTCATATTCTCGCATCGAAAAAAGTTAGAAAAGGATATAAATGCATGTGTTTCAGTCGATAATTTTAGCGCGATTTCTTCTAACAATGGCGAAAAGTTGTGATATTTTGAAGGAAACAACAGCATTATTGCCGATTTTCAGCCTGTTAGAATCGAAATAGATCAGCTCAAATAGAAATAGATCAGCTCAAATCACGCGCGCTTCGCGCTCGTGATTTGATATTCTTTTCAACTGACCTCCAAACTGTGATTTATTACTGAACAAATCACAGTTAGAGCTGAACTATTTCTTGAGTGACAATTACAAATAAGTTGTTTTTTTTTTAACGTTTAATTAGTCGTGGCACTATCAAACTACAGAAATGAAATGGCAAAACGCAGCCATTACGAAAACACGCCTGTCCAAATAGATTGTAAACTTTACCGCCGAAAAATGAAAATTTTAAGATTGAAAAATTGTGATATTTTTCTTATTTCTGCTCAAAATATAGAGTGTGGGTACTCGTTAGAACCGTCTCATCGGGTTCTAATGAGTAACCACTCAAAATATACATTGTGGGTACTCGTTCTAACGAGTATCCACTATCAATATTTCAATGCAGAAATAAGAAAAATAAAGTATACCCCTGTAAACCCCAGTTTTACTATATTAATGTGGGGTTCAGGGGGATCAAAATTATATAGGCGTGTTTTCGTGATGTATTTGAGATAATGCTAGTTGTATGAAGTGCATGTTTTGTCAGACAAAATCCTAACGATTGTTTTCTTACAGTATGCGCCAAAACAAACAATGAATTCAATGTACGAATCAGATTCTAAACCTCGGTATCAACGAAAGTTTTAGAGGAAAACCTCTGCGAACTTTTCGAAAAAGAGTCAGTCTTCATTACAGGGTCACTGATGAGGCTTTATTAGCCGAAACTACGTAGTATGGCCCATCTGCTTTCTTATGAATGTTTTCATTGCTCTTAAAGGAACTCATTTTTGATTTTTATTTGCCTTCACTGCAGCTGGTGTTGTGCCGTGTGGCGGCGGTAAAACGTCTCCCCGTACATCAACCATAGTGCAGTTTAAATTTTACTTTTGGTCCTTTGAGATCATCGTGAATATTCTGAGAAATCAGAAATAAATCATCATTGGTTTAGACTCATTCTAGACAGGTTTTTAATTATTTGGACCCCTTTTGGATTTATATCAGTCTTTGAATCGACTGCCTATTCGAAATTCGCAAAATTGTAGTACGTTTCCTCTGGCTTTCTTTGCCGGATCATTACAGGGTCACTGATGAGGCTTTATTAGCCGAAACTACGTAGTATGGCCCATCTGCTTTCTTATGAATGTTTTCATTGCTCTTAAAGGAACTCATTTTTGATTTTTATTTGCCTTCACTGCAGCTGGTGTTGTGCCGTGTGGCGGCGGTAAAACGTCTCCCCGTACATCAACCATAGTGCAGTTTAAATTTTACTTTTGGTCCTTTGAGATCATCGTGAATATTCTGAGAAATCAGAAATAAATCATCATTGGTTTAGACTCATTCTAGACAGGTTTTTAATTATTTGGACCCCTTTTGGATTTATATCAGTCTTTGAATCGACTGCCTATTCGAAATTCGCAAAATTGTAGTACGTTTCCTCTGGCTTTCTTTGCCGGATCATTACAGGGTCACTGATGAGGCTTTATTAGCCGAAACTACGTAGTATGGCCCATCTGCTTTCTTATGAATGTTTTCATTGCTCTTAAAGGAACTCATTTTTGATTTTTATTTGCCTTCACTGCAGCTGGTGTTGTGCCGTGTGGCGGCGGTAAAACGTCTCCCCGTACATCAACCATAGTGCAGTTTAAATTTTACTTTTGGTCCTTTGAGATCATCGTGAATATTCTGAGAAATCAGAAATAAATCATCATTGGTTTAGACTCATTCTAGACAGGTTTTTAATTATTTGGACCCCTTTTGGATTTATATCAGTCTTTGAATCGACTGCCTATTCGAAATTCGCAAAATTGTAGTACGTTTCCTCTGGCTTTCTTTGCCGGATCATTACAGGGTCACTGATGAGGCTTTATTAGCCGAAACTACGTAGTATGGCCCATCTGCTTTCTTATGAATGTTTTCATTGCTCTTAAAGGAACTCATTTTTGATTTTTATTCTTCTGTCGCGGTTTATATTTATTATGGTTTGTCTTTTGAATGTTTGTATCGCTTATATTATTTTGTTTTGTATAGCCAATTGGCCATTTTATGGGGAAATAACTGTCTTTTTGTCTTTACGCTATTGATGTTTCCATTAGGGTCTAGTCCGTGTTTCTTTTCCTTAGGTGTCTCTGATGGGAGCTCTGGGTTAATTGTTTCTATTCCTATCATTGCATTCACTTCTCTTACAGTGTTATACACATTTAATTTTTATCTAATCCATAGGACTTTGTACTTTTTTCTTAATTTTTCGATTAAGCGTTCGTCTAGTTATGTCACGCACATAGCTCACATTACTAAAATTTAACAAAAGATTAACCTATATGTATTTTAAAAGATACAAACATATTGATAAATGCAGGCATCAAAGCGTCCAACTGTAGGGTGTCGTTGTACAAGGCACTAGAATGTAGATAGTCAAACACGAAATATGCGGTTTCAGTCAGCAAACCTTTAGTAAAGAAATAACAGATCCTACGCGATTGATATATTTTATTTTCATCTATAGAAATCAGGTGAACATTTGTTCCATTAAACTTATACTCTACTGATAAGATAGACAACATACTGTTGAATGAGTAGGCTCTTCGGAAGTTGTGTCTATTCCCATAGGACCTAAGAGGGAAGTGTGATGAGGATAATTTAACCCTTTTAGTACCAAATGGAATATTCCTCCTTATATATAGCAGGAGTCCATTTCGAAATTTGGGGGTGTCAGGTTGTGTTTTCATCAAACTTTATTTGGAAAATGACTGAACTTTTAGCAAACAGTAGAGGCCCTGATCAGACGCCGCGTTCTGCGGCGTCTGATCTGGGCCTGCACTGTTTGCCAAGGTACCCCTTTAGGGGTTTCTGGTACTGAATGGGTAAAGGGATACTTTTCCTTATTTCTTCAAGGTGTGGGTACTCGTTAGAAACGCCTAATCAAGGCTTTGCATATTTTACATATTTAACGTCACTACAGCTGATGTGTGGGAATGTGGGGCGGCCGTAAAAGGTCTCCCTGCCCTACATCATAGCCTATATTTTCTTGTCCTTTGGGATCATTGATACCATTGTGGAATTTTGAAAATATTAGAGGGTCACTGATGAGGACTAATTGGCCGAAACTAGCTAGTCTGGCCCAGAAGAAATGTACACTTCATATTTTCCAGTTCTGTGGTGTATTCCTTGCCATCAAAGGATAACCCTTTTATAGAACATATTTTATTGTACCAACAACATATGCTTCTAACAAGAAAGAATGTTAGAACTGCATTTCCTCCTTTCATGTATCTACCTTGGTAGGTGTATAGCCACTCTCTGACAACTGCGTCATGGAGTCGACTGCTTCGATCAGTGGGTAGAGCATTTGACTTTCATTTAAGCCGCCCGGGTTCGAATCCAACCATAGGCGGAATCTTTCTTCAGTCATATTTCACGGCTCTCTGTCTCTGGTCGAGCCCATCGAAATAGAAGTTGAGGCAATAATCAGGAATCGATACAATTAACCCACAGCTCCCATCAAACACAATAGGCTATCCAAAATAAAATAATATAAGCGACACAAACACCCAAAGACAAACCATAACAAAAATAAACTGCGACAGAAGAACCTTCTTGGGACGGTCATCATAAACGAATTCCACCTAGGGGCTTAAATCGATTTTACGTGGCCACAATCCTCGCCCGTACTTCCGTCGCGATTAAGACAGATAATTAGTTCAGTCAGCATGAAGGCCTCCTAACTCATCATCGCAACATCTTCGTGATCATAAAAAAGATCAAACAACCACAGAGATGAAACATCGGTGAGTACTCGGCAGCAAGAAACCACTGAAATGCTGGAACAAAAGAAACCAACAGTTAGACTCCCATGGGCCCGACAAGAGGCAGAGCATCAGGCACCAACCAATAATACCTTCAACGAGATCTCTCTAATTCTCAATAAGCTTTTACGTTGGGACCGTCATAGAATCTGAGGCCTGACCTACCGGCGTGCAATTAAAGAGGGGAGCAAAGTTGTCAACCGTGATTGGGTTAACTACCATGCATGCAGTCTGTCGTATAACTGTTGGTTTTCTTATGCTATAGCATTTCAATTATTTCTTGATGTCGAGTCCTCATCGTTCTTTCATCTCTGTGATTGTTTGATTTTCGTTTTCTCCGAGATGCTGCACAGCCTTTGCGTCATCATAAATTATGACTTCCTTGAACAGGGGCTGTGTTACGGACCGCTATCCCTCCCTTCAGTAATCTACCTTGGTAGATTATACAAGCTTTATTTATCTCCACTCTCTGACAACTGCGTCAGGAAGTCGACTCTTTGTCTCAGTGGTTAGAGCACTGCACTTTCATACGAGCGTCCCGGGTTCGAATCCCACCATAGGCGGGATTTATTTTTTCTGCTCTTTTCTATGTTACGGCCTGCATGTCGTAAGACTAAGGCACCTTTTCTGTTAATTATTATCAGTACCATCCTTATCTGCAGCAATGATTGCCTTAATCTCAATTACGGAAATACGCTAATACAAACCAAATTTCAACTTAAAGCCGAAAATACAAAAAAATTAAGATGAAAAATTGTGATATTTGTCTTATTTCTGCTCATAATATAGATTATGGGCACACGTTAGAACCGCCTTATCAAGGCAGTTCTAACGAGTACCCACAGTCTATATTTAAGCACAAATAAGAAAAATAAGGTTTAACCAAGTGAACCCCAGTTATATTATATAACATTGGGCTTCAAGGGGGGTCAGAATTGTCTAGACACGTTTTCGTGATGTTAGTCGCTATAATGAAGACTTACTTTAGTTGTACCATAGCTTTATCAAGTACCCTCTTCATCTTAGACATACTTTTCTTGATAATGTCCACGTCCTGAAAGGCAACTTTACAAACAAATCCATTACAAAAACACACTAACGGGGCTCAGATATCTTTGGAAGGCACTTAAATTTAATCATAATTCAAAAATGCATAGTAAAACAAATGGCCAGGGCATAAATGAAAATCTGTTCGCAATTGGTATAGTTTGAGCCATTTGGTTAAATCAGTGTCCAGCGAGGAGGCTTTATTGAGATGATTTAAGGATATTTTTTCGATCTTGTTTAAAAAATAGTATGCAATGTCAATGACACAAGGAAAATTCTGAGAAATTATCATTACGAAAAACACGCCTATACTAATACATTGTACACTTTTCCGCCGCAAAACAAAAGTTAAAATTTTTAGATGAAAAATTGTGATATTTTTTCTTATTTCTGCTCTAAATATAGATTGTGGGTACTCGATAGAACGGCCTCATTGAGGCGGTTTTTACGATTCCCCATAATCTATATTTTAGAGCAGAAATAAAAGAAAACGGTTTACCCCTGTACACCAAAGTTTTACTATATAAAAGTGAGATTCGAGGGGGTCAGAATTATATAGCCATGTTTTTTTGATGTTCAAATGTTTGTATATATTTTTTTTGGCTCTAGAAGTTATTATGTTCAGTGGAGCAGAAGATGAATTTTGACCAAATTATTTACAGAGTCATGAATTGAGTCACCAATTGAATATTCCGATGAAATCGTTTCCTGTAAGAGGAAGATTAGAAGTTTAGACAATGATCAGGAGTCGATAAAATTACCCCATACCTCACATCCAAAACACCAAAGTGAAAGAAACACCAACATAAAATAACTTCACTGCAAAAATGAACGGCCAGTTCAACAAAGGACCTAAGTTCACTTTTGGGCCAAATCGATTTATCCATTATACCATTATACAATGCAGATCACCCGATTCCTCATCGTAGCTCCCATTGACCATAGAATTGCTGCGGAAATTAAAAATAAAACGTTTTAAACAAATTTCACAAAGGCCTTACTTCATTTTGGAGGTTTGTGCAACATAATATCAAACTCCATGAATTAATTATTCGAGTTTTTTCAAAGTTTCATTCAAAGTTTCATTATCTACCAAAACCAGTTATCATCCTTTTAAGTTGAAATAAGCAATAGTTTATACGACCCTTTGTTGCACAGGCAAAACCGCAGAAATCATTATTTTTTTTTTACCTTAATTAGTGAAATTATCACAACATATTTTAAATTCAACAATTCCCTAAGTACCTTGTCACTTTATCGCATTTTTTCTCGAAATAATGAAAAAAGGACTTAGGTCCCTTGTTGCACTGGCCCCTACAAATGTCATAAGCAGAAAGCCAAAATGACAATGGTTATCCAAAATAAAAGATATTACCAATAAATGCATACAAGACGAACCAAAAAAAATACAAACAAAAATAATAGAACTGCCTTTGAACGGTCATTGTCGACTTCATATGGCCAAAAATCCTCGCTTGGTTAAGACAAACATTCTGTCTTGGTTTAGACAAATATTTTTTTTCAGTCCGCATGAAGGAAATCCAACCAATCGGTGAAACTTCAGCAAGAACATGAAAATGAAAACGAATACTGAAATAACACTGAAGTCTCGACAGCAAGAAATAATTGAAATGCCGGAGCAAAAGAAAACAGTTGGACTCAAGACCAGAGTCAGAGCACCAGGTACCGACCGACATTACTTTAAAACGTTTATGCAAACCTTTACGCTAGAGTCGTCATAGTGCCTGAGGCCCGACCCCCTTCCCTCATCTTGTCGTCCAATTAAAGAGGGAAACACATTATCAGTATTGATTAGGTTAACTACCATGTATGCAGTCTGTTGTATAACATTTATCTAGTGCCCAATATTTTTATATCGAAGAATTTTACTAAACAAAATCGGGCACTTAAATAATTGCAAGCATATATTTGTTTGAATGTGTATACTAAGACACCTTAGAATTCAGGTTCCGATTAGCCTTGTTGCACACTGAATTTTGAAACTAAATCAAAATGACGTCAATAAAACTTGAAAATAATTTGCGAATTTTAATACACCTATAGACCTAGCAGTTGATACTTAATGACGAGGACTGTTCAAATATGAATGCAACTAAGCACATAAAAATGATTCCGTGATAGATTTCGATGAAAAATTAATTTTGTCCCCTCAAAGTATTCCCCTTTAACAGATATACAAACTTTCAGTCTTCTGATCCAAATATCGAATGCATTTTGGTAGTCTTTTCGAGGTATACTATGAAGGCACTGGAATATTGCAGAACCGAGGTGTTTGCACTGTACAAATTTTCGACCAGAAAGGTATTTTTTCAGCCGAGGGAACAAAAAAAAGTCACACGGGGCAAGGTCAGGGGAATACGGGGGATGAGGGATTTCAACAACCTTTTCCTGCTTCAGATAGTCTTGCACAATGAACGCCTTGTGCGATGACGCATTGTCATGTAGCAATCTGACATTGGCCAAACCAGTTGCGGGTCTTCGTTCTTTGAAATATTTCTTCAATTTTTGAAGAACTTTATTCTTGTAAAACTTCGCATTTACAAATTTGCCTTTAGGCACAGCAACCTGAATAGCAGGGCCCTGATTTGAAAAGAATATGGCATACATTACCTTCTTGACGTTCACGGTCCGCTTTGCAATGCATGGTCTTTTGCAATACTTTGTTGCCCATATTTTGTTCTGAATCTTTCGTTTTGGCTCAAAAAAGTGAAGCCATGTCTCGTCACCTGTGACGACATTAGCGAAAGACCGTGCATTGTAATTTGGAAACTTTTTAAGCAACTTCTTGGCGCACTGAACGCGTGTCTTTTTCTGCTAATCTGTCAACAGATTGGGAACCCATCTAGCACAGATCTTTCTCATTTTCAAATCCCGTTTCAGAATTGTATGAGCTGCTCCTAATGAGATGCCAACCATACTAGCTATTTGCCTAGGTGTGTATCGTGCATCGGTAGCCACTATTTCTTTCACTCTAGCAACCATCTTTGCAGATATTGCTGTTTTCGGCCGACGATCATGTGGTGCATCTTCTGTTGAGCCTAGCCCACAGCTGAATTTCTTACACCAACGACAAACTGTCGGAAAAGACATTTCATTATGCCCATAAACCGAACATATTTCATCAAAAATATCTTTGCACCGTATACCAAGAAGACAACGATTCTTAATATAGGACCGTATTTCAACGGCGTACTCTGACCTTCTTCCAACCATGTTTTGTATTAGTATACAAGAGTAGACAGTGTTTATCGAACGATATACATGGCTAAAGTGGGCGGATTTTAACAGGTTTGGTATCAATGTATAGGTAAACTGTTTTTCTACGCTGTGATATTATTTCCAGGTGATTTTCGCATTAGTGCATGAGAAAACGTTCTACTTGCATTCATATTTGAATAGTCCTCGTACGAGTGTTGAAGTGAGTTTCATGTCAAGACCCTGTGACAAATCGAATTAACTGCGATTTATTAACACCGTAGGATGCCACAAAATTACCATCATCATTCAAGAATGAAAAGTTTACAATCTCAAACTCAAAATCATGGCGTTTCTTATGAATTTTGCATGAAGCAAACCCAACAACAATATATAAATTAAAATCTAAAAACTTGACATTGGTATAAGACACATTAGGCCTCATCAGTGGCCTCAAATATTTTCAAACTCAACAATGGAATCAATGATCCCAAAGGTCAAGCAAATATAAAATACACTATGATGTAGGGCAGGGAGACGTTTTTCGGCCGCCACACAATCCCAGACACCGACTGTAGTGACGTTAAATATGTTCTAGAAAGGGTTTTCCTTTGGAAGCAAGAAATACACCACTGAACTGGAAAATATTGAGTACACATGTTTTCTGGGCCAGACTAGCTAGTTTCGGTCAATTAGGTCTTATCAGTGACCATTCAAATATTTTCAAAATTCAACAACGGAATCAATGGCCCCAAAGGACAAGAAAATATAAACTACACTATGATATAGGGCAGGGAGACATTTTACGGCCGCCACACATTCTCAGACACCAGCTGTAGTGACGTTAAATATGTTCGAGAAAGGGTTATCCTTTGAAAGCAAGAAATACACCACGGAACTGGAAAATATGGAGTACACATGTTTTCTTGGCCTGACTAGATAGTTTCGGCCAATAAGGCCTCATCAGTGACCCTCATATATTTTCAAATTCAACAATGGAATCAATGATACCAAAAGACAAGAAAATATAAACTACACTATGATGTAAAATTGCTTTATTCTATTGAAAAATCGAAATGGAGGCAATAATCGGGAATCGATACAATTAACCCACAGCTCCCATGAAAAGGAACACAAACATGAAAAAAAAACAAAAAAAAAAACAGACCCTAATGAAACATCAATAGCGGAAAGCCAAAAGGACAGTTATTTTCCAACAAAACGGCCAATAGGCTATCCAAAACAAAATATTATAAGCTACACAAACACCCAAAGTCAAACCATAAAAAAATTAACCGCGACAGAAGAACCGACTTCGAACGGTCAGTGAAACGAATTCCACTGGGGGGCTTAAATCGATTTTAGGTGATCACAATCATCGCCCTTACTTTCGTCGCGATTTAGAAAAATATTTTGTCAGTCCGCACGAAGGCCTCCGAACTCATCAATGGAACATCTCCTCGAACACAAAAAATCAATCAGCCACAGAGATGAAACAACGGTGAGGACTCGACAGCAAGAAACCACTGAAATGCTGGAGCAAAAGAACACCAACAGAGAGACTCCAATGGGCCCGACTAGCGACAGAGCATAAGGCACAAACCACCATTAAATTGCATTAGATCTCTCTAATTCTCAGTAAAATAAAAGTGGAGGCAATGATCAGGAATCGATACAATCAACCCACAGCTCCCATCAGAGACACCAAAGGGAAAGAAACACAAACATGAAACAACAGATCCTAAATGAAACATCAATAACCCATCGGCGTGCAATTAAAGAGGGAAGCAAAGTTGTCAACCGTGATTGGGTTAACTACCATGCATACAGTCTTTCATATAACATATCAGTTGACTTGTACCCAGTCTTTTTATATCGAAGAATAATTTTACGAAAATGGGTGCTGAAGTCATTGCGGTTATATATTTTTCTGAATTTATATACTAAGTCACCATAAAATTCGGGTTCCGATAGACCTTGTTGCAGAAGAGATTTAAGTCCAATATTGAATTTTGAAATGTAATAAGAATGACGTCTATAAAATTTTGAAAAGGCAGGGAGACATTTAACGGCCGCCACACATTCTCAGACACCAGCTGTAATGACGTTAAATATGGTCGAGAAAGGGATATCCTTTAAAAGCAAGAAATACACCACGGAACTGGAAAATATGGAGTGCACATGTTTTCTTGGCCTGACTAGCTAGTTTCGGCCAATTAAGCCTCATCAGTGACCCTCATATATTTTCAAAATTCAACAATGGAATCAATGATCTCAAAGGACAAGAAAATATAAACTACACTATGATGTAAAATTGTTTTATTCAATTGAAAAATCGAAGTGGAGGCAATGATCGGAAATCGATACAATTAACCCACAGTCCCCTTGGAAAGAAACACAAACATGAGAAAACAGACCCTAATGAAACATCAAAAGCGGAAAGCCAAAGGACAGTTATTTTCCCACAAAATGGCTAATAGGCTATCCAAAACAAAATAATATAAGCTACACAAACACCCAAAGTCAAACCATAAAAAATAAACCGCGACAGAAGAACCGACTTCGAACGGTCAGTGTAACGAATTCCACTGGGGGGGGGGGGGGGCTTAAATCGATTTTAGGTGATCACAATCATCGCCCTTACCTCCGTCGCGATTTAGGCAAATATATTTTCAGTCCGCACGAAGGCCTCCGAACTCATCAATGCAACATCTCCTCGAACACAAAAAATCAATCAGCCACAGAGATGAAACAACGGTGAGGACTCGACAGCAAGAAACCACTGAAATGCTGGAGCAAAAGAACACCAACAGAGAGACCCCAATGGGCCCGACCAGCGACAGAGCATAAGGCACAAACCACCATTACATTGAATTAGATCTCTCTAATTCTCAGTAAAATAGAAGAAGAGGCAAAGATCAGGAATCGATACAATCAACCCACAGCTCCAATCAGAGACACCAAAGGGAAAGAAACACAAACACGAAACAACAGACCCTAATTGAAACATCAATAGCGGAAAGCCAAAAGGATAGTTACTTTCCCACAAAATAGCCAATAGGCTATCCAAAATAAAATAATATAGACGATACAAACACCCAAAGACAAACCATAACAAAAAATAAACCGCGACAGAAGAACCTCCTTGGAACGGTCAGCGGAAACAAATTCCAGTGGGGGGCGATTTTACGTGGTCACAATCCTCGCCCTTACTTCCCTAGCGATTTAGACAAATAATTTGTTCAGTCGGTATGAAGGCCTCCTAAGCCTTTACGCTGGAACCGTCATAGAAAAGTAGAAGTAAAACAAAGATCAGGAATTGATACAATTAACTTACTCCATCCATAAAAGACACCAAAGGGAAAGAAATACAAACATTAAGCGACCAGACCATAATGGAAACCTAAACAAAGGAAGGCCATATGGACAGTTACTTTCCCACAAAATGGCCATATGGCCATCCAAAATTAAAAGACACAAGTGATACACACAGTAAGTAACAAACAACAACATAAATAAATCGCCACAGAAGAACCGCCTTGGAACGGTCAGTGGAAGATTTCCACTGGGGGGCTTAAATCGATTTTACGTGGCCACAATCCTCGCCCTTACTTCCGTCGCGATTTAGACAAATAATTTGTTCAGTCCGCATGAAGACCTCCTAACTCATCAGTGCAACATCTCCGTGAACACAGAAATCAAAGAACCACAGAGGTGAGACAACGGTGAGGACTCGACAGCAAGAAACCACTGAAATGCTGGAGCAAAAGAAAACCAACAGTTAGACTCCGATGAGCCCGACCAGAGACAGAGCATCAGGCACCAACCAACATTATCTCTTTAATTTTCAATAAGCCTTTACGTTGGAGCCGTCATAGAATCTGGGGCCTGACCCACCGGCGTGCAATTAAAGAGGGAAGCAAAGTTGCCAACCGTGATTGGGTTAACTACCATGCATGCAGTCTGTCGTATAATATCTATGTTGTACCCAATCTTTTTATATCGAAGAATGATTTTACGAAATTGGGTGCTGAAGTCATTGCGGTTATATATTTTTCTGAATTTATATACTAAGTCACCATAAAATTCGGGTTCCGATAGACCTTGTTGCAGAAGAGATTTAAGTCCAATATTGAATTTTGAAATTAAATCAGAATGGCGTCTATAAAATTTTGAAAAGGCTTTGCGTAGTTTATGGTACCGATAACCCTGATTAAGGAGTTTAGCCGTTAATAATTTATTACGAGTGTTGAAGTCAGTTACATGACTACACCCTCTAGCAAATCGAATTAATTGCGAAATATAAACGTCATAGGATGGCGCACGCGGAACATCACCATCCAAAAAAGGAAAATTTACAATCTCAAAATCAAAGTCATCGCGTTTATCATAAATTTTGCACGAAACAAATCCATCTACAATAGATAGATGTAAATCCAAAAACGGGGCCTCGGTATCAGAAGAATTTGCTTTATTTAACTGAAGTTCTAGGGGGTAAATCTGACTGATCAAACCATCAAAATAGGTATTATCAATATTTAATAAATCATCTAAATATCTAGACGTAGAGCTAAAAGCTTCAATAATTTCAGATTGGTTATCAATGGAAAGCGACAAAATGAAGTCTCTTTCATAACAATACAAGAACAGATCAGCCACAAGAGGTGCGCAATTAGTACCCATCGGAATACCCACAATTTGTCTAAATAACTTAGTACCGAATCTAATATAAATATTGTCAAGTAGAAAGGTGAGGGCATCACACACTTTCTGACATGACCAAAGTGTATAATTCTTATGCTCTTTAGAAGTGAAAAATGCATTTCTGACATTACATGCAAGATAGAGAGAATCTTCTCTGTGAAAAGCCCATTCAATTAAATCATTAAGCTTTTCTTTTATAAGATTATGAGGAAGTGTAGTGTAAAGAGTGGAAAAATCGTAGGTAGACAGACTAGAAGCACGAAACTGTCTAGATTTCAATTTATTTAAAACCTCATTCGAATTTTTTATAGACCAAAACAGATTTCTTCCTGATCTTTCAAAGACTTTATCACAATATATAATTACATGCGTTTTAATAGCAGTAAGACAGGAAGTTAATAATTTAGAAAGTTCAGTGGTAGTGCAAGAACTAGAATTTGCAATAAACCGTGCTTTGTAAGGTTTTTTATGAAGTTTTGGTAACCAGTATAGCGTAGGAAGCTTGTCTTAGCCTTCGTTAACACTAGAGTCTGAGGCCTGACCCATCGGCGTTCAATTAAAGAGGGAAGCAAAGTTGTCAATCGTGATTGGGTTAACTACAATGCATGCAGTCTGCCGTATAACATTTCAGTTGACTTGTACCCAATCTTTTTATATTGAAAAATAATTTTACGAAAATGGGTGCTGAAGTCAATGCGGTTATATATTTTTCTGAATTTATATACTAAGTCACCATAAAATTCGGGTTCCGATAGACCTTGTTGCAGAAGAGATTTAAGTCCAATATTGAATTTTGAATGAAATAATAATGACCTCTATAAAATTTTGAAAAGGCTTTGCGTAGTTTATGTACCGATTACCCTGATTAAGAAGTTTAGCAGTTAACAATTTATTACGAGTGTTGAAGTCAGATACGTAACTACACACTCTGACAAATCGAATTAACTACGAAATATAAACGCCATAGGATGGCGCACGAGGAACATCACCATCCCAAAAAGGAAAATTTACAATCCCAAAATCAAAATCATCGCGTTTATCATAAATGTTGCAAGAAACAAATCCATCTACAGTAGATAGATGTACATCCAAAACCGGGGCCTCGGTATCAGAAGAATTTGCTTTATTTAACTGAAGTTTTTCGGGGGGATTTGACTGATCAAACCATCGAAATAGGTATTGTCAATATTTAATAAATCATCTGAAGGGTACATTTGACTGATTAAAGGATCGAAGTAGACATTTTCAATATTTAATTAATCATCTAATAAGTCTGCTCGTGTACCATTTTATTAGACAGATCATTGTGAAAGTCCCTTACCTTTACTAAAAACTTTTCTGGATTGTCAAATACAAGATCTATTCCATGCTTTTTCTTCCTGTGCAATAACCATTCTTCGGAAATATGTAGCGGGTTGGCAGTGTTAGCTAGGGCGTTCACACGCATTCTTCTATATTCCTAGTGTGTTCAAAACAAAGTAGGATTTATGACAAAACTTGAAGGTTCACCGCTTATCAGTTCATTTAACTGTTGCATGGTTTGCCATCCTATCATCAGGAAGATCTTGTAGGTAATTAAAGTGTAACTATACCAAATTTAGTGACACAGATGTCTTTCTGATATTTAATCTTCATCAGTGTGTCTAAACCCCAAAGTTTTGAAACCGAAACGGATGATCAACAAGACCCGGCAAACACAGCACATCCCCTCCGAGCACAAACCGACCGACGTAGCTCATGAGACATGTCAGCTGGAGGCATCACGCAAGAGACGCCCGATTCAGATAGGCGTCCCCCACCGAGCCAACATCAGCAAACATGGCCCAGGCTCCACGGAAGTCCAGGGCATCAGGAAGGAGATGTCCAAAGTAGCGAGACTTGCAATATTTAAAATATTACAAGACGTGGTAACCAAATCCGCTCAGATACATGTCTCACCTGACAAGTCAGTCTTAGGTTTAGAAAAGTTAGAATTTTATACTGCAAAAGTTAAAGTTATAATATAGTTATTTAAATCAGTACTTGAGTGCTGACGTCAACACCGCAGTATTAACCTCAGCACTAAGGAACTTTTCCTGAGCTGATGATACCCTTGGGGACGAACGAATCATCCACCAGCAGAGATACCGACCCAGTGGTTGGAATTAAGGTGTAACTATACCAAATTTAGTGACACAGATGCCTTTCTTATATTTAATCTTCATCAGTGTGTCTAAACCCAAAAGTTTTGAAACCAAAACGGATGACGGACAAGACCCGGCAAACACAGCACATCCCCCTCCGAGCACACACCGACCGACGTAGCTCATGAGACATGTCAGCTGGAGGCATCAGGCAGGAGACGCCCGATCCAGATAGGCGTCCCCCACCGAGCCAACATCAGCAAACATGGCCCAGGCTTCACGGAAGTCCCAGGCATCAGAAGGAGATGTCCAAAGTAGCGAGCCCATAGGTTACACTCTGCTTCTTCTGTACGGATTCCCCATTCTATTAACACTTTTAGTGCTATGTTGCCGTCGGTATTGTTGAGGCCGATTAATTTGTTTTCTGCCGCTTCCTTTAATTTAAGTGGAGCAGGTAATACTAATTTATTTAAAAACAATCTGAGAGTCAGATTATCCCCTCTCAAATCGCCAATTCTTAGGAAATATACCAATCCTTTCAAGAGAAGTGGAACGCATCCTACTATTTCGAAGTGCAATGCTAAGAGGTGCAGGTGCTGTTCACATGTATGCACTGAGTCTACCGTTTCTTCGTCTGTTAACGGTAGACGTTTTTCTGTGGTTAACATGTCCGATTTGACATGTGAAGTAGAAGTAAAACAAAGACCAGGAATCGATAAAATTAACTTACTCCATCCATCAAGGACACCAAAGGGAAAGAAACACAAACATGAAGCGACTAGACCATAATGGAAACCTAAACAAAGGAAGGCCATAAGAACAGTTACTTTCCCACAAAATGGCCAAATGGCCATCCAGTATAAAAAAGACACAAGTGATACACACAGTAAGTAACAAACAACAACATAAATAAACCGCCACAGAAGAACCGCATTGGAACGGTCAGTGGAAAGAATTCCACTGGGGGGCTTAAATCGATTTTACAAGGCCATAATCCTCGCCTTACCTCTGTCGTGGTATACACTGATTTTGTTTAGTCCGCATGAAGGATTCCTAACTCATCAGTGTAACATCTCCGAGAACATACAAATAAAAAAAAAAAATACTACAGAGATGAAACAAGGTTCACGGATTTGATATATGTGATAACCTGACATACTGCAAATTGCAAAAATGCAGTATGTCGGGCAAACTAAGCGCATGTTAAAAACACGATTTAACGAACACTATCGTAGAATGAGTAAGCCAAAAAGAACTGACACTTTCTTGTACCGTCATTTCAGACGTGCATGTCATTCTATTAAAGATATCTCTATACAGCCAGTGGAAAAAATCTTTATGATGCAAATTCTACATCTAGGTTTAAAATTATTAAACGGCATGACACTGAATTAAAATGGATTGAATCATTACAGACACCTTTCCCATTGGGCTTTAATGACAACATTTATCATGAGGGTAATATATCTAAAATGCTCGACTTTGATATTTTCTAGCTTCTGGACTGTCGAAAGCGGAAAACTAGATCGCAAGGCACCAGAAAAAATGATTATTTTAAACGTAAATTACGTGCTTTTAAAAGAAACAATACCAGACTGAAGTGACTGTCCATAATATTATTGAATCATTGACACCACTCAATGCTTGCTTTTCTAAGTTCATTACCCATTTCTGTGTAACGGATTCTGGAACCCGAGGCGAATAAATTCTACGATAGTTCTAATCAGTTATACGACGCTGCTCTTTTAACTAGAGGTTATACTCAGCATGCTCTTCGTCCTTTCATCAATTCTGAAATTAATCACAAACGTAATTAGATCAAAATATCCTTCATTAATAAGGGTTTGAATTTCATAGATTTACCTAATATATTCCGGGACAGTTCGGATATTTCATCCATTCGCGCTTATTTTCAAAATAGTGAAACACCCATAATATGCTATAAATACAATAAACCTGTTAGATCTATCATTTTTAATTTCAATAAACTTGTTTCTGATCTTGATATTGACACTTACACTCCTGATACATGTGGTTTGTAAAAAATCAGTGTATTGTTATCCGGCTGCTGGTCATATTATTACTGGCAATTTAAAAATCATTCTTGATTCTAGGATAATATCTAAGATCGCATCCCGAGGGTATCATCAGCTCAGTATCAGCTCCTTACTGCTGAGGTTGATACTGCGGTGTTGACGTCAGTACTCAAGTACTGATTTAAATAACTGTATTATATCTTTAAATTTTTGCAGTATAAATTTCTAATTATTCTAAAACTAAGACTGACTTGTCAGGGGGGACATGTATCTTAGCGGATATGGTTGCCACTTTTTGTAATATTATATTTTTTTTTTTTACAAGTCTCGCTACTTTGGGCCTGGACTTCCGTGGAGTGTGGGCCATGTTTGCAGATGTTGGCTCGGTGGGGGACGCCAATAAGTTCCCTGGTGGGCGTCTCCTGCCTGATGCCTCCAGTTGACCTGTCTCATGAGCTACGTCGGTTGGTGTGTGCTCGGAGGGGGATGTGCTGTGTTTACGGGTCTTGTCCATCATCCGTTTCGGTTTCAAAACTTTGGGGTTTAGACACACTGATGAAGATTTAATATCAGAAAGGCCTCTGTGTCATTAAATTTGGTATAGTTACGCATTAATCTAAAGGACCGAAATATCGATTTCCTTCTAAAATTGACTTCAATAAATGTAGAGATAAAATTGCTGCTGCCTTGAATGAATTTGGTAATCGATGGTGTAAACGAGAGTATGTTGAGCATAAAGCTCTGAAAGAATGGAAACTTAGCATTCTGAATTTAGTGAACAAACGCATTTCATTTTATTCGCAAAATACGAACTTATTACCTCCTAGACCTTAGACGTCTTTACGTCATCTTAAACTAGGTAATCAAGAATTTCATAGGAAATTTGTTTTGGGCCCAGCTGATAAGGCCGCTAACAATGTGGTCGTTGTTTGACGGCTTCACTATGTTAGCACTCTTCAAAAAGAACTTGGTGGTACTAAGGCCTATGAACTTCAGCCTTTCGTAAAATCGTTCGTCGATATATAAAGATTGGGTCCAACATAAATACTATAAAACATACTGCATGCATGGTGGTTAACCCAATCACGGTTAGCAACTTTGCTTCCCTCTTTGATTGCACACCGGTGGGTCGGGCTTAAAATTATATGACGGTTCAAGCGTAAAAGCATAAATGGAATTTTATTTTATTTTAGTATTCTTTATGTTGGCTGGCGCCTGATGCTCCGCCTTTGGTCGGGCCCCTCGTAGTCTAACTGTTGGTTTTCTTTTGCTCCAGCTATTCTGTTGTTGTATGCTGTCGAGTCCTCAACCTTGTTTCATCTCTGTAGTTTTTTTATTTGTATGTTCTCGGAGATGTTACACTGATGAGTTAGGAAGCCTTCATGCGGACAAAACAAAATTAGTGTATACCTCGACAGAGGTAAGGGCGAGGATTATGGCCATGTCAAATCGATCTAAGCCCACAGTGGAATTCTTTCCACTGACCGTTCCAAGGCGGTTTTTCTGTGGCGGTTTATTTATATTGTTGTTTGTTAATTACTGTGTGTATCACTTGTGTCATTTTATTTTGGATGGCCATTTCGCCATTTTGTGGGAAGGTAACTGTTCTTATGTCCTTCCTTTGTTTAGGTTTCCTTTTTGGTCTGGTCGCTTCATGTTTGTGTTTCGTTCCCTTTGGTGGCTTTGATGGGTGGAGTAAGTTAATTGTATCGATTCCTGATCTTTGTTTTACTTCTACTTTGGCTGTAGAGAGGGCTTTAGTTGATGACCATATTTGTCATTCAGCCACCAAATTTGCTGTCTGTGGTACACAAGCCCAAGACAAGCTTCCTAAAACCATTCTTCGATATAAAAAGATTGGGTACAACATGGATGTTATACGACAGACTGCGTGCATGGTAGTTAACCCAATCACGGTTGGCAACTTTGCTTCCCTCTATAATTGCACGCCGGTGGGTCAGGCCTCAGATTCTATGACGGTTCCAACTTAAAGGCTTATTGAGAATTAGAGAGATCTAATTCAAGGTAATGTTGGTTGGTGCCTGATGCTCTGTCTCTGGTTGGGCCCATCGGAGTCTAAATGTTGGTTTTCTTTTTCTCCAGCATTTCAGTGGTTTCTTGCTGTCGAGTCCTCACCGTTGTCTCATCTCTGTGGTTCTTTGATTATTTATGTTCACGGAGATGTTGCACTGATGAGTTAGGAGGCCTTCATGCGGACTGAACAAATTGTTTGTCTAAATCGCGACGGAAGTAAGGGCGAGGATTGTGGCCACGTAAAATCGATTTAAGCCCCCCCCCCCCCCCAGTGGAAATCTTTCCACTGACCGTTCCAAGGCGGTTCTTCTGTGGCGGTTTATTTATATTGTTGTTTGTTACTTACTGTGTGTATTGCTTGTGTCTTTTTATTTTGGATGGCCATATGGCCATTTTTTGAGAAAGTAACTGTCTTTATGGCCTTCCTTTGTTTAGGTTTCCATTAGGGTCTGGTCGCTTCATGTTTATGTTTCTTTCCATTTGGTGTCTTTGATGGGTGGAGTAAGTTAATTGTATCGATTCCTGATCTTTGTTTTACTTCTACTTCCTACGTTATATTGGTTACCTTAACTATATAAAAGATCATACAAAGCACGGTTTATTGCAAATTCAAGCTCTTGTACCACCACTGAACTCTCCAAATTATTCCAAATTATTAACTTCATGTTTGACTTCCATCAAAAAGCATGTGATAAAAGATTGCGACAAAGTCTTCGAAGGATCAGGTAGAAATCTGTTTTGGTCTATAAATATTCTAATGAAGTTTTAAATAAATTGAAATCCAGGCGGTTTCGTGCTTCAAGTATGTCTACTTATGATTTTTCTACCCTTTATACTACACTTCCTCATAATCTTATAAAAGAAAAACTGAATGATTTAAATGAATGGACATTTCATAGGGAAGACGCACTCTATCTCGCATGTAATGTAAGAAATACTTTTTTTACTTCTGAAGAGCATAACAATTATACTTTATGGTCATTTTAGAAAGTGTGTGAAGCTCTCACCTTTCTACTTGACAATATTTACATAAGATTTGGTACTAAGATATTTAGACAAGTTGTGGGTATTCCGATGGGTACTAATTGCGCACCACTCGTGACTGATTTGTTTTTGTTTTGTTATGAGAGAGACTTCATGATGCCCCTTTCTGCTGAAAATGAGTCTGAAATCATTGAAGCTTTTAGCTCCTCTTCTAGATACTTGGATGATTTATTAAATATTGATAATACCTATTTCGATGGTTTGATCAGTCAAATTTACCAGCGCCCCCCCCCCCCTCAGAACTTCAGTTAAATAAAGCAAATTCTTTTGATACCGAGGCCCCGTTTTTGGATTTACATCTATTATTGTAAATGGGTTTGTTTCGTGCAAAATTTATGATAAACGCGATGATTTTGATTTTGAGATTGTAAGTTTTCCTTTTTTGGATGGTGATGTTCCTCGTGCGCCATCCTATGGCGTTTATATTTCGCAATTAATTCGATTTGCCAGAGTGTGTAGTCATGTTACTGACTTCAACACTCGTAATAAATTGTTAACTGCTAAACTTCTTAATCAGGGTTATCGGTACCATAAACTACGCAAAGCCTTTTCAAAATTTTATAGTCGTCATTCTGATTTAATTTCAAAATTCAATATTGGACTTAAATCTCTTCTGCAACAAGGTCTATCGGAACCCGAATTTTATGGTGACTTAGTATACAAATTCAGTAAAATATATAACCGCAATGACTTCAGCTACCAATTTCGGAAAATCATTCCTCGATATAAAAAGATCGGGTACAACATACATGTTATACGACAGACTGAATGCATGGTAGTTAACCCAATCACGGTTGACAACTTTGCTTCCGGTTAGAGAGATCTAATCCAAGGTAATGTTGGCTGATGCCGGATGCTCTATCTCTGGTCGGGCCCATCGGAGTCTAAATGTTGGGTTTCTTTTCTCCAGCATTTCAGTGGTTTCTTGCTGTCGAGTCTTTAACGTTGTTTCATGTCTGTGGTTGTTTGATTATTCGTGTTCACGGAGATGTTGCACTGATGAGTTAGGAGGCCTTCATGCGGACTGAACAAATTGTTTGTCTAAATCGCGATGGAAATAAGGGAGAGGATTGTGGCCACTTAAAATCGATTTAAGCACCCCGGTGGAATTTAAGCACCCCGTTCAAAGGCGGTTCTTCTGTCGCGATTTATTTTTGTTATGTTTATCTTTAGGTGTTTGTGTCGCTTGTGTCATTTTATTTTGGATAGTCTTTTAGCCATTTTGTGGGAAAGTAACTGTCCTTTTGGCTTTCCGCTGTTTGTGTGGCTATATCCTCATTCTATCCCGTAAGGGGAAGTTTTATTTCCCCCATTTCAATGACACATACTTGTACTACTGTTTCAGGATCAGCGTCTTTCAGACGCTTGCAATGTATTCAACAAAGTAGTTCCGATTATAAAATTTATACGGGGAAGAATGTATACGGGGAAGAATCAGGACCAGTATATAAACCAAAAGATGTGAAATATTCTTCATAATGCCACGCAGGGGCGTTACTTTCCCAGATTCTTAAAGGGTTTATTTTGGGGACTATTCCGGTAGGAAAAGGGGCTAGGAAGGTTTTTTCTGGGGCTATACGGTATTAAAGAAAGAAAATAGGCGCACTTTCTACACGGGGAAGAATGTATACGGGGAAGAATGTATACGGGGAAGAATCAGGACCAGTATATATAGCAAAAGATGTGAAACATTCTTCATAATGCCACGCAGGGGAGCTATTTTCCCAGATTCTTAAAGGGTTTATTTTGGGGACTATTCCGGTAGGAAAAGGGGCTCGGAAGGTTTTTCCTGGGGTTATACGGTATTAAAGAAAGAAAATTGGCGCAGTTTCTACACGGGGAAGAATGTATACGGGGAAGAATGTATACGGGGAAGAATCAGGACCAGTATATATAGCAAAAGATGTGAAACATCCTTATAATGCCACGCAGGGGAGCTATTTTCCCAGATTCTTAAAGGGTTAATTTTGGGGACTATTCCGGTAGGAAAAGGGGCTCGGAAGGCTTTTCCTGGGGTTATACGGTATTAAAGAAAGAAAACTGGCGCATTTTCTACACGGGGAAGAATGTATACGGGGAAGAATGTATACGGGGAAGAATCAGGACCAGTATATGTAGCAAAAGATGTGAAACATTCTTCATAATGCCACGCAGGGGAGCTATTTTCCCAGATTCTTAAAGGGTTTATTTTGGGGACTATTCCGGTAGGAAAAGGGGCTCGGAAGGTTTTTCCTGGGGTTATACGGTATTAAAGAAAGAGTATAGGCGCACTTTCTACACGGGGAAGAATGTATACGGGGAAGAATGTATACGGAGAAGAATCAGGACCAGTATATATAGCAAAAGTTGTGAAACATTCTTCATAATGCCACGCAGGGGAGCTATTTTCCCAGATTCTTAAAGGGCTTATTTTGGGGACTATTCCGGTAGGAAAAGGGGCTCGGAAGGTTTTTCCTGGGGTTATACGGTATTAAAGAAAGAGACTAGGCGCACTTTCTACACGGGGAAGAATGTATACGGGGAAGAATGTATACGGGGAAGAATCAGGACCAGTATATATAGCAAAAGATGTGAAACATTCTTCATAATGCCACGCAGGGGAGCTTTTTTCCCAGATTCTTAAAGGGTTTATTTTGGGGACTATTCCGGTAGGAAAAGGGGCTCGGAAGGTTTTTCCTGGGGTTATACGGTATTAAAGAAAGAGAATATGCGCACTTTCTACACGGGGAAGAATGTATACGGGGAAGAATGTATACGGGGAAGAATCAGGACCAGTATATATACCAAACGATGTGAAACATTCTTTATAATGCCACGCAGGGGAGCTATTTTCCCAGATTCTTAAAGGGTTTATTTTGGGGACTATTCCGGTAGGAAAAGGGGCTCGGAAGGTTTTTCCTGGGGTTATACGGTATTAAAGAAAGAGAAAAGGCGCACTTTCAGGACCAGTATATATACCAAACGATGTGAAACATTCTTCATAATGCCACGCAGGGGAGCTTTTTTCCCAGATTCTTAAAGGGTTTATTTTGGGGACTATTCCGGTAGGAAAAGGGGCTCGGAAGGTTTTTCCTGGGGTTATACGGTATTAAAGAAAGAAAATTGGCGCAGTTTCTACACGGGGAAGAATGTATACGGGGAAGAATGTATACGGGGAAGAATCAGGACCAGTATATATAGCAAAAGATGTGAAACATCCTTATAATGCCACGCAGGGGAGCTATTTTCCCAGATTCTTAAAGGGTTTATTTTGGGGACTATTCCGGTAGGAAAAGGGGCTCGGAAGGCTTTTCCTGGGGTTATACGGTATTAAAGAAAGAAAACTGGCGCATTTTCTACACGGGGAAGAATGTATACGGGGAAGAATGTATACGGGGAAGAATCAGGACCAGTATATATGTGAAACATTGTTCATAATGCCACGCAGGGGAGCTACGATCCCAGATTCTTAAAGGGTTTATTTTGGGGGCGATTCTGGTAGGAAAAGGGGCTCGGAAGGTTTTTTCCTGGGGTAATTCGGTATTAAAGAAAGGAATAGGCGCACTATTTACACGGGGAAGAATGTATACGGGGAATAATGTATACCCGATATGGAGTCATATTGGAAATAGCTCTTCTTTCACAGAAATATTGGAAGAATAATTCAATACGGACCCTAACGGATGGATACCGATTTCATACAGAATCGTACTGTACACATACATGTAAACATTTCTAACCCTAACACTAAACCTAACCCTAACCTCTAAAACTAACCGTAACCCTAACCCTAACCCTAAAACCTAACCCTAACCCCTAAACCTAAACCCTAACCCGAAAACCTAACCCTAACCCCTAACCCTAACCCATAACCCTAACCCTAACCCTAATGCCTCTCGATCTGGGGCCCTAATCCTAATGCCTCTCGATCTGGGGCCCTAACCCTAATGCGTCTCGATCCGGGGCCCTAACCCTAATGCCTCTCGATCCGGTGCCCTAACCCTAATACCTGTCGATCTGGAACCCGTTTTGCTAACAGCTCTCCATTCACACAAGTATTAAAATACATGTATAGTCAAAACGGGCCCTTACCGTAATGACTCTTGATGTGCAGCCCTTACCCTAATCATTCTCGATCTCGAGTCCTATAGCTAATAGCTGTCCATTCACAAAAATATTAAAATATAAAGCCGGTTCGATCGAGAGGTGTTACGGTTAGGTTTAGGGTTAGGGATTAGGGTTAGGTTTAGAGGTTAATGGTTAGGGTTAGGTTTAGGTGTTAGGGTTAGTTTTAGGGTTAGGGTTACGGCTAGGTTTTAAGGTTAGGGTTAGGGCTCCAGATGGAGAGTCATTAGGGTTAGGGCTCCATATCGAGAGTCATTAGGGTTAGGGCCCAAGATCGAGAGTCATTAGGGTTAGGGCCCCAGATCGAGAGGCATTAGGGTTAGGGCCCCAGATATAGGTATATGTTGTAGTGATAGGCATATACTAATATATGTACGATAGCTATACGATTCCGTCAATGGTCTGCTGTATTGTTTATTAATTTACGGAATAAATCGTATCAAGTCGGTGCTACTCAGATTATAAAAATTGTTTTCGTTCTTAACATCACTATGAATGAACATCCCACCCGAACTTTACTTCATACTACTATATACCACGTGGTCATAGTATTAGCGGTTATTGGGTCATTGTAGTATCCTCGTGCGTGACCCAGTCTATGTTTTGACTGGTTCCCTCACCCTATAGCTCTCTGGCTTTGGCATATTTTAATAAGAACACAGGCATCCAGTTAAGTCTATGTTGTCCCGTTTAAGTCGCAAACAGATGCATGCAAGCGTCTCAATGACACAGATCAGGTATTCCTGCCCCTCTAGTACTTTTTTCGAGTATTTTTCTCTAGCAAGATAAATTTCCCCGTAATTTGATTTTATGGGGGAGAATGAGGATATAGCCGTTTGTGTTTCCATCAGGTCTGTTGTTGCATGTTTGTGTTTCTTTCCCTTTGGTGTCTCTGATGGGAGCTATGGGTTGATTGTATCGATTCCTGATCATTGCCTCTACTTCTATTTTGCAATATTTAAAATATTACAAACGTGGTAACCAAATCCACTAAGATACATGTCTCACCTGATAAGTCAGTCATAGTTTTAGAAAAGTTAGAATTTTATACCGCAAAAGTTAAAGTTATAATATAGTTATATAAATCAGTACCTGAGTGCTGACGTCAACACCGCAGTATCAACCTCAGCACTAAGGAACTGATGATACCATCGGGGACGAACGAATCATCCACCAGCAGAGCTACCGACCCATTGGTTGCAATTAAGGTGTAACTATACCAAATTTAGTGACACAGAGGCTTTTCTGATATTTAATCTTCATCAGTGTGTCTAAACCCAAAGTTTTGAAACTGAAACGGATGATGGACAAGACCCGGCAAAAACACAGCACATCCCCCTCCGAGCACACACTGACCGACGTAGCTCATGAGACATGTCTGCTGGAGGTATCAGACAAGAGACGCCCGATCCAGATAGGCGTCCCCCACCGAGCCAACATCAGCAAACATGGCCCAGGCTCCACGGAAGTCCCGGGCATCAGGAAGGAGATGTCAAAAATAGCGAGACTTGTAATATTCAAAAAATTACAAAACGTGGTAACCAAATCCGCTAAGCGATTGTTAAATAATGATATATTTACTTACAAAAAGCTACTACTAAAACTTAATCCAAATGTTTTCACATTATTTGGTGAATATTCCTTATTCTGATTTCTGATTCCTTGCTTTTAATTCATATTATTTTCTCTATATAGATTTAATAGTTTATTAGTAATTGCACTTTTGTTTTACTTTGTATCACGGTGTCGATTCTCATTTCGAAAACAAGCCTATACAAATACATTGTAAACTTTACCGCCGAAAAAAGGAAAATTTTTATACTGAAAATTTGTGATAATTTCCTCATTTCTGCTCTAAATATTGATTCTGGGTACTCGTTAAAACCGCCTCAATGAGGCGGTTCTAACGAGTACCCACAACCTATATTATAGAGCAGAAATAAGAAAAATAAGGTTTTCCCCTGTAAAATAGAAGTGGAGGCAATGATCAGGAATCGATATAATTAACCAACAGCTCCAACCAGAGACACCAAAATGGAAAGAAACAAAAGGATGTCAAATTAAGGAAGCCCCGTTTAACTAAATGAAAGAGGGGTTTGAGGGGTTCAATATTATATAGTCGTGTTTACGTGATATTATCCAAAGAAGATACTGTGTCAATGCACATCTTGTAATGGGCTGAATTAAGAAGCAATTATTTCAAATGAATTAATGAATAATACGCACGATAATACAAAAAAGAAACAAAAAAAAAAAAAAAAAAGGAAAAAAGCACAAGCATCCTCTAGACGAGAAAATAGGGTTAGATTCCTGATCATTGTCTTTAATTCTATTTTCCTTTGATTATGTAGGTTACACGTTTTGGCTGTTCACAAAAGGTTTTTATAATCACTAGTTCTGTTCAATCAAGACATTTGTCATACAGAATGGCAATAGTCAACTTTTATAATGACAGTTCCCTCACATTTACTCCTGCAATGACATATATGACGTATAAAATGAATAAATGTAGATTGAAATACAAGTTCATCTTCTAAGTTTCAGCAACTAGTTTCATCAATGTTTGATTTTGTTCTGCCCATTCATCTTGGATTTTTTCACATCAAACAAATGTTTACCTGACCGTATGATTCAAAGATGAATTAAACCGGTTGCTCTAAAAACTTCAAAGATGAAAGTTTATTCTGTAAAGGCTTTTTTTCACTTTATAATGATATTTACCAGTAATGTGGATTTTGTTCAATTATTAATACGCCTACGAATATATAATAGGATCAGGAATATCATAAACCATCATGAAAACACACTTATATAATTTTGACTCGCTTGAACCCACTTTTATACAGTAAAACTGAGGTTTACAGGGGTAAACCTTATTTTTCTTATTTCTGATCTAAAATATTGATTGTAGGTATTAGTTAGAACCGCCTCGATGAGGCAGTTCTAACGAGTACCCACAATCTATATTTTGAGCAGAAATGAGAAAATTATCACAATATTTCATCTAAAAATGTTCATATTTTCGCTGCTAAATCTACAATGTATTGTAAAGGCGAGGTTTTGTATTGAGACAGTTGGCATGTATGTACGTGTGTATCGAATGTCATCAAAAAGATGAGCAGTCTTACAAAGCCATCAAAGCATTTCATCAAAAATATAGAAACTGATGTTCAGGAAAAGTAGAAGTAAAACAAAGATCAGGAATTGATACAATTAACTTACTCCATCCATAAAAGACACCAAAGCCTCAATCAAACGTTACATCCTACCTATGGCACCAATGGAAAAATCCCGTCATCAAGTTGGAAAAAGCAAAAACATCACGAAAACACGCCTATATAAGTGTGACCCCCTAGAATCCCACCTTTATATAGTAAAACTGGGGTTTACAGGGGTAAACCTATTTTTCTTATTTCTGCCCTAAAGTATTGATTTTGGGTACTCGTTAGAACCCCCTCGATGAGGCGGTTCTAATGAGTACTCAAAATCTATATTTTGAGCAGAAATAAGAAAGTTTTATCACAATTTTTCATCTTAAAATTTTCATTTTTTTCGGCGGTAAAGTTTACAATGTATTTGTATAGACATGTTTTCGTTATGCAAGCAATATAGTATAAAGCTTTGAATTGTGCATGCTACGATGAGTTTTGACATTAGAATGCGAAAAGCTGGCGAGTAAGATATTGACCCATGTGTAGTGTTGCGAACGAATGCAATGACGTGTATACATCTTTATAAGCCAATTCTACCTTTCTTTTTTTTCTACTGCAGTACAATTCCGCTATTAGGACCAGTGAAACTAAAACTCAGCAAACGATTTTAGTGTTGTTCTTAAAAAACTTCGTTTTCTACGCCTAGTGGATTGTTCAAGGGTGATCTTGAAAACCATTTTTGAACAGTCGCAAATGATTCTGATCCTTTCCCCCATTATGTATACTGCTCTTCGCAGATAGGTTTGGGTATTCTGAGTCACCACCTGTTTTGGAAAGTGCTGCTGAGTCGGCTTACCTGCAGCTGTGGTCAGTTTGGTTTAAAATCGTCACTCAATTTTTCGCCTTCTTTCCCTACTGATATTGCAGAAAAATCTTAGGTTCTGATCGTATGAGTTCCTGATCGTTTCGTTTTAAAATTAACATAGGAATTTCACTGTACATATATACTCTAAATGTTATACGTATACACATTTTCGAGAAAACAGAAGTGAAGGCAATGCTCAGGAATCGATCAAATTAACCCCCAGCTCCCATCAGGGACACCAAAGGGAAAGAATCGCAAACATGAAACAACAGGCCCTAATGGAATCACCAACACCGGAAAGCCAAAAGGACAGTTACTTTCCCATAAAATAGCCAATTGGCTATCCAAAACAAAATAATATAAGCGATTCAAACACTCAAAGACAAACCATAACAAAAAATAAACCACGACAGAAGAACCGCTTTGGAACGGTCAGTGAAACAAATTAAACTGTGTGTGTGTGTGTGGGGGGGGGTTAAATCGACTTTACGTGGCCACAATCCTCGCCCTTACTTCCGTCGCGATTTAGATAATTTGTTCAGTCCGCATGATGGCCTCCTAACTCATCAGTGCAACACAAAAAGTGGAACAACCACAGAGATGAAAAAACGGTGAGGACTCGACAGCAAGAAACACTGAAATGCTGGGGCAAGAGAAAACCAACAATCAGACTTCGATGAACCCGACCAGAGACAGAGTATCAGGCACCAACCAACATTACATATAATTACATCTCTCTAATTCTCAGTAAGCCTTTGGGCTGGAACCGTCATAGAATCTGAGGTCTGACCCACCGGCGTGCAATTAAAGAACGAAGCAAAGTTGTCAACCGAAATTAAATACCACGCATGCAGTCTGTCGTATAACATTTTGCTGTACCCACTCCTTGAAATTGGATGCTTAAGTCATTGCGGTTATATATTTTCTGAATTTATTTAGTGAGTCACCATAAAATTCGGGTTCTGTTTAAGTCCAATATTGAATATTGAAATTAAATCAGAATGACATCTATAATTTTTTTAAAAGTGTCTTCACTTCTATTTTGCGCAGTTAATGGTACCCATAACCCTGATTAAGAAGTTTAACAATTTAACAATTTATTACGAGTGTTGAAGTCAGTTACACGACTACACACTTTGGCAAATCGAATTAATTGATACACATAAACGCCATAGGATGGCACACCAGGAAGTCTCCGTTTGCTAAACATTTGGCTTTCGAAATGAAGCATATAGAAGCCTCATATAAACATATAATGACGGCAAATTGCAAACCATATCCGCCGTCTCGTGTCTTGTAGCGGGTATGGTGACTCCATGGTCGTCGACAAGTATTTTGATACCAAAACAATGTGAATACCATGACAATCAACCTAAATTTACCTTCAAATTTGCAATGTCCAATCCTCTTGTATTTATCTCGTTGTGAAGTTCACTCTTCCAAAATGTAATGTCGTATACTCGCTCGCCTGAGAAAAGAAATAATGAAAAGCATGTCGTTACTTGTCGCAAACACAGGTATGTACAAAAAGCTACCCTTAGATTACATGTAATTAATTCATTTAAGGTTTCTGACGTTGGTACATAACTGTGTATAAAGACGCTGAAATGGAAGACTCCTACGTCCTAAACTTCATAAAAGACCATACAAAGCACGGTTTATTGCAAAATTCAAGCTGTTGTACCACCACTAAACTCTCGAAATTATTAATTTCATATTTTACTGCCAACAAAAAACATGTGATAAAATATTGCGACAAAGTCTTCGAAAGATCAGGTAGAAATCTGTTTTGATCTATAAAAATTCTAATGAAGTTTTAAATAAATTGAAATCCAGGCGTTTTCGTGCTTCAAGTCTGTCTACTTATGATCTGTCCACCCTTTACACTTCACTTCCTCATAATCTTATAAAAGAAAAAAAAACAACGTAAAGATTTAATTGAATGGGCATTTCATAGAAAAGACTCCCTCTATCTTGCATGTAATGTAAGAAAATCTTTTTTCACTTCTGAATAGCTTCACTTCTGAATAGCATAAAAGTTATACTTTATGGTCATGTCAGAAAGTGTGTGAAGCTCTCACATTTCTACTTGACAATATTTACATAAGACTTGGTACTAAGTTATTTACACAAGTTGTGAGTATTCCTATGGGTACTAATTGCGCACCACTTGTGGCTGATCTGTTTTGTTTTGTTATGAGAGTGACTTCATGATGTCCCTTTCTGCTGAAAACCAATCTGAAATCATTGAAGCTTTCAGCTCCACTTCTAGATATTTGGTTACGATTTATGAAATATTGATAATACCTATTTCGATGGTTAGATCAGTCAGATTTACCCCCAAGAACTTCACTTAAATAAAGCAAATTCTTCTGATACCGAGGCCCCGTTTTTGGATTTACATCTGTCTATTGTAGACGGGTTTGTTTCGTGCAAAATTTATGATAAACGCGATGATTTTGATTTTGAGATTGTAAATTTTTCTTTTTTGATGGTGATGTTCCTCGTTCGCCATCCTATGGCGTTTATGTTTCGCAATTAATTCGATTTGCCAGAGTGTGAAGTCATGTAACTGTCTTTAACACTCGTAATAAATTATTGACGGCTAAACTTCTTAATCAGGGTTATCGGTACCATAAACTACGCAAAGCCTTTTCAGAATTTTATAGACGCCATTCTGTTTTAATTTCAAAATTCAATATTGGTCTTAAATCTCTTCTGCAACAAGGTCTATCGAATTTTATGGTGACTTAGAATATAAATTCAGAAAAATATATAACCGCAATGACTTCAGCACCCAATTTCGTAAAATCATTCTTCGATATAAAAAAAGATTGGGTGCAACATAAATGTTATACGATAGACTGCATGCATGTAAGTTAACCCAATCACGGTTGACAAGGCCTCAGATTCTATGACGGTTCCTACGTAAAGGCTAATTGAGAATTAGAGAGATATAATTCAAGGTAATGTTGTTTGGTGCCTGATGCTCTGTCTCTGGTCGGGCCCATCGGAGTGTAACTGTTGGTTTTCTTTTGCTCAAGCATTCCAGTGGTTTCTTGCTGTCGAGTCCTCACCGTTGCTTTACCTCTGTGGCTGTTGGATTATTTGTGTTCACGGTGATGTTGCACTGATGAGTTAGGAGGCCTTCATGCGAACTGAACAAATTAGTTGTCTAAATCGCGAGGGAAGTAAGGGCGAGGAGTGTGGCCGCGTGGGGTCGATTTAAGCCCCCTGGTGGGTTTTTTTTTACTTTGGATAGCCTGTTGGCCATTTTGTGGGAAAGCAGCTGTCCTTTTGGCTTTCCGCTGTTGGTGTTTTCATTAGGGTCTGTAGTTTCATGTTTTTGTGTCTTTCCCTTTGGTGTCTCTGATGGGAGCTGTGGGTTGATTATATCGATTCCTGATCATTGCCTCCCACTCTATTTTGTGAATTTATCATTTTTGAAAACATTTTATACCGTTTTCGTAAACGATTCCGCGATCGTTGCTTTATATATTTCTTGGAAATATATGTGACTCAACAATCGGATCACGGGAAATAGTTTTAGGTGGTTGGGTGTTCTAGCCAATGTTCACTGTCCATATCTACATATATATTGAGCTTAGAAACGTATAAGGTGGATGTATGGTGATAATTAAAGGATAAATATCGTAAATAGGCCTTTGTACCACCACAATCTTGCCGAAGAGTGTTAACATGGTGGAGGCGTCAATCAACGACGACATTCACTACCCCAGAACTGACATTGCATATTTGAATACTCATTATTTACGATACCAAGTCTCCTTCCCCGACCCCTCATCCAACCCTTACTAATAATTACTCCTAATTGGCGCAAACAGGGGTGCACCAAAATGTTAATGAATAAGTTCTGAAGTTAGATCCTTTGGAAGCAAGGAATACACCAAATAAACGAAAAACGCAGACTCGGTTTTATTGAGTCTGTTCATGACCAGTACTGAAATGTGCAACACCGGCCATGCCCTCTAGCACCGGCTTAAGCAGAAATCTATTTTCAAAATGATACCAAATGAACCCAATGATCCCAAAGGACCAGAAAATATAATTTGCATTATGATGATGTATGGGGAGACGTTTTACGGCCGCCACACGGCACTACACCAGCTTCAGTGAAAATAAACAAGTTCTGAAGTTAGATCCTTTGGAAGCAAGGAATACACCAAATACACGAAAATAGCAGACTCGGTTTCTTTAAGTCAGTTCTTGACCAGTACTGAAATGTACAACGCCGGCCACGCCCTCTAGCACCGGCTTAAGCAGAACTCTATTTTCAAAATGATACCAAATGAACTCAATGATCCCAAAGGACCAGAAAATATAATCTGCACTATGATGAGCATGTGATGAACAACCCACTATTCCTCATTTTTCATGTACAGTATAAAGAGAGAACTAGAGTTTAACAAGGTATACATTTGTTTCCTTATTCTGTTCCTAGATGTATAATGTAGGATGTGGGTACTCGTTACACGTACTCGTACTAATCCTTTTATACAAAGGTCTAGAGGGCGCTGCCATCCCAACAGATGACCTTGTTCCCCCAGCTACACACTGTAGAAATCACCATTCGTTGGCATTTCAGATCCTTACTGCAAGAACTGACATTTATAAAGAGTCGTTCTTCCCCAGAACCATTAGAGGTTTGAATGCCCTTCCCGATTCGATTATTTCGACAGCTGAAGGTGCTGGTGATTGTGTAGCTAAATTTACCTCTTTGGTTAGAGCTAGGGACTAACTTCCCACATCACAGGTCCTGGTGTATGAATGTCATTTGACGTGTCACCAGTAACAATTCTGATTCTGATTCTGATACAACTGCCTCAATTAGACGATTCTAATGAGAACCCGAAAGTTACTTAGGGAGTAAAATAGGAAAAATATTTTCAGTAAATATCCCTTTTTTTTTGGTATGAGTGATTGCATATGGGTGTGTTATCGTGTTGTATACTTAGAATGTTCTGCTTTAAAATGATATATACAGTAAACATACATAAAAATAAAACAACGCCGTTCTTCTACCTGTAGTAAAGAGTCACGAGCGAACCCCGAATACTTACATGTACAAGTGCTCCCATGTGAACGCCGTTTGTAACCAGGATCTTATGAGTCGGCCAAATTAAAATGCGGAAACTCGGTTTGTTTGTTTCGAGGATTAACGTCCTCTTCGATACTATTTAGGTCATTTTTGAGACGTTGCTTCCAATTGTTTGGGACTCTAACCCGACACTGAGCTTAAATGACATCTCAAACCCTGCCGCCAAATGAACCCAATAGGGTATATATGCATGGGCGGTCCAACTCGCACCACTTTAGCTGGGCAGAAATAGACCTCCTAAATGGTTTACCAGGTCATGTGCAGCGGGTTTCAGCTCTAGAAGCATCATGCAGCTCTCTATGGGTATAATTGGTTTGTTTGATTTGAGGTTTAACGTCCCCGTCAACACTGTATGGGTCATTTTGTAGACGTTGCTTCCAATTTGGTGGGGCGTTTACTCGACAATGAGATGAAAAAACCTCCCAAGCCCTGTCGCCCAATGAAACCAATAGGTTTTATAAGCATGGACGGTCCGACTCGCACCACTTTGCCTGGGTAGGCTTAGGAGGCCTTCATGCGGACTGAACAAATTATTTGTCTAAATCGCGACGGAAGTAAGGGCGAGGATTGTGGCCACGTAAAATCGATTTAAGCCCCCCAGTGGAAATCTTCCACTGACCGTTCCAAGGCGGCTCTTCTGTGGCGATTTATTTATGTTGTTGTTTGTTACTTACTGTGTGTATCACTTGTGTCTTTTGCTTTTGGATGGCCATATGGCCATTTTGTGGGAAAGTAACTGTCCTTATGGCCTTCCTTTGTTTAGGTTTCCATTATGGTCTGGTCGCTTAATGTTTGTATTTCTTTCCCTTTGGTGTCTTTTATGGGTGGAGTAAGTTAATTGTATCGATTCCTGATCTTTGTTTTACTTCTACTTTTTAGATCCTCTAAGTGGTCTACCAGTACTCGTGTGCGGTGGGTTTCAGCTCTGCGTGGAGGCATCATGCAGCCCATATATTTCTTCAAGGCCCGATGGGCGGGGCCGATTAAATGGTTGTACAACTGACAATAAGCAGAGTGACAAGTTGATTGCAGCAGGGGCTTCCCTAACTACGCCGCCAACATGCGTGGCAACAGCCTTAGTGAGATCGCAACTCAAACTATTGTGGATGGCTTAGTCTCATACCGGGACTATCTAAATGGATAGTTTGATTAAATGGATGTACATGTACCCGTCACACTTTTTGTGTTATTTTTGATGCCTCTAATTTTGAGGGATTTGAGGCAACAGTCACAACAACTGTTGTCTGCTTTGTCGTCTGTTTGTTTGTTTGAGTTGAGGTTTAACGTCCCCGTCAACAATATTTAGGTAATTTTGGAGAATTTCATCACGAAAACACGCCTATATAATTTTGACCCCCTTAAACCTCACTTTTATATAGTAAAATTGGGGTTTGCAGGAGTATACATTGTTATCCTTATTCCTGCTCTAAGACATATGTTGTGGGTACTCGTTAGAACCGCCTCGGTGAGGCGTATGTTGTGGGTACTCGTTAGAACCGCCTCGGTGAGGCGGTTCTAACGACTGCCCACAATCTATGTTTGGAGCAGAAATAAGAAAAACATCCCAATTTTTCACCAGGAAATTTTCATTTGTTGGAGGTAAAATTTTCAATATTATTAGATAGGCATGTTTTCGTAATATTGTGGGACTTTTATCCGACACTAAGATAAATGGTGTCTCAAGCCCTGCCGCCCAATGAAAACCATAGGGCTCATAAGCATGAACGGTCTGACTCGGGGGCGGAGGGGGGAGCTTTGAAGTCTGCATGTTGCCTTAAACGTCATTGTTGCAAACAGTGAGGAGCCCATATGGCTCCGCACTACGAACACACCTATATTCTTTTCACTCCATTAAACCCCGACTTTTGATAGGAAACCTGGGTTTTACGGGGGCAATTATTTTATTTTTTATTATTTTGCTTAAAAACATCGAGGCTATTCTAACGAGTTCCTACATTCTACTTGTATCTTTTGAGCAGATATTAGGAAAAATAGCATTTTTTCTCTGAAAAAAATAATCATTTCTAGACAGTAAAATTTAAAATATTATTTTGAAAAGGCGTGTTTTTGTAATATGTAAGACTGTCTGACATGAGTCCACAGTGTCTGCTTGTATGCAATATATAAATAAAAGATGCATTAGCAGACCTTAATAGACAACATTTTAAGGTAAATTATTTCTCGTCGCATCTGGTTTGACATGTATATTGGAGTTTTTTTTTTCAACTTTATAGTGTCAACACTTTTGGAAAACAGTGAAGGTCCTGATCAAATGCCACGTTCTGCTTTGTCTGGTCTGGGGGTTCACAACTTGTCAGAATCCAGTTTTCGGGCATTCAGAACTATTCTTGAGAGAGCAAAGAGTGACAGTAAATGAATTTCCAATATTCAAGTTTTCAGAGTTTATACTTTTAAATAGTAAAACTCACCTTACATTTAACAGTCATTATTTGCCTTATTTTTAACTCAGATACATAGTTTGTGGGTACCCGTCAGAAGCACCTCACTAAGGCGGTTCTTTTGAATATTTATAATTTATATATTGGTGATATAAAGGAAAGACGCAATGGGTTGTCTCGAATGTAGAAAAAAAGAATCAGGGAAAAAAGTATGAAAAAAAAAAAATCAGGAAAAAATCTTAAGAAATGGCATCTCAAGCCCTGCCGCCAAGTTAAACTAAATAGGGTTTATGTACATGGACGGTCCGATTCGTACCACTTTGCCTGGGCAGGGTTAGTGGTTTCTTGATGTCGAGTCCTCACCGTTTTTTCATCACTGTAGTTGTTTGATTTTTGAGTTCACGGAGATGTTGCACTGATGGGTTAGGAGGACTTCATGCCGACTGAACAAATTATTTGTCTTAATTGCGACGGAAGTAGGGGCGAGGATTGTGGCCACTTAAAATCTTTTACGCGCCCCAGTGGAATTCGTTTCCGCTGACCGTTCCAAGGCGGTTCTTCTGTCGCGGTTTATTTTTGTTATGGTTCGTCTTTGGGTGTTTGTGTCGCTTATATTATTTTATTTGTGATAGCAAATTAGCCATTTTGTGGGAAAGTAACTTTCCTTTTTGGCTTTCTGCTATTGATATTTCCATTAGGGTCTGTTGTTTCATGTTTGTGTTTCTTTCCCTTTGGTGTCTCTGATGGGAGCTGTGGGTTAATTGTGTACTTGTAGATTCCTGATCATTGCCCCCACTTCTATTTTAGACACTCTAAGCGGTTTACCAATACTTTTAACCGACATTGAGATGAAATGACATCTCAAGCCCTGTCGCCCAAGGAAACCAAAGAGGGTCTGAGGACATGGAGATCCGACTCGCACCACTTTTTAGCTGTGGGTTATCGATTCTTGATTATTGCCTTCATTGTTGTTTTTCTATGAGCATGGAGGTCCGACTTCTACTATTTGTGTTTGTTTAATTGGAGGTTTAACGTCCTTGTCTAACTATATGTGTCATTTTGGAGACGTTGCGTCAAATTTCCGGGACTTTTACGCGATATTGTGACGAAATGACACCTCAAGCTCTGCCAAACAATGAAACAAAATGGGGTCTTAGAGCATGGAGATCCGACTCGCACCACTTTTGTTTGTTTTGATTGGAGGTTTAACGTCCCCGTCTACACTAAACAGATCATTTGGGGAACGTTGCTTCCAATTTGTCGGACTCTTACCCGACATTGAGATGAAATGACATCTCAAGCCCTGTCACACAATAAAACCAAATAGGATCTATGAGCATGTAGGTCTGACTCGTACCACTTTTGTTTGTTTGATTGGAGGTTTAATGTCCCCTTCAACATTATATAGATCATTTTGGAGACGTTGCCTCCAATTTGTGGGATTTTTATCCGACATTGAGATTAAGTGACATCCCATCCCTTTTATAAAGCAAGGAAACAGAGATAGGCTTCAAAATTGAATATAACACTGAAAAAATCAAAAAATATATGTACATAAGTACGAGTATCTTAATCACCATATCATTGTTACATCAGAAACGAATTTGGATAAAACTGAAACTTTTTTCCTGATACCATTTTCCTTCTTAAACTGATACCTTTTTCCGATACTTTTTTCCTGATACTTTTTTTCACTCTTCCGTGACTATTGTTATATTCTTATCAAAATAAATTGTTGATATTTATCACTGTTGAATTAGTGTGTTACATGTATATACATGTATGTTGAAAACTCCAAACCCAGCCTTCACTGACCTTGTTTTCACTTGAATACGATTCATGTGAAGAATGAGAGGAGAAATTAATTTATAAGTTTTATGAACCTTTCAATATTCTTTCACGCATATCGAATGTTTTCGTGCCGCTGTTAGGTGAGCATGCGCAAGATAACATGGAGAGAATCACTTGACCATCCGTTAGTTGATCATGTTTTACCACATGTAAACTGAGCGAGGGGGGTTCCCGCCATCCGGGGGGTGAAGAAATACATGTAGATTCTGTAGCAGGATGCTTCCACGCATAGCCGCAACCAATCCAACAGAATTTGTTTGTATTCGATTTTTACGACCCAGTCAACACTATTTAGGTCATTGTTGAGCCGGCCAGTTAACTCTGTGCTGGCTTCTACGTAAGTGGGTGACCAGCAGAGTGAACATTATTTCGCCAACTGACAACTGCCCTTCTCGATTCAGCGGAAGGGAGAGAATGACCAGAGGAAAGAGTTCAATATCAATTTCTACGAAGGAATGTTACCCGGCAGGTATCAAACCCGTTTCCTCCTGTTCACGAGTAAACCCATTTTTGAGCCGGTCAGTTAACCCTGGGCTGGCTTATGGAGGGAATGTCCAGAGGAAAGATTCCATGATCAATTTCCACGAAATATGACATTAATAGTGTTGATGTTTAGCCTCAGATCAAACAACTTGAGACAGGTTCGAACTCCAGTGGAAGGACTAACTAGCGGTACTCTTAGGCTAGCAATATTGATTCGGGAGTGTTGTATGTTATCTCATCTCAGTTTCTTTGATCTTGGAGGCTATTGGGGCACAATAGATTACTTTGCAATAACATCTCTCCATCTGTCTGCCCTCGCTGCCCCAAGAGAGTCCTGAAACACCGTCCATTCCTTGATGATTCTCTCTTTGCACTCCATCTTCCACCATCCTCGTCTTGTTCCTCGGTTTGATTGGTGATTTGATTTTAAGGTCCTTTTACGATTATTTATCTAATTTCCAGTTTGTCGTTAATAAGAGGTGGGCAAAAACCGGAGAAAGTGTTTCAGGTGCATACTGCGGTGAGAAGCTAATGATTAAGTTTCAGCGTTCTAACCCATTAAAATACGTGGCCCGTTATCTTCGGTATGTATAGTGGATTATTGGTCCGTCATTACGAAAACACGCCTATACAAATACAGTGTGAGCTTACGTCCGAAACAAATGGAATTTTAGGATGAAAAATAATGATGTTTTTCTTATTTCTGCACAAAATATAAATTGTGGTTGCTCGTTAGAACCGCCTCGTCCAGGCGGTTCTAACGGGTACCCACATTATTTTTAGATCCGAAATAAGAAAATTAAGGTTTGCCCCTGTAAACCCTAGTTTTGCTATATAAAAGTGGGGTTTCAGGGGGTCAAAATTAGATAGCCGTGTTCTTATGATGTCAGGACAAATTCACGTATTTCGAGCCGACCGCGCTCAGCTCGCAACGTTGCAGAACTTGAAACGAACGAGGTGCGAAACAGAGCGGTGAAAGTCCTAATGATTAAGTTTCAGCGCTTTTTCCCATTAGGACAAGGATGCCCGTTATCCACGGGGTATTTAGTGGATTTACGGAACTTACAAGTTAATTTCACTTATTTTCAGCTAATCAGAGTTGAGCTAAAATCGGAGTAGGACCACCTTCCGTTGCAGATCTTGGCGCCTCACATGTGGCCTGAGCGAGGCGCAAACCACAGCGGAGAGACCTAATGACATTATGATTAAGAGTCAGCGCTCTTACCCATTAGGACACGGGGGTCAGTTATCTTTGAGGTGTACAGTAGACTTAACAAGATACCCAGGTTTCATTGTCTGTACAAACTTTGCTGAATAGCTGGAGAATTTTGAAGTTCTGCTCCAAGTTAGAGATCAGACATACATGTATATGCAGCCTTGGAATGCTTGTCCCTCAATATCCCACATTAATGTACATGTATGAGCAAACTTGAACGGTAAAGGCAAGAAACACAAGCAGGCCCCCGTGACCTACACTTAAACTTGACTCACTCGGGCCATATGTGAGCTTAAGTGTAAGCATCAGTGATGTTTAATTACTCGCAGTGTAAGAAACGATCAGCCAAAATGTAGAGTGAGATCAGCGCCCACACATACATGTACAAGCAGGATCTCCGTTATTATAAACATTGAATTTGATTTTTCTAAAGTCTGGATAGCCTATTGGCCATTTTGTGGGAAAGTAACTGACCTTTTGGCTTTCCGCTATTGATGTTTCCATTAGGTCTGTTGTTTCAAGTTTGTGTTTCTTTCCCTTTGGCGTCTCTGATGGGAGCTGTGGGTTGATTGTATCGATTCCTGATCATGGCAGCCACTTCTATTTTACTTGAGAAAAAAAAAGTAATCCCGATATGGTGAACCGATGGAAAATCAACAGTTTTCAGTTTATGAGGCGTTTACTTAACAGTAAAAAGGAATAGAGAAAACATTCACCATGTTCATACTGCATTGTAAAATGCATAAGATGCAAATCATTATGATTCCAACCGGATCACAATCATACTTTACGATCGCTAGAGTTGTCGCTCTTTGTTCAAAGAACATGCATTTCGTCATATGCTTCAAACTTTGTCTACGAAATTTGAATGCACGAAAAAATACATGAACATGAACAAATATACATGTAGGTATAGGCAGATTTCGCGGAGAAACACCATGAACGTCTTTACATGTACGAATTGTCTTTCTCCGAGAAAACACGATTTTCGCGGGGAAATATCGCGGAGTTTCGCGGAGAAATTGACCGCTTTGAAACACGATTTTTTTTCTTCTCGGAAAAATTTCTCGCTTGTCCTCAGAAAAAAATAACCTATACTGCGAGAAAAATATGGGTTTTTACCAGTAGCTTGTCAGTAAATTAACCATTAAAACAAATAACACCCACGAAAACTGATGACATTTACAAAATCTGAATCTTGGCTTATAAAAAAAACAAACAGCAACCCTCAAATCATGTCAGAGCAGTTAAGGTTTTACTTTTGTAGCATCACTTAACTATTTTACAACTTTTCATGAAAAGATATAGTATGGAAAATAAATTTAGCATTTTTTTCGGCCATTTTTTTTTTCAAACTCTGAGGTGTTAACTTAATAAAATGTGTTTTATAACCCAGTTCTGGTACGAAACTCACAAATTCTGTGTGTGTGTTTTTTTTCAAGCTTTTCTCACTGGCACGGCTGTCTCAATCCACACTGTGCACGTAAGCCATGCACATGCAGTCAATATCGATGATACTCACTTAACGTTTGTGGCCCATGCCCATTAACAAATAAACCGTCGAAAAAATAACAGTTCTAAGATGGGGCGCCGTCCTGGACTGACATTAGACCAGCCTAATATAGCTATTGAAGTGCTTACTGGTGGCATGAAAGTCAAGGAGGTTGCAGAACATTTTAGTTTCAGTCAAAGTGCCAAGTCAAGGCTCAGGTCAAAGTTCCGTCAAACCGGCATCGCCAAAGACAAACCATGCTCTGGTAGACCGCGTTAAACAGCACGACGTGAGGACATTTAAATCGTGACTTCATCTCGACGTAAACAGTTTCTCAGCAGTATGCAGCTGGAAAACGAATTTGCGGTAGGACTGTGAGAAATAGGCTAAGAGCTGCGAGGTGACATGGACGTCGACCGTACGTTGAAGTTCCACTGACGCGGGACCACAGATTGGCTAGACCCAAGTTGGCACCTCGTCGGTGGACAAGACGACAGTGGAACCAAGAAGTGTTAACGGACGAATCTCGTTTCAACTTGAAATTTGTTGGCGGAAGAGTATGAGGATGGATCCTGCTAACGTCACACAGTATGGCCGTTTTGGAGGCGGCAGCGTTATGGTTTGGGGCGGAGTTTCGCATCGGGCTATAACAGCTTATTGGATGTTTAGGGATAAATGAATGTCATCCGATTCTGTGATGAAATTGTTCGTCCTGTGTTACTGCCTTTCTTACGCCAAGGACAGCCACAATTTTTCAGCAGGATAACCCACACCTCGATGTTGCACGTCATACAGTGGACTTTACGTAGGCAAATAATGTGAATGTGATAGACTGGCCAGCACGATTAACGGATCTTCCGCCTATTATGCACCTCTGGGACCATCTTGGAAGACGTATCAGAACGAGAGATGACGTCAACAACGTAAGAGACCTTGAACGTGTTCTCAATGAGGAATGGAATCGCAAACCCCTGGATGTGGTTCGGAGGCTTATTTCGAGCATGAAAAGACGGTGTGGGGCTGTTGTTGACTCAGATGGTGGGCAAACCAGAAAATTGGTATGAGTTTTTTTGTGTGACACCCCGACGTTGATTGACGCTTTTCTGCGGGTGTATATTTTGCCTTTCTCCAATTAAATTTTTAAAACTGTCATAGCCAATGCATTACAGATTGATGTGGCTCAATTTTAGACCCAGTCAAGAGCGAAATTAGCGGTATTATAATGAATTCGTAAATTATTTGCCTTAGTGTATGTACCTTTTATTGAAAAATACATTTCTCACAGGTTTTTGTGTTCATATCACTCCATTCACATTAAATGGAACCAAATGACCAGAAATGAAATAAATCACAGGAGCTTGATAAAAAAACTGTAAATTAAAAGTAGGGTTAGCAGATTTGGGGAGGGTCAGTCGGGTCACAATAAACACAGGGGGCACCAGCGTCACAATCAAGGTGATTGCCACTGTTTTCGATTTCGACAAACAAACAACAGAATCACAAGTTTCTCTCTTTTTGAACAAAGAATATATATATTTGTTTCTCTAATACGGTCACTGTAGGTACATTCGGACATATTAATATACGAACGTCTGTGGCTGCGAGATCATGGGTATTATTTCAAATTTTGAGTTATGTATATTTGCTTATATTATTCAGGATGTTTTTAAGAACAAAATATAAAGAATATATGATAAAAAGCATTATTTGTCTTCCATTGACTGGCAACGATCAGTCTGCTGGTACTGTCGGACGAATGATGGTACATTCGGACACACTAGTTGGTACATTCGGAAATACTAGTTGGTACGGTTGAATCCGAGTCGTTTCGCCCACAAAACATTTCTCCCTGGTCGTTTCGCCCCAAAGACGTTTCCTCCCTGGTCGTTTCCCCCTAGTCGTTTAGCCCCCGGTAATTTCGTCCCCCTTAGTCGTTTCGACCACTTTCCCAGGTAAAACTAATTTCCACTGTAGAACTTTTATTCATCTTTCACAGGACAGCGTTGAGAAGACGCAAATATTTAAGAAGCATCATCGCCCTGTCATGTAACCCTAATGATAACTTTATCCTTAATTACCGGCGGCACCATCCCTTACTAATGGCTACTCGGGGAGCTGTGACTTGTTACTGAGAGTACACTAAAATTATTGCAGTTTTCTTCAAAAATGTTCATCATTATAAAAAATCAAATTATATTGCAAAGACATAAAACATTTAAAGTAGAAGTAAAACAAAGATCAGGAATTGATACAATTAACTTACTCCACCCATAAAAGACACCAAAGGGAAAGAAATACAAACATTAAGCGACCAGACCATAATGGAAACCTAAACAAAGGAAGGCCATAAGGACAGTTACTTTCCCACAAAATGGCCATATGGCTATCCAAAATAAAAAGACAAAAGTGATACACACAGTAAGTAACAAACAACAACATAAATAAATCGCCACAGAAGAGCCGCCTTGGAACGGTCAGTGGAAGATTTCCACTGGGGGCTTAAATCGATTTTACGTGGCCACAATCCTCGCCCTTACTTCCGTCGCGATTTAGACAAATAATTTGTTCAGTCCGCATGAAGGCCTCCTAAGTTCAAGAAAAAAAAAAAACGGATCACTTTCTCGTCTGTATCTGGATTAATTGTTTTATTCAATTTTGGGGTTTACGGGGGCGGTCTCCCTTATTGGTGACAAGAAGTGACAAGAGGTGACAAGAAGTGATAAGAAGTGACAAGATGTGACAACAGGTATTTTATGGTGACAAGAAGTATTAAAACGCATTTGCGGCACTTTTAAAAGTAAAATGTGATATATTAAACACCTTTGCAAGTGCCCGAATTCCTTTTTGACTACTATGGTACCCTGCAGCTAAGTAGGACCAAAGAGAAAAGCCATAGAAACGCAAATGCTCACATACATATTTAAGCCTGTATATGACTACACCCCTGTCATAAACCAAATTGTTTCTTGTAATGACTAGGCAAATGATGCGTTCATACCTAAAATGTTAGACCCACCAGCACAAACGTATCTACAGATTTTCTTGTCGGGAATAAAGTCCAGCGTATGACAAGAGAATGTAAAATGTGTGTTGATCTACTATAGTTTGTTTTTGCGTGTTTGTATTGCTGAAACCTTTTTATATTGGATAATCGTTTGGCCTTTTTAGGGAGAAAGTAACTGTCCTTTTGGCTTTCCGCTTGCAGTGTTATATATGAATTTGTTATTGCATAACAGAAGTGAAGGCACTGATCAGGAATCGATACGATCCACCCACACCTCCTATTCAGGGAAAGAAGCACAAATATGAAATAACTAGGTCCTAATGGAAACATCAATAGCGATTTTCTTTCCCTGTGGCGTCTTTGATGGGAGGTGTTGGATAGTTTATTCTATTTTTAGCTCACCTGTCACGTAGTGACAAGGTGAGCTTTTGTGATCACTTTTCGTCCGTCGTCCGTCGTCAGTGCGTGTGTGCGGGTGTGCGTGTGTGCGTGCGTAAACGTTTTCTTCAAATGACATCTCCTCCTAGACCAATGATCTGATTTTGACCAAACTTCACAGGAATGATCCTTAGGTGGTCCCCTTTCAAAGTTGTTCAAATGGTTCCGGTCCATTGCACATCTAGGTCACAGGAGCTAAAAATAGATTTTTTAAACGAAAACTTTAACAATCTTCTTCTCTGAAACCGCAAGGCCCAGACCTTTGATATTTGGTGTGAAGCTTCATCTAGTGGACCTCTACCAAGATTATTCAAATTATAGCCCTGGGGGTCAAAATGCCCCCTCCCCGGGGGCCTTTGGTTTTACATATGCTTATATAGGGAAAATCATTAAAAAATCTTCTTCTCTGAAAACACAAGGCCCAGGTCTTTAATATTTGGTGTGAAGCTTTACCTGGTGAACCTCTACTAAGATTGTTCAAATTATAGCCTTGGGGCCAAAAATGCCCCCGCCCCGGGGGCCTTTGGTTTTACATAGGCTTATACAGGGAAAATCTTTAAAAATCTTCTTCTCTGAAACCGCAAGGCCCAGATCTTTGATATTTGGTGTGAAGCTTCATCTAGTGGACCTCTACCAAGATTGTTCAAATTATAGCCCTAGGGGCCAAAATGCCCCCGCCCCTGGGGCCTTTGATTTTACATGGGCTTATATAGGGAAAATCATTAAAAAATCTTCTTCTCTGAAACCACAAGGCCCAGGTCTTTAATATTTGGTGTGAAGCTTTACCTGGTGGACCTCTACTAAGATTGTTCAAATAATAGCCTTTGGGCCAAAAATGCCCCCGCCCCGGGGGCCTTTGGTTTTACATAGGCTTATACAGGGAAAATTTTTAAAAAATCTTCTTCTCTGAAACCGCAAGGTCCATACATTTGATATTTGGTGTGAAGCTTCATCTAGTGGACCTCTACCAAGATTGTTCAAATTATAGCCCTGGGGGCCAAAACGGGGGCCTTTGGTTTTACATAGGCTTATATAGGGAAAATCATAAAAAAAATCTTCTTCTCTGAAACCACAAGGCCCAGGTCTTTAATATTTGGTGTGAAGCTTTACCTGGTGGACCTCTACTAAGATTGTTCAAATTATAGCCTTGGGGCCAAAAATACCCCCGCCCCGGGGGCCTTTGGTTTTACATAGGCTTATACAGGGAAAAACTTTAAAAATCTTCTTCTCTGAAACCGCAAGGCCCAGGTCTTTGATATTTGGTATGAAGCTTCACCTGGTGGACCTCTACCAAGATTGTTCAAATTATTGCCCTGGGGCCAAAAATGCCCCCGCCCAGGGGGGGCCTTTGGTTTTACCTAAGCTTATGTAGCGGAAATCTTTAAAACTTTTCTTCTCTGAGACCGCAAGGCCCAGATCTTTGATATTTGGTGTGAAGCTTCATCTAGTGGACCTCTTTCAAGATTGTTCATATTATAGCCCTTGGGCCAAAAAGGCCCCCACCCCGGGACCCTTTGGGTTTTCATAGGCTTATAAAGGGAAAACCGTTAAAAATCTTCTTGTCTGAAACCAGAAGGTCCAGGTCTTTGATATTTGGTATGAAGCTTCATATAGTGGACCAATACCAAGTTTGTTCAAATTATAGCCCTTGGGCCTAGAATGTACTAGAGACACTAATTCTCAGGTGAGCGATTCAGGGCCCTCTGGGCCCTCTTGTTTTTTCTTTTTACAGATGATATACAAGTATACCACAAAAACCGTCAGTTTCAATAATCAAAAAGCCATAGCTTCAACTTAAAATTAGTTATTCGAGAGTTATGATTATTGTATTCTGCATGTCATATTATGTTTTTTTTTTCAATTTGTGTAAGCTTCATATCTGCACGTTGTCTAATATCTGCACGTAATCTGGACACTGAATCGAATATATTCTACGATAGTTCTAATCAGTTAAACGATGCTGCTCGTTTATCTGGAGGTTACACTCAGTTTATCACAGACGTCATTTTATCAAAATATCTACATTAATAAGGGTTTGGTGTCTTTTATGGATGGAGTAAGTTAATTGTATCAATTCCTGATCTTTGTTTTACTTCTACTTTGAAGTTTAATGATTTACCTAGTACCATCCGGGAGAGTTCGGAGATTTCAGCCATTCCTTCTTATTTTCGAAATACTGAAACGCTCATAATTTGGTATAAATACAATAAACCTGTTAGAACTACCAATTTTTTAGTTTCAATGACTTGCTTCTGATCTTGAAATTGACACTAACACTCCTGATACCTGTGATTGTAAAACATCGGTGATTTGCTATCGTGCTGCTGGTCATATTATTACTGAAAATTTAAAAATTACTCCTAATTCGAAATATTATTTCTAAAGGACCGAAATATCGATTTATTTCCTACTAAAATTGATTTCAATAAGTGTAGAGATGAAATCGCTGCTGCCCTGAATGTATTTGGTAATCGGTGATGTAAACGAGAGTATGTTTAGCATAAAGCTCTCCAAGAATGGAAACTTAGCATTCGGAAACTAGTGAACAAACACATTTGTTTCTATTCTAGAAATACACAATTATTACCTTCTAAACCCAAGACGTCTTAACGTCGCCTTAAAGTAGGTATTCAAGAATTTCATGAGACGTTTGTTTTAGTTCCAGCAGATAAGGCTGCTGACAATTTGGTCGTTGTCTGTCGGCTCCACTATGTTATCACACTCGAAATTCCCATTTACCCTCTGCAAATGTTTTTTTTTACCCCCGAAATTGGGCCTGAAGCCCAAGAATTGAAAAGGTATCATATATATTACTAGACATTGAGGGTACAAAAATGAATAAAAAGACCAAATGTATCCCCATCTTCAAAATGCAGTGTGAACTCTTCAGCAAAAACTTTGTGGCACTAAGGCCTATGAACTCCAACCATTAACGGTAGAGAGGGCTTTAGTTAATGACCACATTTGTTTTTCAGCCTCCAAGTTTGCAGTAGGTGATACAGAAGGCCCAAACAAGATTCCAAAATACCTAAACGTCATAAAATGACCATACAAATCAAAATGTACCACCTCGGACTTCTACAATTTTTTAACTTCATGTTTAACTGCCATAAAAGATGTTATATTAAATATTGCGACAAAGTCTTTGAAAGATCAGGTAGAAATTTGTTTTGGTCTATAAAAAAATCTAGTGTAGTTTTAAATAAATTGAAATCCAGACGTTTTCGGGCTTCAAAATGGAAGTGGATCAGGAATCGATACAATTAATCCACATCTCCCATCAGAGACACCAAAGGGAAAGAAACACAAACATGAAGCAACTGACCCCAACAGAAACACCAGCAGCGGAAAACCAAAAGGACAGACACTTTCCCACACAATGGCCAATAGGCTATCCAAAATGAAACAATATAAGCGACACAAACACCCAAAGACAAACCATAACAAAAATAAACCGCGACAGAAGAACCGCCTTGGAACGGTCAGCGGAAACGAATTCCACTGGGGGGGGGGGGGGGGGGTTTGGCTTAAATCGATTTCACGTGCCACAATCCTCGCCCTTACTTCCGTCGCGATTAAGACATATAATTTGTTCAGTCCGCATGAAGGCCTCAAACACATCATTGCAACATCTCCGTGAACACAAAAATCAAACAACCACAGAGATGAAACAACGGGGAGGACTCGACAGCATGAGACAACTGAAATGCTGGAGCAATAGTAAACCAACAGTTAGACTCCGATGGGCCCGACCAGAGACAGAGCAAAGCAATGTTGTAAACCGTGATTGGGTTAACTACCATGCATGCAGTCTGTCGTATAACATTTATGTTGTATTCAATCTTTTATATTGAAGAAATATTTTACGAAATTAGGTGGTGAAGTCATTGCGTTTATAAATTTTTCTGAATTTATATTCTAAGTCACCATAAAATTAGGTTTCCGATAGACCTTGTTGCAGAAGAGATTTAAGTCCAATATTGAATTTGGAAATTAAATCAGAATGACGTCTTTAAAATATTGAAAAGGCTTTGCGTTGTGTATGATACCGATAACCCTGATTAAGAAGTTTAGCCGTTAACAATTTATTACGAGTTTGGAAGTCAGTTACATGACTAGGCACTCTGGTAAATCGAATTAATTGCGAAATATAAACGCCATAGGATGGCGCTCGAGGAACATCACCGTCCAAAAAAGGAAAGTTTACAATCTCAAAATCAAAATCATCGCGTGTATCAATCATTTTTCAAGAAACAAACTTATCTACAATAGATAGATATAAATCCAAAAACGGGGCCTCGGTATAAGAAGAATTTGCTTTAATTAACTGAAGTTCTGGGGGGTAAATTTGACTGATCAAACCATCAAAATAGATATTATCAATATTTAATCAATCATCCAAATATCTAGAAGTGGAGCTAAAAGCTTCAATGATTTCAGCCTGGTTTTCAGCGGAGAGGGACATCATGAAATCTCTCTCATACCAAAACAAAAACAGATCAGCCACAAGTGGTGCGCAATTAGTACCCGTCGGAATACCCACAACTACCAAATCTTATGTAAATATTGTCAAGTAGAAAGGTGAGAGCTTCACACACTTTCTGACATGACCATAAAGTATAGTCTTTATGTTTTTCAGAAGTAAAAAAAAGCATTTCTTACATTACATGCAAGATAGAGGGAGTCTTCCCTATGAAATGACCATTCAATTAAAATCGTAAAGTTTTTCTTTTATAAGATTATGAGGAAGTGTAATGTAAAAGTCAAGTCTATCAACTTATGAATTTTCCACCCTTTACACAGCATTTCTATCTATTGTAGATGGATTTGTTTCTTGCAAAATTTATGATAAACGCGATGATTTTGATTTTTAGATTGGAAATTCTCCTTTCTTGGGTGGTGATGCTCCTCGTGTGGCATCCTATTACGTTTATATTCCACAATAAATTCGATTTGTCAGACTGCCTAGTCATGTAACTGACTTCCGAACCCGTAATAAATTGATAACTGCTAAACTTCTTAATCAGCATTATCGGTATCATAATCTACGCAAATCCTTTTCAAAATTTTAGACGTCATTACGATTTAAAATCAAAATCATAAGCTATATTTAAATCTCGTCTGCAACAAAGTCTGTCGGAACCCGAATTTTATGGTAACTTAGAATATAAATTCATAAATTTATATGATTGCAATGACTTCAGCACCCGATTTCGTAAAACGAACCTTCGATATTGAAAGATTGGGTACAACATAAATGTTACACGACAGACTGCATGTATGGTAGTTAAGCCAATCACGGTTGGCAGCTTTGCTTCCCTTTTTAATTGCAAGCCGGTGGGACAGGCCTCAGATTCTATAACGGTTCCAGCATAAATGCTTACTGAGAATTAGAGAGAATCTAATTTTGTGCAATGTTGGGTGGTTCCTGATGCTCTGGCTCTGGTCGGTTTCATCGGAGTCTGACTGTTGGTTTTCTTTTGCTCCAGCATGTCAGTGGTTTCTTGCTGTCGAGTCCTCGCCGTTGTGTCATCTCTGTAGTTGTATGGTTTTTGTGTTCGCGGAATTGCTGCACTGATGCCTTAAAAGGCCTTCATGCGGTCTGAATTAAGTTTTTGCCTAAATCGCGACGGAAGTAAGGTCGAGTATTGTGGCCACGTAAAATCGATTTAAGCCACCACCCAACCCCGCGCAAATTGAAATTCGTTTCCCTGACCGTTTCATGGCGATTCTTCTGTCGCGGTTTATCTTTGTTATGGCTTGTCTTGGAATGTGTGTATCGCTTATATTTATATATTTTGGATAGCCATTTTGTGGGAAAGTAACTGTCCTTTTTACTTTCCGCTATTGATGTTTCCAATAGGGTCTAGTTGTTTCATGTTTGTGTTTCTTTCACTTTGGTGTCTCTGATTGAAACTGTGGGTTAATTTTAGCGATTCCTGATCATTGACTTCGCTTCTTACATTCGTGAGAAATTTAATGGAAATATCCTAAACGGTTTTCAACTTACAGATTGGACACGAGTACGTAGTAGTAATGGTTATGTCAAATGTTGAAACGGCAATAACTCCAAAAGCAGGAAAATCAGAGTTACGACTCATTTGCTCTGCACGTCGACCCTTGGTGCTTTACATATCTGTGACGTTTCATGAAGTATATATCAAACAGTCTCAGAGTTATAGAACGGACACGAACTCGTAAGGCGATGACGGACGGACGTACGAACGGACGCAAGGACGGATGGATTCTAAAACATTCAAAGGGTATAACATAATACCCCGCCATCCTTTGTGGCTTGCCATTAATAGTGAACAAATTTTTTTTCCGAACTACCTACTCTAACATTTTTTGCATATATTAGGAACACAACTACATTTTTGCCCTTTTATTTCGCTGCGCAAGTGCTTTGCAGAGCATAAATATGAGAAAACCAACGATCCTTTTCTCTTATCCGCTAATTTATTTTTCGGTTTTCGGGTTAGAAAATAATGGATACGTTAGTTTGGAGAATCGAAATAACGAAATGACATGCAATGGTAAATATTTTGGGAATACTAAATTCTGTTAGAACAAAAAACCCGTATCAGGTCACTGACAGAAGAAATTTAAGCAATGACCTACCCAGCTTCTTTGTGACATAATACTGTCGGTTTCTCGTACGGGAGTCGGTTTCCTTGATAGCTATCCAGCGATCTGCTCTCACTCGCTCTCCAAATGACCTATCTTTGTATGAGAATTTGAAGTTCATTTGGTTAGAGTAACTCCAGTCATCGGGAGAATTCCGGGAATAAACTGTATTTCTGTAGGATAAAAGAGGGCTACAGAAAGTAGAGACAATCTTTAATGGTTCACATGGAAGAGGTATTTACTGATGAAGTAACACTAACAGATCATCTTCTTCCTCGTAGAAGATCGTTAACCTCATCAAGGAGGAGAAAGTAACGCGTATGTCATCACGTGAACACGTCCGTGAAATGAACAACCCACTACACCCCACTTTATATAGGGAAAACTGGGATTAACGGGGGTACACATTATTTTTCCTATTTCTGCTCCAAGACAGAGGCTTTGGGTACTCGTCTTCACCGTCTCAATGAGGCGATTCTAACGAGCACCCACAATCATGTTTGAAGTAAAAATAACAAAAATATCACTGATTTTCATCGGAAAAGTAGCCCTTTTGGAGTTGTGAAAATATGCACTATGTCGCACGGGTATGTTATCGTTGTAACCTCCAAAGGTGGCAATATGGTTAATAAAAATCAAAAAATGAGTTCCTTTAAGAGCAATGAAAATATTCATAAGAAAGAAGATGGGTCATACTACGTAGTTTCGGCTAATAAAGCCTCATCAGTGACCCTGTAATGATCCGGCAACGAAAGCCAGAGGAAGCATACTGCAATTTTGCGAATTTCGAATAGGCAGTCGATTCAAAGACTGATATAAATCAAAAAGAGGTCCAAATAATTAAAAACATGTCTAGAATTTGAGTATAACTAATAATTTATTTCTGATTTCTCAGAATATTCACGCTGACCTCAAAGGACCAAAAGTAAAATATAAACTGCACTATGGTTGATGTACGGGGAGACGTTTAACGGCCGCCACACGGCACAACACCAGCTGCAGTGAAGGCAAATAAAAATAAAAAAAATGAGTTCCTTTAAGAGCAATGAAAATATTCATAAGAAAGAAGATGGGTCATACTACGTAGTTTCGGCTAATAAAGCCTCATCAGTGACCCTGTAATGATCCGGCAACGAAAGCCAGAGGAAGCATACTGCAATTTTGCGAATTTCGAATAGGCAGTCGATTCAAAGACTGATATAAATCAAAAAGAGGTCCAAATAATTAAAAACATGTCTAGAATTTGAGTCTAAACTAATAATTTATTTCTGATTTCTCAGAATATTCACGCTGACCTCAAAGGACCAAAAGTAAAATATAAACTGCACTATGGTTGATGTACGGGGAGACGTTTAACGGCCGCCACACGGCACAACACCAGCTGCAGTGAAGGCAAATAAAAATCAAAAAATGAGTTCCTTTAAGAGCATTGAAAATATTCATAAGAAAGAAGATGGGTCACATTGGTTCTTCTTCAAGAAAGGAAACTCTCAATGTCGTCACAAGGTAGCATTCTAAACTGGCCTGTCGTAAACGGGGAATCTGGGTATCTATCATTAAATGTGTTTCCAAGGAAATTCCAGTTTTCTACATTTAGTAATGTGATTAAACGAAGTAAATCGTGACTGCTTTGGTTTAACCTTTAAGACATACATCGCGGGTAAATGACACAACGCATTTTTTGGCAAATGAGATAGAATTGCATGCGTTGTCAGTGTGTTACATTTTACAGATTGCGTAGTAACATCTATCCTGTGAACATACTTTATAGGTCAATGTTTGAACAATATGACATTCGCAGATAATGAGGCAACACTCGTAAATATACGTTAGTGTTATCCATCGTGATTACTCCTTCAAAGGAAAAATAAATTCTCGAAAGTGTTTTATCGTTCTTGTCAATAAAAGCCTAAGCTTAAAAAAAGAATTTGTTCCCGGAGAGCTGGTTGAATCACTGGCTTAGATCTGGTTGAATCTTAGGCTTCGATCAATACATAATGTCATAGTTCCTGCTTATAATTTAAGGGTGGTACAGTTTGATTATTTCTGCTCGAACATCACGAAAGCACGCCTATATAATTTTGACCCCATTGAACCCCAATTTTATGTAGTTTTCTTATTTTTGCTCTAATATATAGAAATTGGAACTCGTTAGATTATACTAATTTATTTGAGTGCGATGGAAAGTAGAAGTAAAACAAAGATCAGGAATGGACACAATTAACTTACTCCACCCATAAAAGACACCAAAGGGAAAGAAATACAAACATTAAGCGAGCAGGCCATAATGGAAACCTAAACAAAGGAAGGCCATAAGGACAGTTACTTTCCCACAAAATGGCCATATGGCCATCCAAAACCAAAAAACACAAGTGATACACACAGTAAGTAACAAACAACAACATAAATAAATCGCCACAGAAGAGCCGCCTTGGAACGGTCAGTGGAAGATTTCCACTGGGGGGCTTAAATCGATTTTACGTGGCCACAATCCTCGCCCTTACTTCCGTCGCGATTTAGACAAATAATTTGTTCAGTCCGCATGAAGGCCTCCTAACTCATCAGTGCAACATCTCCGTGAACACAAAAATCAAAGAACCACAGAGGCGAGACAACGGTGAGGACTCGACAGCAAGAAACCACTGAAATGCTGGAGCAAAAGAAAACCAACAGTTAGACTCCGATGAGCCTGACCAGAGACAGAGCATCAGGCACCAACCAACATTATCTCTCTAATTTTCAATAAGCCTTTATGTTGGAGCCGTCATAGAATCAAGTTTCAAGTTTCAAGCTTATCTAATCGCTCTCGAACACTCATTCTGGATGTTTTCACGCGCGCGAGAGAGAGGTAGTGACTATTACACCACTGCTACTCATTTACACCTGGGTGGAGTGAGGCAGTGTCATTACGTGTCTTGCCCAAGGACACATCTCGATATCGGGTGCCGGATTCGAACGCACAACCCTTCGATCCTGAGTCGAACACGTTAAACACTGCGCTATCGAAGCTGACAACTCATTAGAACCGCTTTGATGCGGCGGTTCTAACGGGTACCAACAATCTATGTCTTGAACAGAAAAAACTCTTTTCATCTTAAATTATTCGTTTTATCGGTGGACAAGATATAAGTTGTGCGAACAAGACATATCTTGTACGCACAAGATAATATAATGTGCGCACAAGATATAATCTTGTGCGGAAAACATATTATATCTTGTTCGGACAACATAATATCTTGTGCTCACAAGATAATATCTTGTTCACTATCTTAATATCTTGTGCGAACATATTATCTTATTTGCACAACATAGATCTTGTGCGGATAACATGATATCTTATCCGTCTGTTTAGACTGTGCTTAAAAGATAATATGTTATGCGGAAAAGATATTAAGTTGTGCAAACAAGATATTATCTTGTCCGCACAAGATAATATCTTGCGCGCACAAGATATTTAGTTGTGCGAACACGATAATATCTTGGGCGATTTTATTATATCCGTTCAGGATCTGTCTTGTGCAAACAAGATAGTATCTTGTGCGTACAAGATATTTAATTTTGCGAACAAGATAATACATCATATATAATATTTTGTGCGCACACGATAATAAATTGTGAGCACAAGATATTGTTCGGACAAGATAATATCTTGTACGCACAAGAGATTAAGTTTTGCGAACAAGATATCATGTTGTTCGGACAAGATAATATTTTGTGCGCACAAGGTGTTATCTTGTTCGCACAAGATATTAAAATAAAATACATGTTCCGTAAATATGAATGTTTCAATTGAAACGCAACAATAGGACTGACACGTAGCAAGTTGGCCTCTCTGTTGTGTTGAAACGAATGCATGCAAATAATATGATATTGATCATAACTATTTATTTTGATTATTAGGTTCCTAACACGAAAGGAACAAAATCTCTCTCTCTCTCTGTCTCTCTCTGTCTCTCTCTCTGTCCCTCTCTCTAATCTCAACAACTCCCGAATGCTTTATTGTCTGCTAGTTCCTTTAAATGTCGTTATTGCAACAGTGTGGATCCACGCCAGAATGCTTAAGACTGATTGGAGTTCACACTGTTTGTCTATAAAATTATTTTGAAAGGTTTGCAAACATGATGCAACAGAAGACATAAACACACGGCATTTTCAGATATAGTTATTCTTGACATCTTAATGGGTAAGACTACTAAGGCAAACAAACATGTCTCTTCGAAGATATATCCCCAGCAATAAGACTCAGCAAATTAGACTTTGACCCGCATCAGCATCCTCCACATTTAGTTATGTTCACCTTAGGGACCGAACACATCCCTATTATGAAGGCTATTGGATTTGGACCTGCTTGACATGATTAACTTGTGTGTGAACGCAGTTTAATCCGGGCAAGTATTGACCCGGATCATATCTCTAGAGTAAGTGCGACTTATCAGTTTGATATGCTACGTGGACGCTGATTCCTTGGTCACCTACAAGGCAGGGTAAAGTAAGACCTGAAGTGTCCAAGGTCCAATGATCCTCCAGCTTACCAATGATGGCGGGAAACCGTCTTGACTGAGACGTAGGATAGGGGCTTAGAATAATAGCAGTGAATGCAATGATCAGCACTCGATAAAACTGCCCAAAATCTTCAATCAGAGACACCAAAGGAAAAGAAACACGAACATGATATAACAAAACCCTTATATAAACATCACTAGCGGTAAGCCAAAAGGACAGACTCTTTGCCAAAAAAGGCCAAATGGCTATCCAAATGAAAAACATTTAAGTGTTACGATCCAAGAGTAGCAGAAACAAATAAGCCTTTAAAAAATATCAAAATTTATTGAGCAAAATATTTTAACTTTTAACAATTATAAACAAAAGTGTACTTTACTCAGCTCTTATCTATCCTTAATTATCTATCCTTTTCATATCCCACAGAATATACACTGAGTCCTTTATAATAACAGTTATCTTCAAGTGAAACGAACACAGAATTTAGTATGAAATACAGAAGTGAAGGCAATGGTCAGAAATCTATACAATTAACCCACAGCTCCAATCCGTGACACCAAAGGGAAAGAAACACAGACATATTATAACTAGACCCTAAAGGAATACCAATAGCGGAAAGCCAAAAGGACAGTGACTTTTCCAGAAAAAAGATTATATATAACACCACCCCCTTCTTCGAGGAAAAGAAAGAGTTATGAAATAAAGCTGTATTTCGCCATTAAAATAATTAAACATTGGACATAACAGTTGCTTGTATAACAAATATAATATACAAACAATCCACTTTAGTATGTAAGAAAACAGAACTCCTGATACAGCTCAAGCTCTTAAAAGGGCATCGGGGATAGTGTTATCTCTCACTCTAATATGCCTTATATCTAAATTATACTTCTGTAACATATGACTCCGACCGAGCAACCGTATTTTTTTTTTTTCATTTTATGTATGAAAATCAGTGGATTGTTGTCACTGAAAACAACAATGGGTGTAGATGAAGAAGTCAGATAAACTTCAAAATGTTGCAAACTGATCGTTATTTTGCAACTGTCTAAGTTATATAATTAATCCTTCCAAGAGTCTATAAACATTTTTGTCCTTTCAAGTTCTGGAATAAAAATAATAGGAGAACTCCACTCCAATCCTTGTCCAGCAAATACTCAATTTCTTCTTTAAGATTTTTTTTCTGTTTAATAGAAATCATTCATTCTGTGCGGATGTTGTTTTGGGGTTAGGGTAAGGGCTAGGAATAGACTTAAGGAGACCAACAAATGTGAAAAACTTCACTAAAGACTTGATAATTGGCTTTGTTTTATTTCTAAGTTGAATGACTTCAGGAAAACGTCTGGAAACACACATAAGAGTCAGAAGATATTCACAACCAGACATAGTTCTTGGCAAGGGAACAACACATTGTATAATTATTTAACCGAAACGTTCATTAAATGCAGGTATAGGCTGCAAAAGAGCCTTAGGTATAATCTGATTGTTTTTCCTACCATGTGGCATGTATGGCAGTATCTACTGTGTTAAGAAACATCAGATTTTAACCCAGGCCAATAAAAATGATTAAGAATCATGTGATAGGTTTTATTTACACCTACATGGCCTGACATGGGAGTTTAATGTGTCAAATTTAATACTTCAGGACGATTGACCTGCAGAACCACTATCTGATGGTTAACAGTCCGCTCATCTTCTGCCGGGATATCTGACGGACGCAATTTCTCACTAACATGCATTTATTGACATAATAACAGATTGGGACTTGAGATACTTCCTGTTGATCTGAAGGCCTTTCAAATAAAGGCAAAATTTCAGGATCCTCGTGCTGTTCTGTAACAAGTTGTGGGCCGGACAACCTTCCACGACCTAAATCGCTAAGGCCTTTCTCTTGAAAATGTTCTATAAAAGAGTTATCCTTTGGAAGCAAGGAATACACCACAGAACTGGCAACTACGAGTGTATATGTTTTCTGGGCCAGACTAGCTAGTTTCGGCCAATTAGGCCTCATCAGTGACCCTCTGATATTTTCAAATTCCACAATGGAATCAATGATCCCAAAGGACAAGAAAATATAATCTACACTATGATGTAGGGTAGGGAGACATTTTACCGCCGCCACACATTCCCACACACCAGCTGTAGTGAAGTTAAATATGTTCTATAAAAGGGTTATCCTTTGGAAGCAAGGAATACACCACAGAACTGGAAAATATTGAGTGTATATGTTTTCTGGGCCAGACTAGCTAGTTTCGGCCAATTAGACCTCATCTTAAAAGTCTGTTTGCGTGTCAGGCGGACTTGGAGACAGAGACTTATTTTATCTCGTCTTTTAAAAAAACTGACACCCAAAAAGATGTCAGTTAAATCAAAATCCTGTTTCCCATCAGTTTACTTGGACCTACGTGCAACAGCCCATGTGACTGCACGGGACGGATATAGATAAGAAATTTCCTGCTTAATGGGATCAGGCTATTGATCAATGTAAGCATTAGAGGTCAAAACGGGTTTACCACAACCTTATCTCCAGCAAAGTCTTTTCCTCGCAATAAATGAACACCTTTAAAAGGTAAACAGGATCTGCTACCAACAGCCACTGAAGCAATTACCTAGTCTGATGACAAATAAACGTTATGAAAAGGAACATTAAAACCCATATTCCATAACTTGAATAAGGACACTTTGGCCCAAAGACAATAGAAGTGAAGGCAATGATCAGGAATCGATACAATTAACCCACAGCTCCCACCAGAGACACCAAAGGGAAAGAAACACAAACATGAAGCAACAGACCGTAATTGAAACATCAATAGCGGAAAGTCAAAAGGACAGTCACTTTCCCATAAAAAGGCCAATAGGCTATCCAAAATAAAATAATATAAGCGACACAAACACCCAAAGACAAACCATAACAAAAAATTCTCAGAAAAAGGCAGAGTATTTGCTAGAATAAGCGATTGAGAAACTCAAGTATCTCGTAAGATTTTAATAGGGATAGGATGGGCAAAGCTGTCACCATTTAGTGACACAAAACCATCTGATAAAATAAATAATCGTTCATAAATCTCCGTAACTGAATCAGTCTTGGATAATTTAATACCAGTAAGAGTTTCCTCCCTTATACAAGACTGTGGTTTTGGACCTAGAAAGGACAAGCTTGTATGCTTAAGCCTTTCTTGTCTTTCTCTCATCCTCTTCAATTTTAAACATTCCGAGACTAAATGTATATTTATAATAATTACAAATTCCTTGAGATTGAGATAAGGGATTCGGGTCTTTGCTCGCAACCAGACACCGTCGTGATATGACTGAAAAATTGTTGAAAGCGACGTTAAACCTGAATTCACACACACACACACACACACACACACACTCGGGTCTTTGCTATCACCAGAAGGTTTGGAAAGATTCTAGCTTTTGATTTAATCAGAAGTTTTGGGAGGGTTCTGACTTTTAACTTTACCAGAAGGTTTTGGAGTAGTAGTAAATATATGGCTGATGCATTACTGGGATATAATCTTGGACCTGTCTGTGGGTTATAAAGTTTCTAGGATAAGGCCTGTTTTCGAAATCAGAAATAAATTAATGGTTTAGACTCATATTCTAGACAGGTTTTTAATTATTTTGGACCCCATTTTGATTTATATCAGTCTTTGAATCGACTGCCTATTCGAAATTCGCAAAATTGCAGTATGTTTCCATTGGCTTTCTTTGTCGGATCATTACAGGGTCACTAATGAGGCTTTATTAGCCGAAACTACGTAGTATGACCCATCTTCTTTCTTATGAAATTTTTCATTGCTCTGAAAGGAATTCATTTTTGATTTTTATTAATATCTGAATCCATGCATCGTTTAAACTCATCAACAGGAACAAGCTGTCTAAGCTTTTCATGTTTCATGACTGTAGCTAGCTTTTTAGAAGAACACCATCTGTTATTTTTTCGAGTAAATCCTACATGAGTCAGAGAAATATCTTTTGTTTACAATTCCGAACTTTTTGCATGTAAGCCTCAGTGACCAACCCATATGCCTTAAGAATAAGTTCATTTACAAAATCATAGTTCATTTACAAAATCAAAGTTCGGCCCCCACCCATCGTGGCTTGAAGAAATATATGGACTGCATGATGCTTCCACGCAGAGCTGAAACTGACCCGCACACAAGTACTGGTAAAATAGAAGTGGGGCCAATGATCAGGAATCGATACAATTAATCCACAGCTCCCATCAGAGACACCAAAGGGAAAGGAAGACAAACATGAACCAACAGACCCTAATGGAAACATCAACAGCGGAAAGCCAAAAGGACAGTTACTTTCCCACAAAATGGCCAATAGGCTATCCAAAATAAAATAAAATAAGCCACACAAACACCCAAATACAATCCATAACGAAAAGGAACCGCGACAGACAGAAGAACCGCCTTGGAACGGTCAGCGGAAACGTATTCCACTTTGGGGAATATATCGATTTTACGTAAACAGCTTAGAGGATATTAGCCTGCCCAGGCAAAGCGGTGCGAGTGTCGGACCGCCAATGCTCATAAATTCTATTGGTTTCATTGAGCGGCAGGCCTTGAGATGTCATTTCAGCTCAATGTCGGGTAAAACGTTCCCCACAAAATTGGATTCAACGTCCCCAAAATGATGTTTACAGTATTGACGGGGACGTTGAACCTCAAATCAAACAAATAAAAACAAAATCATAGTCTGAGCTTTGCTCAACAGTCAACTGAGTGTAAATGTCTTTAGCCTTCCCAACTACAACGCTCTTCAAAAGCAAGGTCCAATTGTATTTTGGACAGTTTAAATTTTCAGCTACTTTCTCAAAATGCAAGCAATACTTATTTACTTTTTTCCTGAAATAAAGGAACTAATCAGATGTGCTTTGTAACATCAAAATAGGTTCCAGCGTCGAAAAAAGTTAACCCTTTCTTGACTTTTATCTTCTATTTCATTCAACCTTAATTGGAATTGCCTTTACTTTTCTTTTTCTCCAATGCGCTATCTCATTTTCTTCTTCTGCAACTCAAGTCGTTCCTCTTTTTTATTTTTTATTTATGAATACGTCCCTCCATTTCCCTCTGTTTTTCTTTTTCTCTATCCTCCATTTTTAATTTGTCCATCTGCATTTGTCTCTGCATTTCTTTTCCTTTTTCTCTTTCTACCATTTCTGATCTTATTTTCTATAACTCAAGTTGCCTTCCACTTTCAAGGTGTCTGATTTGCAATACAGTATGTTATACAAAATTGGGAAACAATGAATGAATAAAAAGTTCTTCATCAACCAAATGCTGTACCAAAATATTCTTAATTCCATGCTTTTTCATACTTGTTTTGACAGCATTGATCACATAATGAGAAGCAATGTCTTACGAATATGTCCCTTCGAAAAATTAAAAAGCTCCTTGGAAGGCTAAGCAAAAAAGCTATTCAAATCAAACGATACGTTTGCTTTTTCCTTTTGCAAATTAAATATAGAATTTCAATAAAATTAAAATTGACATTTTTTTTTAAATGCCAACACCCCTAGAAATTTCGATTTCTTAATCATAAGAAAAGATAATCCCCTAGACGCCTTTGGGGAAATGCCAATCTTTTAAAAGCAACTGCCAATCCTATATATGAATAGAAATGACATTCACTTCCCTACAGATGAAATGTCTAAAACTCTAACGATGTTTTTATCCCGGTCGAACCCCAAATTTCTATTACGAGCCAAGCGTAGCAAAAGAAAAAGCAAACACAATGATCAGGAATCGATACAATTAAACCACAGCTTCTATCAGACACCAAAGGAAAAGAAACACAAACATGAAACAACTATAACCTTATGGAAATACCAATAGAGGAAAGTCAAAATAAGAGTTAGTTTTTCCACAAAATGGCCAATCGGCTATCCAAAATAAAATAAAATAAGCGATACACACGCTCAAAGACAATCCATAACAGAAGTAAACCGCGACAGAAGAACCGCCTTGAAACGGTCAGTCAAACGAATTACACTAGAGGACTTAAATCGAATTTATGTGGCCACAATCATCGCCCTTACTTAAGCCTTTAAACAAATTATCAACATTTATTGACCAAAATCTTTTAACTTTAAACGATTGTTACGAGATGGAATAGGAAACCTTTCTGGTGCTTATGCACATCTAAATTATTTTAGTAGGTATATGGCAAAGCAGCGCGACTAAATAAAATATTTTAGTTGAAATATGGTAGGCAAAATATGACGCTTCACGCACGAATCGTGCATATATCATACGATGTATGCATGAGAGGTTTGTGGGGAAATAAGTTGCCATACAGTTAGCCGCTATAAGTCTGTTTTGAATTAATTTGCCTAAAAAGACGCCAAGCGCCAAATAGTGTCATATATATTTTTCATGCCAATCACAATGGTGTGGATATTCGTACTGACGGGAGTTATACCACTGATGATTTTGTCACTTTAGAAAATGCAATTGTAACGGAGATCAATGGTCTGTTGAAATTGCATGTCTATAATTGTGGCTAGTATCTATACTTCTCACAATTTTAGCGAGCTAGCACGGGTATGCATGATTTTCTTGTAGATTTTATAGATATCAATACCCTGAAAAATGAACGTAATATCAGCGGCAGGTCGATTGTGTAAGAGTACAAACAACATTATGTCGAGCCAAACGCAGGCGCTTTGACGGCACAAAATGTCGAGATGACGAATGGTGATCTGCTGCTCCCTGGTCGACAGAGCACGTAATGGTACGACGTGTCTAGTGGTCTAAGTGCCCTGCAGAGGCGGACAATACCAAATCTACAGCCCGTCCAGACCAGTAAATTTGTGTGCTCCAAAGGAAGGGTCAATATACACAAAGAGGTTGACTTTGATATCGATATCTAACACATAATGGTGAAATTGTTCGAGTTATAAGAAGAAAGAGTCAACATAGTTGACAGTGTTAAATTCTCGGGTGTACCAGCGCGTCTACGCAGTCCACCCCAAGTTGTTTTATATTTTTTGTTTGTTCTTTTAAAGCCGGTGAGAGTTATTGTTTTGGTTGGTTTATTTTATGTTATTTGTTTCTATATTATTTTCACGTCACCGTCCCGAGCACAAAACTTTTTTACCTTCGGGGCGTGCGCCGTGAAGTAATTATAGAAGCAAATACGTGTAGTGTTTAGTGTTGGTATTGTTGTATTTAGTTATTGTTAATAATTTATGTCTTGTATATTACATCTTTTTTGTGCCTTACCCCTCAGTTACCCGTTCACCTGTCAGAGATCACCATCGATCGTCTTGTCAGCATCCGGGTTTGAGGGACGCTGTAAACCCACATGTAACACCGGTAATAAACAAAAGTTTACTTTACTCAGATTTTATTTATCCTCAATTACCTATCATTTTCTGGTCCTACAGAATATACACTGAACCCTTAATGAATAACACTAATCCTCGAGAAAGTCCAACACAGAAATTAGAATGAAGTCTTCTTGAGAACTCAAACTGAACTCAATGTAAATTTTTATCCCTTTATAGACTTAAGAGTACTCTTAAACATTGTAGAAATATATTTGCACATATGCTAAAATAATGCGATCTGGAATCTGCTAGGTACTTCCTTCATCTTCTGATCTTGTAAACATCAATTTCTAATAATCTCTGACTCAGTATTCCAGAATCTTCTATTTTGAAGTTTAAAAGTAAACAATATTTACAACCTACAATTCTGCTATGACTCATTTTCTAGATAAACCCATTTGAAAAGTAGTACACATCATGTTACATAGCTAACCCAGTGGCAGTGGGTATAATGTGAGAATCAGAAAAAGAATCTACATCACTTAAGCAATACACACATGCAAAGATGAACTATTGCAAAATAAATTATGACATAAGAACCGCCTTGAAAGGTTCAGTAAAAATAGATCTCGGGGGAGGGCTACATTCGATTCAATGTGGCCACAATTCACGCCCTTACTTCCTTCATGGCTTGTACAAATAGTGTCTTCAGTCCGCTTGAAAAGTAGAAGTAAAACAAAGATCAGGAATCGATACAATTAACTTACTCCACCCATCAAAGACACCAAAGGGAAAGAAACACAAACATTAAGCGACCAGACCATAATGGAAACCTAAACAAAGGAAGGCCATAAGGACAGTTACTATCCCACAAAATGGCCATATGGCCATCCAAAATAAAAAGACACAAGTGATACACACAGTTAGTAAAAAAACAACACCATAAATAAACCGCCACAGAAGAACCGCCTTGGAACGGTCAGTGGAATGATATCCAATGGGGGGGGGGGGGCTTAAATCGATTTTACGTGGCCACAATCCTCGCCCTTACTTCCGTCGCGATTAAGACAAAAAAAATTGTTCAGTCCGCATGAAGGCCTCCTAACTAATCAGTGCAACATCTCCGTGAACACTAAAAATCAAAGAACCACAGAGGTGAGACAACGGTGAGGACTCGACAGCAAGAAACCACTGAAATGCTGGAGCAAAAGAAAACCAACAGTTAGACTCCGATTGGCCAGACCAGAGACAGAGCATCAGGCACCAACCAACATTATCTTGAATTAGATCTCTCTAATTCTCAATAAGCCTTTACGTTTGAGCCGTCATAGAATCTGAGGCCTGACCCACCGGCGTGCAATTAAAGAGGGAAGCTAAGTTGCCAAGCGTGATTGGGTTAATTACCATGCATGCAGTCTGTCGTATAACATCCATATTGTACCCAATCTTTTTATATCGAATAATGATTTTACGAAATTGGGTGCTGAAGTCATTGCGGTTATATATTTTTCTGAATTTATATACTAAGTCACCATAAAATTCGGGTTCCGATAGACCTTGTTGCAGAAGAGATTTAAGTCCAATATTGAATTTTGAAATTAAATCAGAATGGCGTCTATAAAATTTTGAAGCCTGACACATCAGTCTACATCTCCGAGAACATTAACATCATACATTTACAGAGTTCAAACAACGGCGAGGACCCGACAGTATGTAATAAATGAAATGGTGGAGCCAAAAATGTTTTCTTGAAAACTGTTTTAAACAGTTTTCTTGAAAACGGTTTTTTTTACATTTTGATAAAAATGTTAGGAATCTGATCAATTTTGAATGAATTGTTATTTATTAGATGTTGCTGCTTCAGAAAAAAGAATATTCAAAGGATCAATGTTGTTATAGTTATTCCCCTTAGTAATTATTTGAAAAAAAATATTCGAAAGTTGTTTTTGACACTTTGGTATCTATAAAACATTTTTCCTGCTGAATATAAGTTGACTTAACGCACTTTGCATAAATAGTGATATTTATAGTGTAATGCATAAGATTGCATTTTCTGATACCAACTTTCACCCCACTGGGTGACCTAATACTGCTATCAATATCGTGTTTATTCTTCTTAAAGAAGTTTCTGCAAAAAATGAGTCACAGATTAATTTCATTTCGTAAACAACTTGTTTACAAGGAAAAGTACTTTGGAATCTTCCAGAAAGTTCGGGTTACATTATTTTTAGAAAATTGCCTAATTCTATTCCACAGTCATCTGGAACGTTCTAGAAAAGTCTTAGGGTCTACAAAAGAGCTTGATTTTTCATTTTGAGTCAGACTTTGGAGTTTGAAGTTTGGGTCCATAAGAAAATTTATTTCTAAATTCTGTGTTGAATTGTCAAAGGATATTATATTTCATTTCGGACTGTGAATTGTGTGGGATCAAGGGAAATAGATTCATTCAAGGATATTACATAACAGAGCTAAGTACATTTAATTTTCTTACTTCTAAAGGTTAAAGATATTTTGCAAATAAATGCTGTTAAATTTTCCTATGGCTTGTTTGCTTTTTCTTTCTGCTACGCCTGGCTCGTAACAATACGATGTTGTTACTAGGGAAAAACAGGGTCCATAAATTAATACTAACATAGTAATTCGCTTTGTAGTTCTTGTAAATTGTTTCACCTACATTCCTTGATAACAATTAGAAGTTAGTCAGTGAGTGTTTGAGTTTTTAGTCCCACCAACAGCTCAGGTCATACGGAGACGGGACCTCGCTTTAAAGACTCATCCAATAGTCTATGGAAGTCCGGGATCGAATCAATGGCCCCTAGTTTATAAGGTTAGTAGCACAACAACTTCTACACAGAGGCTTCTATATTAATAATTAAGAATCTTATTATATTTTTTATTTATGACGTAGTCTTCTCTTAGAGAAAAAATGACCAAAGATTCATGCTTAATTGATAATTGAACCAGATGTTTTATGATTACTGGCATAATTTATCTGATCTAGTCACTGCCACTCATAATAGTCGGCATAACTAGCTTTACTTGAGGAACTACGTTTATTCAATAAATCTGTCAGCTCCGTTCGAAATGTTTGATTTTAAAATATACCCAGAGGCAATAAAAAGTATACAGTTGTTGATTTGGAATACCGGATCTTTTATTGTCGTTTGTAATAAATTTTGTCTATGTCCGTTTTTCCCAAACGTCCAATTCTTTTCCTGTTACAGTCATCCATGATGGAGTTATTGCCCTTAATTGGAAATCAATATTTCCAATAAAATCTCGTGTTGTACATGACATTTAACTCTATGCACACTGCAAAAGTCATGCACGACTATTCATCGATAAGACCACATCATTACTTTGCCATTTAACCCAAACAAACAGCTTCAAACACAATTGGAATTTCTGCCTGTTCCGGATTATCTCCCTTTTAATTAAAATCAAAGTGAATTAAATGAGTCTATTTCTCAAATCGTGTAAGAGATTTTGATTCGAAACTTTCGCATAATTATTGTTTTGCTCGGCATCTTTATGCTTACTCCATAGTAAAGCCTCTAAAATTGCCCAATGAAAAGTTAATCCCCAATACAAATCCCATAGAACCCTAATGCATCCAATCAAAGGAAGAACGTAAAAGGCGAAACTGCCATTTTCGTGGACAAAAGATGCTGCACTTTACCTTGTGTTTAATTTCAATATGCGACATATTCTTGCCAATCAGTTGCCCTTCTTTGAATTTGATTAATGAAAAATCATATATTGAATAATACTTATTCGAAACACATGTTTAAAGGGAAGCTACTCAAGACAAAATATTGGATCAGACCCCCTGTCCATTTCAAGTGACACAATTTGATTGTCCTTTAATAAATTTTAACGGACACTGTTGCAAATTATGCGGAAGTGGTTGTTCTTATTTATGATGCCTCATATGTATGTAGAAAGGGAGATATTGGAACGCAAATCGGCATTCAGTTACATGTATACTTACTTTTGCATCTCAGTATACTCATTATCTACGTAGAAATAACGTTGAAAACTTGTAACTCGATTAAAATTTGGTGCAGATTTCTATTTTCACCTCGGGTTTTAACTAAATAATTGACTTTTTAAATTAAAACATTTAGTATAGGCCTCTTACTACCTCTAACTTACTGTCTTATCAGAAAGACTTTGTGATGCGTAATGTAACATCGTATTATCGCTCTTCCTGCGGTATTTTATGGCCACAGTTATAAGAAACATGTGGAAATGCGACACCCCACTTACCCGACTTTGATATGATATTAGTCGGGAAGTTGAGGGCCAATTTCTCTAAGAAAAGACACGGCATGTAATGTTGATATTCATGAAATGTTGCTGTAACAGAAATAGAAGGTCAAGGAATCAATACCGTTATAGCTATTCCCCTAAGTAGTTTTAATTGTCTATCACATTTTTTTTTGTGTCTATCTTGCTTAATAATTTTAGGAATTTTATCATAATTCGTCGCATAAATGTTGACATTGATAAGCTGTTGTTAATAGGGACAAATCAGGCTCCATGGTTCAATACTTATATACTCATTCCCCTTAGTAGTTCCTGAAAACTGTTTTTACTTCATACAGTAGAACTTCAGTGGCTCGACCTCCGATGGCTCGTTGACTATGGATGAGTCGAACCTGTTCTTGAGTCCGCAGGGAATTCCTCCAAATCCGATATAGGGGTAATTTAGGAAGATTTTCTCCATTTATCTTGCAAATTTATGCTGTGTTTACTCATGAGAATCGCCTCGATGAGGCGATTCTAATGCGGACACACACCATACATTTATAATACAGAACACTGAAAAGATATCCACAATTATCTCCATTATGTCTCCTGGTATGGCACTAATAGTAACCCTCTATGGCTCGAACTACTGCTGTCTCGAACAAATTTTAATGGCCCCAAAGGGGTTCGAGCCATCGAAGTTTGCCGGTACTTTGATTAATGATATTCGTGCTCTTATCATAAGTGTTCATATTGATAAGACATTGCTGCTACAGAAAAGGATCAAGAGATCGTATTCCCTTTTGCACTTTTTAAGTGTTCATAACACTTCGTTTTTCCGTTATCATTGACATTTTAAAGTGCATCTAATAAGCAGTGCTTATTCATTTTGTTTCATTATTTCGGTCCCAAGACAATGTTTAGGGGAGCTTGTAAGAACCTGCTCAATGAGGCGGTTCTAACAAGCACACACGATATATATCTGTTTCGAATATAAATTTAGAAAATATAACAATATTCCTTAAAACCCTACAAATGTGTTCAGACGAGAACACTATCCCCCCACCATAAAAAATACTTAAATACCCATTTACTAAATACCAAATCGTATACAAAACGCATACAGTGCGAATTAACCTTTTAGTTTTCCTTTTTATCCAGAATTCTAACCTTGATAGAATTGTTAAAAACGGCCAAAATTGACTGAAGTGCAAGCATGACACAGAGTACTATCCTATTTCGGATCTATGAACGAACTGCGTTTTTGGTTTTGCTCAGTAAGTTTTACGTGTACTTTTTAAGCCTACCGTTTACATGTAGTTTCAGCTATACGTGCGTTTCTGGACTAAAAGAAGTCAAGGCAATGGTCAGGAATCGGTACAATTAACCCACAACTCCCATCAGAGACACGAAAGGAAGCTGAAAGTCGTTTTTTTGTGTTTTTAGACACACACTTTGACGCAAATGTAGGAGCTACCATCAAGTTAGATGAATGCAGCGTTATATCTCAAGCGAAACACAACATCTTAGAACGATACTAGTGAGCCGGCCTCGGTAGCTCAGTTGGATGCGCGTCTGACTGGTGATCAGGACGATGTGAGTTCGCTACCTGTCGGGATCGGCAACATTCTTTGGTGGAGAATGATCATGAAATTTATTCTACGGTCATTCTCACCCTTTCGCTGATTCAAGAAAGGCAGTTGTCAGTTTCCTGGCGAAAGATTTTGTTTTGTTTGATTTGAGGTTTAACGTCCCCTTCAACACTGTAACGGTCATTTTGGAGGCGTTGCTTCCAATTTTGTGGGGCTTTTATCCGATTGAGATGAAATGACTTCTCAAGCCCTGTCGCCCAATGAAACCAATAGGGTTTATAAGCATGGACGGGCCGACTAACACCACTATGCCTGGGCAGGCAGATTCGGTACTAAGTTATTTAGACAAATTGTGGGTATTCCGATGGGTACTAATTGCGCACCTCTTGTGGCTGATCTGTTCTTGTATTGTTATGAAAGAGACTTCATTTTGTCGCTTTCCATTGATAACCAATCTGAAATTATTGAAGCTTTTAGCTCTACTTCTAGATATTTAGATGATTTATTAAATATTGATAATACCTATTTTGGTGGTTTGATCAGTCAGATTTACCCCCTAGAACTTCAGTTAAATAAAGCAAATTCTTCTGATACCGAGGCCCCGTTTTTGGATTTACATCTGTCTATTGTAGATGGATTTGTTTCGTGCAAAATTTATGATAAACGCGATGACTTTGATTTTGAGATTGTAAATTTTCCTTTTTTGGATGGTGATGTTCCTCGTGCGCCATCCTATGGCGTTTATATTTCGCAATTAATTTGATTTGCTAGAGTGTGTAGTCATGTAACTGACTTCAACACTCGTAATAAATTATTAACGGCTAAACTCCTTAATCAGGGATATCGGTACCATAAACTACGCAAAGCCTTTTCAAAATTTTATAGACGCCATTCTGATTTAATTTCAAAATTCAATATTGGACTTAAATCTCTTCTGCAACAAGGTCTATCGGAACCCGAATTTTATGGTGACTTAGTATATAAATTCAGAAAAATATATAACCGCAATGACTTCAGCACCCAATTTCGTAAAATCATTCTTCGATATAAAAAGATTGGGTACAACATGGATATTATACGACATACTGCATGCATGGTAGTTAACCCAATCACGGTTGGCAACTTTGCTTCCCTCTTTAATTGCACGCCGGTGGGTCAGGCCTCAGATTCTATGACGGCTCCAACGTAAAGGCTTATTGAGAATTAGAGAGATAATGTTGGTTGGTGCCTGATGCTCTGTCTCTGGTCGGGCTCATCGGAGTCTAACTGTTGGTTTGCTTTTGCTCCAGCATTTCAGTGGTTTCTTGCTGTCGCGTCCTCACCGTTGTCTCACCTCTGTGGTTCTTTGATTTTTGTGTTCACGGAGATGTTGCACTGATGAGTTAGGAGGCCGTCATGCGGACTGAACAAATTATTTGTCTAAATCGCGACGGAAGTAAGGGCGAGGATTGTGGCCACGTAAAATCGATTTAAGCCCCCCAGTGGAAATCTTCCACTGACCGTTCCAAGGCGGCTCTTCGGTGGCGATTTATTTATGTTGTTGTTTGTTACTTACTGTGTGTATCACTTGTGTCTTTTAATTTTGGATGGCCATATGGCCATTTTGTGGGAAAGTAACTGTCCTTATGGCCTGCCTTTGTTTAGGTTTCCATTATGGTCTGGTCGCTTAATGTTTGTATTTCTTTCCCTTTGGTGTTTTTTATGGATGGAGTAAGTTAATTGTATCAATTCCTGATCTTTGTTTTACTTCTACTTTGCATATCAGGGCTGTTTTGTTTGTGCCGTGTGGCGGCTGAAAAGGTCTCCCCGTACATGCATTTAATGCTCTTATTTTTCCAATCCTTAGGGATTGCTTATGCAATTGCTTTTCACTGTTCCATCAATTGACATCCTTTAGATACCTGTTGAAGGTCATTATTAAACCGATGTTCGTTCCTCGTTGTATAACACTTGCTTGTTTGACATCCCTGTACGTTAAGTAGACTAGGATGTTTTGTGGGCTTTTGTTGTACCTTCCTTCTATTCGAAGGAATCTTCTTCAGTAATTTTATATGCTGTTTTATTTATTTATTTAATAACCGGTATGAACATCGCTTTAGTTTTGACGGTATCACAACCTTATTAACCAAAATGAGTATTACAAATACATTTAAAATATCAATATCACCCCTTAGGTTACACTCTGCTTCTTCTGTACGGATTCCCCATTCTATTAAGAACTTTAATACTATGTTGCCTTCGGTATTGGTTAGACCCTTAAATTTGTCTTCTGTAACTTCAGTTAATCTCAAAGGAGCAGGCAATACCAATGTTTTTGGGAGTAGTCTTCGTATAAGACTATCTCCTCTCAAATCGCCCATCCTTCGAAAATATACTAATCCGTGGAAAAGAAGTGGAATGTATCCTAATATTTCTAAGTGCAATGCCAAGAGGTGCAGATGTTGTTCGCATTTAAGCACTGCGTCTACCGTTACTTCATCTGTAAACGGTAGACGCTTCTCTGTAGTTAACATGTCTGATTTGACATGACAGTCTACAGATTTAATTTATCTAATTACTTGACGTGCTACAAACTGTAATATGCAGTACGTCGGTCAAACTAACCGCATGCTTAAAACTAGATTGAACGAGCATTATCGTAGAATGAGTAAGCCTAAGAATACTGACACTTTCTTGTACCGTCACTTTCGACGTACAGGTCATTCTGTAAATACCATTGTTATAAAACCAGTGGAAAAACTTTATTACGATGCAAATTCTACATCTAGATTCAAAATAATCAAAAGACATGAAGCTGAACTGAAATGGATTAAATTTTTACAGACCCCTTTTCCACTGGGATTTAATGACAACATTTATCATGAGGGTAATATTTCCAGAATGCCGGACTTTGATATTTTCTCACTCCTGGAATGTCGAAAACGCAGAACTAGATCTCACGGCACCAGGAAAAATGGTAACTTTAAACGTAAACTAGATCGCGCAGTCGATGGCGCGCCATCGCAAATCCCCACGTTTTGACCTCTTCCAGGGACCCCTGGGGGCTGGTCCAAAAATTAATGTGCTCTTGCAGAAGCCATTCATGTAAGTAACTCACACACCAAATTTGGTTGAATTCCAATGAACGGTATAGGAGGAGATAGCCGGACAGACAGACGGACAGACGGACGGACGGAGGCGATAACAATATCCCCACTTTTCTTAAAAAACGTGGGGATAATCACGTGCGTTTAAACGAAACAATACTAGACTGAAGTGACTGTCAATTATATTATTAAATCATGGACGCCACTCTATGCTTTCATTTTTAAGTTCATTACCCGTTTCTGTTTTACGTCTTCTGGACACCGAGGCGAATAAATTCTACGATAGTTCTCGTCAGTTATATGATGCGGCTCTCTTAACTAGAGGCTATACTCAGCATACTCTCCGTCCTTACATTGATTCTGAAATTAATCATAAACGCCATTTCTTCAAAATATCCTTCATTAATACGGGTATGGATTTTATAGATTTGCCCAGTATCTTCCGTGAGAGATCGGTGCTTTCTTCAATTCCTGCTTATTTTCAAAATACTGAAACACCTATAATTTGCTATAAATATAACAAACCTGTTAGATCTATCATTTTTAATTTCAATAAACTTGTTTCAGATCTTGATATTGATACTAATACTCCTGATTCACGTGATTGTAAAAACTCAAAGTATTGCTATCCTGCTGCTGGTCATGTAATTACTGGCAATTTGAAAATTATTCCTGATTCTAGGATAAGGAATATAATTTCTAAAGGACCGAAATATCGGTTTCCTTCTAAAATTGATTTCAGTAAATGTAGAGATGAAATCGCTGCTTCCTTGAATGAATTCGGTAATCGATGGTGTAAGCGAGAGTATGTTGAGCATAAAGCCCTTAAGGACTGGAAACTTAGCATTTTAAAACTAGTGAATAAACGCATTTCTTTCTATTCTCAAAATACTAACTTATTACCTCCTAAGCCCAAGACGTCCTTACGTCATCTTAAACTAGGTATTCAAGAATTTCATAAGAAGTTTGTTTTGGCTCCTGCAGACAAGGCCGCTAACAACGTCGTCGTTGTGTGACGGCTCCACTATGTTAACACGCTTAAGCAGGAGCTTGGTGGTACTAAGGCCTATGAACTTCAGCCTTTAGCTGAAGAGAGAGCTATAGTAGATAAACATGTTTGTCTTTCAGCCACCAAGTTTGCTGTGTGTGTTAACGAAGGCCAAGACAAGCTTCCTACGCTATACTGGTTACCACAACTTCATAAAAACCTTACAAAGCACGGTTTATTGCAAATTCTAGCTCTTGCACTACCACTGAATTTTCTAAATTATTAACTTCCTGTCTTACTGCTATTAAAACGCATGTAATTAAATATTGTGATAAAGTCTTTGAAAGATCAGGAAGAAATCTGTTTTGGTCTATAAACAATTCGAATGAGGTTTTAAATAAATTGAAATCTAGACATTTCCGTGCTTCTAGTATGTCTACCTACGATTTTTCCACTCTTTACACTACACTTCCTCATAATCTTATAAAAGAAAAGCTTAATGATTTAATTGAATGGGCTTTTCACAGAGAAGATTCTCTCTATCTTGCATGTAATGTCAGAAATGCATTTTTCACTTCTAAAGAGCATAAGAATTATACACTTTGGTCATGTCAGAAAGTGTGTGATGCCCTCACCTTTCTACTTGACAATATTTATATTAGATTCGGTACTAAGATATTTAGACAAATTGTGGGTATTCCGATGGGTACTAATTGCGCACCTCTTGTGGCTGATCTGTTCTTGTATTGTTATGAAAGAGACTTCATTTTGTCGCTTTCCATTGATAACCAATCTGAAATTATTGAAGCTTTTAGCTCTACTTCTAGATATTTAGATGATTTATTAAATATTGATAATACATATTTTGATGGTTTGATCAGTCAGATTTACCCCCTAGAACTTCAGTTAAATAAAGCAAATTCTTCTGATACCGAGGCCCCGTTTTTGGATTTACATCTGTCTATTGTAGATGGATTTGTTTCGTGCAAAATTTATGATAAACGCGATGACTTTGATTTTGAGATTGTAAATTTTCCTTTTTTGGATGGTGATGTTCCTCGTGCGCCATCCTATGGCGTTTATATTTCGCAATTAATTCGATTTGCTAGAGTGTGTAGTCATGTAACTGACTTCAACACTCGTAATAAATTATTAACGGCTAAACTCCTTAATCAGGGTTATCGGTACCATAAACTACACAAAGCCTTTTCAAAATTTTATAGACGCCATTCTGATTTAATTTCAAAATTCAATATTGGACTTAAATCTCTTCTGCAACAAGGTCTATCGGAACCCGAATTTTATGGTGACTTAGTATATAAATTCAGAAAAATATATAACCGCAATGACTTCAGCACCCAATTTCGTAAAATCATCCTTCGATATAAAAAGATTGGGTACAACATGGATATTATACGACATACTGCATGCATGGTAGTTAACCCAATCACGGTTGGCAACTTTGCTTCCCTCTTTAATTGCACGCGGGTGGGTCAGGCCTCAGATTCTATGACGGCTCCAACGTAAAGGCTTATTGAGAATTAGAGAGATAATGTTGGTTGGTGCCTGATGCTCTGTCTCTGGTCGGGCTCATCGGAGTCTAACTGTTGGTTTTCTTTTGCTCCAGCATTTCAGTGGTTTCTTGCTGTCGAGTCCTCACCGTTGTCTCACCTCTTTGGTTCTTTGATTTTTGTGTTCACGGAGATGTTGCACTGATGAGTTAGGAGGCCTTCATGCGGACTGAACAAATTATTTGTCTAAATCGCGACGGAAGTAAGGGCGAGGATTGTGGCCACGTAAAATCGATTTAAGCCCCCCAGTGGAAATCTTCCACTGACCGTTCCAAGGCGGCTCTTCTGTGGCGATTTATTTATGTTGTTGTTTGTTACTTACTGTGTGTATCACTTGTGTCTTTTAATTTTGGATGGCCATATGGCCATTTGTCGGGAAAGTAACTGTCCTTATGGCCTTCCTTTGTTTAGGTTTCCATTATGGTCTGGTCGCTTAATGTTTGTATTTCTTTCCCTTTGGTGTCTTTTATGGGTGGAGTAAGTTAATTGTATCAATTCCTGATCTTTGTTTTACTTCTACTTAGATCCTCTAAGCGGTTTACCAGTACTCGTGTGCGGGTCGGTTTAAGTACTGCGTGGAAGCATCATGTAGCCCATATATTTCTTCAAGCCCCGATGGGCGGGGGCCATCCTGGCGAAAGAATGTGCACTGTACTGGTTAACCGCTTACGTATAAGCCTGTCCAGGAAAGGTGCGAATATGTAAACTGACCGGCTAAAAGTGACATAAATAGTGTTGCTTGGGCCGTTAAACACCAATACAAAAAATCTACTGCTGCTACTACTAATATTATTCTACTACTTATAATAGTTATAATATATAAGTTATAAATAACAATTAGAATAATAATAATTATAATAATAATTATCATTATAACACTACTTACCGCGCTTCATTTTAAGAGCATCTCAGCACGCAGCTATTTCACAGAGCCGAGTTCGTAGTGGAGCACATTGGTGCAGTAGTAAAGAAGAGAATTTAAGATCGAGAGGCACAGCCAGCGCCAAGTGGTGTGTTCTTGGGTACCAGATTGCTTAGTACTGGTTTCTACCCAGGAAGAAGAATGAATAAGAGGGTCACATGGAAGATTAGCACTTGTTTACTTAATGTGGTACCCTCTAAAAATAAGATGGGTTATTATATCTACCTCGACTTTTGCGGCATCAAGAACCGTTTGAAGAATTTGATTTTAATTTTCGACCCATCATCGACCTCTTTATGCATCGCCCTTTCTTGCAAAATATCCTCAACTTTGCCGTCTAGTTTATCGACTCTGTGACTGAGACCTTTATTTCCCTTTGATGTAGAGACACTGGAACTGTCACCATTGCACAGACGTACCACCATAGCATGAAAACAAATCTGGTAAAATACCTTGTTCATGGCTCCTTACTGGAATGATTAAGAAACGATGCTACTACTTTTACGTTCATTGCAGTTTTAACAATGTCGGTTCAGGAACAATCGAGTTATTCATTGCTCGTTATCCAATACCTTAAATGAAACCAGATCAACAGCGAAATAGTAGGTTGTCCAATTATCTTGGAATTAACCATTGTTTATCGTCTGTTGATCGTGTGACTGGACGAGAGTCAATGTGTTTATTGAAATATGAATGACATAAATAAAATAGAAATGAAGGCAATGATCAGGAATCGATTCAATTGACCCACATCTTCCATCACAGACACCCAAGGACACAAACACCAAGACAAATACTTTCCCACAAAAAGGCATATTTGCTATCATAAAACAAACAAAAATAAACAAATGAAAAATTTCATTGATCGCTTTCATAGAGCATTCTTTCTATGGTACCCTATTGTTTTGATATTGTGCACTGTTTTTATTATTACTATTATTATTATTAAAGTTCATTTATCAGGGTATTTTAACAAAATAAAAAAGCACATTGCTTCAGGAAACTGAAATCTAAAATTCCGAATCAAATTATCTTTTTAACATTCTGATATATTGGAATTTGGAAAATAGAAGTGAAGGTAATGATCTGATGTCTGAAATATTTTAAAAAGAGAGAACAACTTCGAATTGTCTGGTTGATATTCAAGGAAATGTTATAATCATCAAACATTCCTTAACAACCTGTATATACTCATAAAATTAATATCAATCAAACTTCTAAACAATTCCCTCAGATTTCAATCTAATCTGGAATTAAAATGATCTTTTTTTAGATAATTTAAATTTTAGATTACAAGTTTGCATGTAGATTAAATAACTTACGGTTGTAGGTTATGTGTTTCGAAGACTTTCTAAAACATTTTTTTACTAAAATATAAAGCTAAAAGCAATAATAAAAAGTTAAAGAAACAATAATCGAACTTTTAGTTTTAAAATGTTTAAAATTTCGTTTAAAAGTTAAATAAACGTTTAAATTTATGAAATAAATTTTACAGTTTTATCTATTAATAAGAGTCACAACCATCAGTGGACATAAGAAAAATGCAGTAAAATATTATAAAATGGATTTTTTTTTAATTGAATTAAAAGAGATTTAAGTCTTCTTAGATATCAGAAATTGCATTATGGGTCTAAATCAAACCTTGGGGCTGTCTGAAATTTGTAATGTTTGAACCAAATAAGAGGCAGGCGTCTTTTTGATCTCATTCGTAGGGAATGTGAGACACTAGACTGAATGTTTATGGCGATCAGTAACAGTACCATGAAATTGTCATTAATTCTGAACAGTTTGCTAGCATAATTATACTTTTCTAAATGAAGCATTCGGATAGATTTTAATAATAGTCTGTTCTTGAAAACCGGCTAATTACTGGTTGAGATCATTAAGTTAAATTTGCAGTATGTCTGCAAATTCATGCGAATTATTAATAATGAAACCAAAATATCTTGGCAACCCCTGATCAGATTTTTCATGATTTAACCAATTTTGGAAAGCCACGATTGTCCCCTTTTTCTCTGTAGTGTACAAAACAGTTTACTTTTACAACAAAGTAGTTTAATTTTTGCATGTGAATTTTCTGCAAATTAGAATTAGTAATTAGTACACTTATAAATTATCAATTATTCTTATTGATTGATTATTTTCGGTTTAACGACACGTCAGCCCATAGAAAGGAGGAAACGGGAGATAGAAGAGACAGTAGAGGAGATGAAAGTGAGGGACTTGGTAAGTAGAGTAAAATGAATGGAAGTGTTAACAGAAGAAAGAACAACACAATCCACTACCCTTGTCTGTTGCAAGGATAGTAGGCCGTGCACAACTGTAAGCCAATATCAGTTGGACACCCGAGTGATGCAAGTTACACGTCATCTTTGCCTCACTCACCCCAAAATCATCCTTAAAATTCAGTCAAGTATCTATCATTCCCTATAAAAGAATACATGAATCATACATGTACCTTGTTTTCTTCATAAGTCAGTATTTTCAATCATCTGTAAGGTCCCTGTTTTTTTTTCCAATATCACAATTATAAAGATACGATACAACGTTTCTGTTATATATAGTAAATAATCTAACCTTTCAAGCTCATGCATTTGAAACTACCATCGACTATAATCATGCCCAAGCTTATAATTATGTAACTTGAGAGTATTATCATGTGAACCAGTCCGTGTATTGAACATCTCTAAACCCCACATTATATACAAAACGTGGGGCTTACAGGGGGAAATATTACTTGCCTTATTTTTACTCGAAACGATAGATTGTTGTCACTCGTTATAACTGCTTCAATTAGTATAGGAGCATATATTCAGTGTATATTGAGAATAGAATTAAAATAACAATAATACAAAATCATCGGCAACAAACTAGTTAAAGAGATATGAGAGATGCCATTCTAAGACGCGGATGTGTAAAATATTATGAACCTCGAGTCAGGGTTTTGTCTAATTGATACAAGTAAAACTATAATAATTGAAACATATTCTGCATATTCTCAACGAAACAAAATATAAAGTAGTAAAACAATTCTAAATATGTTCTATAAAAGGGTTATCCTTTGATAGAAAAGAATACACCGCAGAACTTAAAAGTATGAATATAACAGTCTTTCGTCTAATTAGGACACATCAGTGACACTCAAATATTTTCAAGGCTCCACAATGGAATCAAAGATCCCAAAGTACACCAATAGGATGATAGTGTCTAAATGATGCAAAGGTGACTTCATGATATCGACCTATAAGTAGTTTTAATGTTTGCATGTGAATTATCTGCAAATTAGGTAGTTCAATTAACAATTATCCTTATAGATTGATTGATCGATTGATTGATTATTTTCGGATTAACGACACGTCAACACAGAGAAATGAGGAAAATAGAGTAAAATGAATGGAAGTGTAGACAGAAGAAAGAACAACACAACCAACTACCCTTACATGTTGCAAGGATAGTAGGCCGTAAAGAACTGTAAGCCAATATCAGTTGGACACCCAAGTGATGCAAGTTACACGTCATCTTTGCCTCACCCACCCCAAAATCATCCTTCGATCCCGGGCCGCGACATACCAAAGTCGTTAAAAATGGTACTAGCTGCTCCTCGCTTGGCACTCAGATTTACGGGGTAGAGCTAGGACTGGTCGACCTAGTGTCAGGCTAATGTGACAGGGTGTGGTATCATGTAATGTGTCTGGGACATGATACTTCAGTGAGGCAGCACTATAAAAGTGGACATTGAGCTCCCTGTCGCAACCAGACACCGTCGTGATATGACTGAAAAAATGTTGAAAGCGACGTTTAACCCGAATTCACACACACACACACACACACACACACACACACACACACACACACACACACACACACACACACACCAAAAATCATCCGTAAAATTCAGTCAAGTATCTATCATTCCCTATAAAAATACCTGAATCATACATGTAACTTGTTTTCTTCATAAGTTATTATTTTCAATCACCTGTAAGGTCCCTGTTTTTTTTTCCAATATCGCAATTATAAAGATACGATACAACGTTTCTGTTATATATAGCACATAATGTAGCCTTTCAAGCTCATGCATTTGAAACTACCATCGACTATAATTATGCCCAAGCGTATAATTATGTAACTTGAGAGTATTATCATGTGAACCAGCCCGTGTATTGAACATCTCTCTAAACCCCACATTATATACAAAACGTGGGGCTTACAGGGGGAAATATTACTTGCCTTATTTTTACTCGAAACGATAGATTGTTGGCACTCGTTAGAACTGCTTCAATTAGGAGCACACATTCAATGTATATTGAGACTAGAATTAAAATAATAATAATACAAAAATCATCGGCAACAAACTAGTTAAAGAGATACTAATACAAAAATTTTATGAACCTCGAGTCTGGGTTTTGTCTAATTGATACCAGTAAAACTATAATAATTAAAACAGTCTGCATATTCTCAACGAAACAAAATATAAAGTAGTAAAACAATTCTAAATATGTTCTATAAAAGGGTTATCCTTTGGAAGAAAAAAATACACCGCAGAACTTAAAAGCATGAAGTTAACAGTCTTTCGTCTAATTAGGACACATCAGTGACCCTCAAATATTTTCAAGGCTCCACAATGGAATCAAAGATCCCAAAGTACAAGAAAATATAAAAAGAAGAAGTAGAGGCAATGATCAGGAATCGATACAATTAACCCACAGCTTCCCTCAGAGACACCAAAGGGAAAGAAACACATACATTAAACAACAGACCCTAATGGAAACATCAATAGCGTAAAGCCAAAATGACAGTTACTTTCCCACAAAATGGCCAATAGGCTATCCAAAATAAAATAATATTAGCGACACAAACGCCCAAAGACAAACCATAACAAAAATAAACCGCGACAGAAGAACCGCCTTGGAACGGTCAGCGGAAACGAATTCCACTATGGGGCTAAAATCGATTTTATGTGGCCACAATCCTCGCCCTTACTTCCGTCACGATTAAGACAAATAATTTTTCTTTCCGCATGGAGGCCTCCAAACTCATCAGTGCAACATCTCCCTGAACACATTCCTTTGACACCAGCTGTAGTGACGTTAAATATATCGTTTAAAAGGATTATCCTGTTGGAATCAAAGAAAACCACAAAACATAAAAATATGAAGTTTACAGTTTTCTTGGCCAGACTAGCTAGTTTCGGACACTTGGTCTTTATCAAGACTCTAGTGCTCCTGCAAAACGTATGCCACGGTGTACTTTGGCCGCTCAACCGACAATGAAGAGTACCAGAAACAAGGACCCCGGGAGTTTTTATAACTTAGTTACAAGGAAACTTTGATGGCTAGTACACTGCTTGCTCGAACTTGTTCCTGAGTTCCCAGGAAAAAGTTCCATAACTGCAGATAAACACATATACTTGGGACAATTGTCTTATTTGATCTTGGAAATGTATGTTGTGTGTATTCATTAGAATCGCCTTGATAAGGCGATTCTAATGACTGCACACAACATATTTATTTTGAAGAAAATTGAAAATATGTCCAGATTTTGACATATGATGCCTCCTGTCCTACCTCTTAGATCAACCCTCGGTGGCTCGAACTACCCTTGTCTCGGACAAATTTTCTTAGGCCAAAAATGTGTTAGAGCCATTGAAAAATAGAAGTGGTGACAATGATTAGGAATCGATACAATTAACCCACAGCTCCCGTCAGAGACACCAAAAGGAAAGAAACACAAACATGAAATAACTAGACCTTAATGGAAACACCAATAGCGGGAAACCAAAAAGACATTTTCTTTCCCACAAAAATGACCAATTGGCTATCCAAAAAAAAAAAAAAAAAAAAATAAGTTATACACACTCACAAAGATAAACCATAACAGAAATAAACCGCGACAGAAGAACCGCCTTGGAACGGTCACTGAAACGAATTCCAATTGGGGGGGGGGGGGGGTGGGAGGGGGCGGGCTTAAATCGATTACAAGGCCGCAATCCTCGCCCTTACGTCTGCCGCAATTTAGACAAACAATTTGTTCAGTCCGCATGAAGGCATCCTATGTTCGACTGTATATTGCGGCATTCATTTTTATTCATCCATTAGATTTACTTTACATGAAGTTTGCAGATGTAAGGGCATGTCATATGAGAGAATGTTGTTACGAAAGTCGTTGATAACATCCTTAAATTGCGTAAAATATTTAAAGTTTCGACCTTTTGGCGCAGTAAGTTAAATCATAGAACAGCAAAATTATATCTCCTTTAAACTAAATGACGTTTTGACCTGCAGAATCGCCTGTAAAACGTGCGATTTTGCTTTTGGTTGACAAATAGAGTTGCTAGTCACATTTTCACGAGAGTATATTATTCAGACTCAATGCATTTTTGTTTTGTTTTATGGGGAATGTATACACCTTCAGGGGAGGTAACTCCTGCAAATGTATTTTGGCTTCCATATCAAGAGGGGTTAATAAAAATCAAAAATGAGTTCCTTTAAGAGCAATGAAAACATTCATAAGTTTAACCCTTAAAGGTAAGAATTTTCTTCTGAGGAGCAAATCCTTTCCTTCAAGAGTAGACCCCTTTTCCAGCGGGACAGGGCTTATAGAAAAGGGAAAAGGAAGTTTCAAAAGATATCTCCCTTTGAAAAAAAATGGGGAAAACTCTGCCAGGTTTTCCAATTCCCCTTAAATGAAATGAATCTTTTTTTCAGTTTACACCAGTGCATCTGGTGATACATGACATATACATTGTATTTTTCTTTGATGAATACATATTTCAGCATGAAATCAACGTATAAACAAATACATATTTTACTTACATCAGTCAAACAAAAAGCCTTTAAAACGTTCCAGAGATAATGTCGCGTGTATTTACTACTTCGAAATTAAATAGTGTTTTAAAAGACGATGTATGGTAGTCAGATAATTTTATACCTGAATGTAAATACAAAGACATATGGACGACACGCAAAAAAAGGTTTTCTAGTACGTGCGTCCAGCGAAGTCTCTGATTATGCTGCGCATCCACACAGTCTGATCAGTCTTTTAATTGCGCTATTTGGATTTCAAGGGGCCCAACGTGTCTCCATATGGACTAGCGAATTTGAATTCTAACCAGGTAGGTATACAGGCTTACTTGAAACAGCATCTCCGGGACCAAAGTGGCTTCATACAGACTCGCGATGTTTGCATTCTAACTAAGTAGGTATACAGACTTAAGTATTGGTGTCGTTAGTGCTATTTGTAGGCTGTAGTCAGTGATTTTGGCTTTTTCCATATTTCCATGTTTTTAATTGAAACATCGCTAACACGCATGCTTGAAAACCTCTTTCTGCTGCTTGTCGTAAGCAGGTGTGAAAGCAGAGGGCCAATATAGTCCTCAGGACTAGATTCACTCTCTGACGTCATATCCGGCGGCCATCTTGGATCACGTGACATCCGGTTGTCCATGATGGATGACGTACATCCGACCGCCATCTTGAACTGTCGTCACGTCATATCGGACATCTTGGATAACGTCATAACGCGGCACATGTATCGCGGTTATTTCTTTGAAAAAAAAAAATGCGCCATTTTTTCATATTTTTGTTTGGCGGGCTTACTTAAGAGAGTAATTTTATCTCCTATTATTGTCGGATTAAATAGCTTTTTTTGTTTAAACACACTTGCGTAGGTGCTTACCCGCTACCTCCTCACTACCTCCTCGACGTCTCCTCACTACCTCCCCATTACATAGTCGCTTCTAGGGCACAATATGGAAACGTGTTAGGGCTTGCTCGGTGTTGCCCTCGTCGCTTTCTTCGCATATCTTCAATCACTTTCTCATTCCTTCCCCTGTCTTGGCTTACGGATGCCGTGAGTGAGTGTTTGAGACGGGACCGCGGTTTAAAGACGCATCCGAAAGTCTGGAGAGCCCAGGATCGATCCTGCGACCCCTGGTTTCCAAGGCGAGTAGCGTAACCCTTACACGACGGAGGCTTCTTTACGGATGCTTGTTACATGTGGGTTTACGGCGTCCCGCAACCCCCATGCTGACAAGACGACCGAGGATGATCTCTGACAGGTGAACGGGCAGCTGTGGGGTAAGGCACACGAAAGATATAATATGGAAGACATAAATTATTAACAGTAACTATTTACAACAATACGAACACTAATCATTACATTTATTCGCTTCTATAATCGCTTCACGGCGTCCGCACCGAAGGAAAAACTACATTCTGTGCTCGGGCCGGTATGACGTGAATGAATACAGAAGCAAATATCAAAATAAACGAACAACGACGACAAATAATAAGATAAACAACTTGTTATGTATTAGGATACACAACTTAACTATGTGGGTTCCAGCTCTGAACTAATTTATTTTACAAAGAAATAGACGGCTACCCTTTATCAGCGGTTATAGATATGGAGGGTGTGTTCCATTGTATTTACTCTTGATGTAAGTCAATCCATAAAGTTGATAAAACTGCTAATACACAACATTTTCCCTCCTCTAGATTGAAAGTCATCAAATGTAACATTTGTTTACATAGATGTTCAGTGGCACTAGCTGTTGATCACTGCTGCATGCTGACTGTTCAATTTCTAACGAAAATCCATTATTTTCTGAATCGTTAATGTAACACTGGATACAATGATGAGTATAATGCATACATGTATAATATTACGAAATATGTAAAACACAGATTACATAAAACTTTCGTAGTCTGGACCCATTGAGACAAGCCGTTATCATTCATAAATATTTCATTTAACCTAACCTTATTAACAAGAAATTTTCCCATGGAAAACAATAAATTCTACTACTACATTCCCCAGCTGATAAGCCCATTCATGAAAATTGCTTGCCTGAAAGTAACCAGACTTTACACTACTGCATCCGAGATAAGAAGGTGATCATTACAACTTACCTCATCATATTCATTACAGTAAGGGGTTTATCATGCCCTTTTTATCTGTAATGCGCCTTAGTGCACACACATTATTTACAAATCCGACTACTGTCTCACTGATAAGAATGCCTTTCAGGTGGCTTCCGAATACGAATAGGATAACGCCTTTGCATATGAAAGTCATCGTCCCTAGAAACTGTCCCACAGGTTACATTTGGTGCGCTGGTATCCACTGATACGTCTGTGGTAGAATCCTGCGTTCTCGACTCAACTGATGTTTTTACCATTTGATCAGCATGCCTACGCCAGTTACCCTGATCTTCGGTCGTTACTTTGTAAGAAAGCGGTCCCGTTTTCTCGGTAATTTTCGCATTTGTTCATTTCCTACCATTTTCGCGGTAGTCCCGAACCATAACATTCTCCCCTTCATTAAACTGTGGGCGTTTTGGCTCCGATAAGCTTTCAAATTGCTTTTTCTCAACTGTGTCCCGTACATTAGGTTTAATTAGATCTAATCGTGAACGTAAGTTCCGTCCTAGAAATAATTTTGCGGGGCTCTCATTTGTTGTTGCATGAGGCGCATTTCTATATGCAAGCAGAAAACTGCCAATTTTGTGGTGTAATGAACTACTGTCTGCGGAAGCAGATTTCATTGCCAATTTGAAAGTTTGTACGAATCTTTCTACAAGTCCCTGTATAGCTGGATGCCATTGCACTGATGTTTTGTGAATAATTCCATTGTTCTTCACAAATGTTTGAAATAATTCTGACGTAAACGTCGGGCCATTGTCAGATATTATTTGTTTGACAACTCCAAACTGAGCAAATATTTGCCGTAATACATCTATTGTTTTTGCTGAAGTAATGGAGTTCATTACGTGAATTTCTGGCCATTTTGAATGTGAGTGTACTGCGATAAAGAACATATGTCCTAGAAATGGTCCTGCGAAATCGACATGAATCCGTTCCCAGGGTGCCGAAGGCCATTCGCAAGGATGTAATGAAGCCTTTTTCGGTGACTTTTGGTTGATTTGACATCCGGAACAACTTCGCGCTAACTGCTCAATGTCACTGTCAAGTTTTGGCCACCCAAAGAAACTTCTACTAAGTTCTTTCATTTTCACAATGCCTATGTGTCCAACATGTAATTCCTCTAACATTTTATTTCGCAGTTTTATGGGTACAATAACACGTATTCCCCACATAAGACAACCTTGTTGTACTGAAATCTACGCATGTAGAACGGTTTCAGCCTCTCGTCTTGAGGTTTATACGTCCATCCTTTCAATGTTAAGTCAAGGACTTTTGACAAAACTGGGTCGCGACGTGTTTCACGTTTAACGTCATTAGCGCTGACAGGCAGGCTGGTGTTGTGCCGTGTGGCGGCCGTAAAACGTCTCCCCGTACATCAACCATAGTGCAGTGTATATTTTACTTTTGGTCCTTTGAGATCAGCGTGAATATTCTGAGAAATCAGAAATCAATTATTGGTTTAGACTCATATCATATTCTAGACAGGTTTTTAATTATTTAGACCCCATTTTGATTTATATCAGTCTTTGTATCGACTGCCTATTCGAAATTCGCAAAATTGCAGTATGTTTCCTCTGGCTTTCTTTGCCGGATCATTACAGGGTCACTGATGAGGCTTTATTAGCCGAAACTACATAGTATGACCCATCTTCTTTCTTATGAATGTTTTCATTGCTCTTAAAGGAACTCATTTTTGATTTTTATTTCAATTTGTGACAAGTAGAAGTAAAACAAAGATCAGGAATTGATACAATTAACATAGTCCACCCATAAAAGACACCAAAGGGAAAGAAATACAAACATTAAGCGACCAGACCATAATGGAAACCTAAACAAAGGAAGGCCATAAGGACAGTTACTTTCCCACAAAATGGCCATATGGCCATCCAAAAATAAAAAGACACAAGTGATACACACAGTAAGTAACAAACAACAACATAAATAAATCGCCAAAGAACTGCCGCCTTGGAACGGTCAGTGGAAGATTTAGTCCACTGGGTCACTTTCTGGTAGTTCTTCACTGTGTGAACATGGTAGACGCGAGAGTCCATCGCAGTTTGCATGCGATTTTAAGGTTTTATACTCGATTTCATAATCGTGTCCTTGCAGAAATATAGCGTAACGCTGCATCCGTGATGCTGTTGTAGCTGGTATTCCTTTCTTAGGACCGAATATTGATAGAAGTGGTTGATGGGCCGTAACTAATGTGAACTTACGTCCATACAAATAGCAGTGAATTTTTTTACTCCCCATATTAAAGCTAATGCTTCTTTCTGAATTTGTGCATAGTTTTTCTCTGCTGCATTTAATGAACGTGAAGCAAATGCTACTGGTCGTTCTTCACCATCTTCCATGACATGCGAAATCACTGCACCTAATCCGTATGCAGATGCATCACAAGCGAGCTTCACTGGCAAGTTAGGGTTGTAATGTGTTAAGACAGTGTCAGATGTAATCATGTCCTTAACAGTTTCAAATGATTTCTGTGCAGCAGCTGTCCACGTGAATTTAACATCTTTCTTCAGAAGCTTGTAAAGGGGATGTAACACACTTGCTATATTGGGTAGGAAACGTGAATAATAGTTTACCAGGCCCAAGAAAGCACGTAGTTGGGTCACATTTTCCGGTTTTGGCGCATTTGTAACAGCCTCTATTTTCTCTTTCGTTTTGTGTAAACCATTTGAGTCGATTTTGTGTCCACAGTATGTAATTTCTTCTCTGAAGAAACTGCATTTTCCTTTGTTTACACGCAGATTAAACTCTTGTAGCCTCTGTAATACAGATTGAAGGTTTTTTCAAATCTTCTTCATCTGTGCTTCCTGTGATGATCATATCATCCAGAATACAGCTGGTGTTCGGTACACCTCTCAATACTTGATCCATGGTGCGCTGCCAAATACTCGGCGAGGCAGCAATTCCAAATACAAGCCGGTTGTAAGAATAAAGGCCTTTATGTGTATTTATGGTAAGGTAACTCTTGGAATTATCTTCATTTTCCAGCTGATTGTACGCCTGGCGAAGATCAATTTTCGTGAAACGTTGTCCTCCTGCCAGTGATGCGAAGATGTCCTCGATTTTCGGCAAGGGATACTGATCCACCTTAAGCTGACTATTGTCTTGTAGTCACCGCATAATCTGACTGTATTATCGCCTTTTGGAACTGGTACTATAGGTGTAGCCCAGTCGCTGTGATCTACCTTTTGTATAATCCCTTCCTTTTATAGCCTTTCTAATTATTTTTCTACTTTTTCCTTTAAAGGGTAAGGTACCGGCCTTGCTTTACAAAAGTTTGACTGAGCGTTTTCTTTCATTGTTAACGTAGCCTTTATGCCTTAAACAGTTCCGGTCTCTGCTGTGAAGACTGAATTGTACTTTTCCAGAATGTCTTGAGGATTTTCTTCGGCAGACCCGTACATCAACCATAGTGCAGTTTATATTTTACTTTTGGTCCTTTGAGATCAGTGTGAATATTCTGAGAAATCAGAAAAAAATTATTGGTTTAGACTCATATTCTAGACAGGTTTATAATTATTTGGACCCCATTTTGATGTATATCAGTCTTTGGAATATCAGTATATCGGAAGTAAGGGCGAGGATTGTGGCCGCGTAAAATCGATTTAAGCCCCCCAGTGGGAATCTTCCACTGACCGTTCCAGGGCGGCTCTTCTGTGGCGATTTATTTATGTTGTTGTTTGTTACTTACTGTGTGTATCACTTGTGTCTTTTGGTTTTGGATGGCCATATGGCCATTTTGTAGGAAAGGAACTGTCCTTATGGCCTTCCTTTGTTTAGGTTTCCATTATGGTCTGGTCGCTTAATGTTTGTATTTCTTTCCCTTTGATGTCTTTTATGGGTGGAGTAAGTTAATTGTATCAATTCCTGATCTTTGTTTTACTTCTACTTTGAATCGACTGCCTATTCGAAATTCGCAAAATTGCAGTATGTTTCCCATGGCTTTCTTTGCCGGAGCATTACAGGGTCACTGATGAGGCTTTATTAGCCGAAACTACGTAGTATGACCCATCTTCTTTCTTATATTTTACTTTTGGTCCTTTGAGATCAGCGTGAATATTCTGAGAAATCAGAAATAAATTATTGGTTTAGACTCATATTCTAGACAGGTTTTTAATTATTTGGACCCCATTTTTATTAATATCAGTCTTTGAATCGACTGCCTATTCGAAATTCGCAAAATTGCAGTATGTTTCATCTGGCATTCGTTGTCGGATCATTACAGGGTCCTGATGAGGCTTTATTAGCCGAAACTACGTAGTATGACCCATCTTCTTTCTTATGAATGTTTTCATTGCTCTTAAAGGAACTCATTTTTGATTTTTATTTGAACTCATTTTTGATTTTTATTTGCCAGTCTGCAAAAACTTAATAGAATTCCAGTCCAACGTAAGGTACTTTAGCCATGCTCTGCCAAATAATGCTGGACTATCCTTTTTCACCACAAATAAATCCAAATTATGTTGTTGCCCTTCATAATCTACACTGACATTAATTGTTCCGGCTGGTTTAATTATTTGTCCTGAATATGTCTTTAGTTTGGTATTTGTCTGAGATAACGTTTTGTGGGAAAACAACTTTTTGTATGTCCTAATTGGAATTACTGAGATAGCAGAGCCAGTATCAAGCTCCATTTTCAAGAATTTTCCTTCTATCTTGGGTGTAACACAGATAACGTCGGATCTCTTTACCGTATTTATGCTAACTGTCAAAAGTTCTTCCTCTTCTACAGTTTTCACGGCTTTGGATTTTGGTTTCTTGGATGGGTGTTTTTGCTGAGCTTTCATACTCAAGCAAGCCATCTCGATATGTCCTTTCTTTGAACAAAATCTACATGTTTCGTCCTTAAAATGACACTGATCACGTGTGTGATTAGTCCGGTCACAGCGAAAACATGCCTTATTTTTCTGTTTTGGCTTTGTGTAAGAAATTGGATACTTACTAATTTTATGCACAGAGTCCGGTCTGTGTTGGTGTTGCAGTTCCACTGCGTCCTTTGCCGCCGTTTCCATGGCTGTGGAAATGTTAATGGCTTTTCGCAATGTCAAGTCCGACTCCGAGAGAAGCTTTTTCTGTATATTTTCATTTTTGATCCCACAAACTAGTCTATCCCGCAGAGCGTCATTCAAGTTAGCCTCAAAATCACAATGTTCTGATAACTTCCTTAATTCTGCCACTTACACGGGTATCGACTCGCCTTCTTTCTGGTCTCGTTTGTGGAAACGAAAACGTTCTGCAATCACTAATGGCTTGGGTGACAATTGATCATTCAATATTCCCACAATGTCATTATATGATTTTGTTGCTGGATCATTAGGTGTTGTTAAATTTCGAAGAAGACCGTATGTTTTACCTCCCATTATAGCCAGACGTGCTGGTACTTTCCTGTCATTTGGAATTCCATTGGCCAAGAAGAATTGTTGAACCCGTTCTGTATAAGACTTCCATGTTTCTGTCATTTCATTATATTCACCCAAATTACCAATGGAGAAAGCTGCCATTTTAGTGATGTTAATCCAAGAAATTGATTTTTTAAATCCAAAATTGAGCACAGGCACATTAAATTCCGAAAACTCGTCGCCAAACAATTTTGTTATGTATTAGGATACACAACTTAACTATGTGGGTTCCAGCTCTGAACCAATTTATTTTACAAAGAAACAGACGGCTACCCTTTATCAGTGGTTATAGATATGGAGGGTGTGTTCCATTGTATTTACTCTTGATGTAAGTCAATCCATAAAGTTTATAAAACTGCTAATACACAACACAACTGGCCAGCAAAAAAAAAAAAAGAAAAACAAAACAAAACAAAAAAACAAAAAAAAACAATTATAAGTCCACTGTTGACCCTTTCTTCTTATAATTCGCACTATTTCATCATGATGTGTGATATAGTTATCATCGTTAAGATGTCATTGTCAACTGCTATGTGTATGTTGACAATTCTTTTGATGGTACGGTCTTCAATACTGGCACTGCCCGCATCTGCAGAGCACCTCGACCATTAGACACGTCGTACCATTATCTGCACCTATTGGACAGGGAGCAGCAGGTCATCCCATGTCAGTGTGCCGTCCAAGATTCTTTCTATGGCTCGTCACGATGTCATACATATTTATCAGTATCTACACTCTTCGTCAGTCCTTCAACAAATTTGATTCATTGACACAATTGAAATGCCCTAATATAGTGGTAGGAGATTCCATTTGAGAAACGTAGGGGTGCAAGGGTATATAGGATGATGCCATCTGAAGCCGCAAAAGCTTCGTTGCAAATTATAATATGCGTATGAGGACCTACGTACATATTCAGGCATACAAGGACGCGCAGGCAGGCGGACGGACGCACAACCACATGTATATTTGGATGGATGGGTGGGTGGATGGATGTATGGCCATAGACTGGGTACGTGAGGTAGGTAGGAAGGAAGGTGGGAAATAGGTAAGTAGCTAGGTAAATAGGTAGGTTGATAGGTAGGTAAGTAGATGAATCGGTAGATAGGTAGGTACATAGGTAGGTGGGTGGGTAGGTAGGTAGGTAGGTAGGTAGGTAGGAAGGTTGGTATGTATTATGGTATTTAACTCATAGATAAGTACTGACACAAATCTTAATGCTGTCAGATTCAATATATAAAGTAGAAGTAAAACAAAGATCAGGAAACGATACAATTAACTTACTCCACCCATCAAAGGCACCAAAGGGAAAGAAACACAAACATGAAGCGACCAAACCATAATGGTAACCTAAACAAAGGAAGGCCATAAGGACAGTTACTTTCCCCACAAAATGGCAATATGGCCATCCAAAATAAAAAGACACAAGTGATACACACAGTAAGTAACAAACAACAACATAAATAAACCGCCACAGAAGAACCGCCTTGGAACGGTCAGTTGAAAGATTTCCACTGGGGGTGGTGGGGGGGGGCTTAAATCGATTTTACCTGGCCACAATCCTCGCCCTTACTCCCGTCGCGATTTAGACAAATAATTCGTTCAGTCCACATGAAGGCCTCCTAACTCATCAGTGCAACATCTCCGTGAACACAAATAATCAAAGAACCACAGAGGTGAGACAACGGTGAGGACTCGACAGCAAGAAACCACTGAAATGCTGGAGCAAAAGAAAACCAACAGTTAGACTCCGATTGGCCCGACCAGAGACATAGCATCATGCACCAACCAACATTATAAGTCTGCGGTAGGTAAGTAGGCAATATTGCATATAACTAATAGGAAGTACTGACACAAATCTTACTGCTCATTCAATATAAAACAAATCTGCGGTAGGTAGGTAGGAAGGCAGGCAGGTAGGTAGGTAGGTAGGTAGGTAGGTAGGTAGGTATGCATTATGGCATATAACTGAAAGATAAATAGCTATTCCATATAAAGTAAGTTTGCAGGAGCTTAATCATGCATGAAGTATGATGATGAGTAGTTACCAGCTCGCGACGACGTCGCCGCAACACTCTCTTTGAACACCATGTTGCCCCGAACACCATCACGGCGTCGTTTCAACGTCATAAGTCACTGGGTGTAATGTGCAAGGGAAATATCCCAGATGAGCCCGGTGGCGATTATGAATTTCAATGTACTTAAGGCAAGTATACAACACGACATACCAGCAGTAGAAAGTAACGACTCTCACAGACATGGACTATGATTAATCCTTTTGCAAATCCGCAAACGCCCTCTAAACATCTGCAGCGCTGAGGATAAGTAGGTAACATGAGACATGAGGACGCCAATTGATTCACAACATGACATCATAATTATCGACGAACGTGTCGTTGTCGTCTGACAGAGGCTCCATCAGTGTCGCCAAACTTCAGAATGTCAGGTTATGACCTTATCAAATGACGTCCATCTTCTATGTCGCGCACAAATATTTTCCCGTCTGTAGTATATGCTGAGTTTAGCAATACTGTGCGCACTAATGTTCGTGCGTCGAATAGCAGCTTGGATATAAAGTAGAAGTAAAACAAAGATCAGGAATCGATACAATTAACTTACTCCACCCATCAAAGACACCAAAGGGAAAGAAACACAAACATTAAGCGACCAGACCATAATGGAAACCTAAACAAAGGAAGGCCATAAGGACAGTTACTTTCCCACAAAATGGCCATATGGCCATCCAAAATAAAAAGACACAAGTGATACACACAGTAAGTAACAAACAACACCATAAATAAACCGCCACAGAAGAACCGCCTTGGGACGGTCAGTGAAATGATATCCAATGGGGGGCTTAAATCGATTTTACGTGGCCACAATCCTCGCCCTTACTTCCGCCGCGATTTTAGACAAATAATTTGTTCAGTCCGCATGAAGGCCTCCTAACTCATCAGTGCAACATCTCCTTGAACACAAAAAATCAAAGAACCACAGAGGTGAGACAACGGTGAGGACTCGACAGCAAGAAACCACTGAAATGCTGGAGCAAAAGAAAACCAACAGTTAGACTCCGATGGGCCCGACCAGAGACAGAGCATCAGGCACCAACCAACATTACCTTGAATTAGATCTCTCTAATTCTCAATAAGCCTTTACGTTGGAGCCGTCATAGAATCTGAGGCCTGACCCACCGGCGTGCAATTAAAGAGGGAAGCAAAGTTGCCAACCGTGATTGGGTTAACTACCATGCATGCAGTCTTTCGTATAACATCCATGTTGTACCCAATCTTTTTATATCGAAGAATGATTTTATGAAATTGGGTGCTGAAGTCATTGCGGTTAAATATTTTTCTGAATTTATATACTAAGTCACCATAAAATTCGGGTTCCGATAGACCTTGTTGCAGAAGAGATTTAAGTCCAATATTGAATTTTGAAATTAAATCAGAATGGCGTCTATAAAATTTTGAAAAGGCTTTGCGTAGTTTATGGTACCGATAACCTTGATTAAGGAGTTTAGCCGTTAATAATTTATTACGAGTGTTGAAGTCAGTTACATGACTACACACTCTAGCAAATCGAATTAATTGCGAAATATAAACGCCATAGGATGGCGCACGAGGAACATCACCATCCAAAAAAGGAAAATTTACAATCTCAAAATCAAAGTCATCGCGTTTATCATAAATTTTGCACGAAACAAATCCATAAGTTTGGTTATGTCTTCATTTATAAAAAATACATCTCATATCTTCCTTTTCTCGCAGTTCCTTTCTTTTCAAGAAAAGTGTCTGGCGTGCGTTGAAAGTGGCAAATTTTACTAAGATGTCACGGGACGAGTACTAGGACCTGTGACATTAGGCTTGCCAACACGATGCGACCTGTCTATATCTGAGGGGCTGATATGAGCAGTTAGACTGTCTGAGAGTTTGAGGACGATTTAATCTGTGTTTTCATTATTTTCCTCAGAAATACAAAAATGCGCACACTGTTTATTCGCGCGCGTATACTGTTCTAAGGCGTCTGTGTCTGTCTACAACTTGACCACACGCGTCAACGGAATCTTATTAGCTTCCTTCAGTTCAGCATTCTCATCTCTCAAATAAAAATCAAAAATGAGTTCCATTAAGAGCAATGAAAATATTCATAAGAAAGAAGATGGGTCATACCACGCAGTTTCGGCTAATAAAGCCTCATCAGTGACCCCGCAACGACCCGGCAACGAAAGCCAGAGGAAGCATACTGCAATTTTACGAATTGCGAATAGGCAGTCGATTCAGTCTTATATAAATCAAAATGAGGTCCAAATAATTAAAAACCTGTCTAGAATTTGAGTCTAAACCAATAATTCATTTCTGATTTCTCAGAATATTCACGCTGATCTCAAAGGACCAAAAGTAAAATATAAACTGCACTATGGTTTATAGAAGCCTCTATTTGCTTCCTTTAGAGAGTTGATCTATGTCTTCAGCGTAAGTGTTGCTGCACTGACTGCTTCTGTGATATTCTTGATGTCAGGCAGTTGATTTCGTATAAGGCAGCTTATCTCTGGTAGCATTACAAAGCGTAACTCAGAAGCTACCCGGATTCATTGGCTGTGATAGCACATTCACTGAGGCGTCAACTTCGGTATCTACACTGTAGATGATACTTCCATCAGACTTCTGCCTAGGCATCTTTGTGTCAACATCTTGGGTATCCAACGATAAAGAGGCCTCACGTTTGTCTCCCTTACTTATAGGTGTGTTTACTATAATTTTTGAGAGACTGATCGAAGACGAAGACGTTTCCTCACTAGCCATTTTGCCTTTCTCCGCACCGTTTCTTCAGTTGTGCAGTATACTCGAAAAAAATGCACCAGCGTGGGGCTGTGTGGACAATCTGTTAATGGAATTTACCGTTATTGACAGTTATTTAGGGTGCACAGCTTACACATATGATAACATCAATACGGTTAAAGTAGTGGCGCTTCTCTCGGTAAAGTTGAAAACAAAGAAAAGACAAGAATAATGTCTACCGTTCCTTCCTCTAAAAGTCCCATATGATAATACTTAATCCATATCCACAAGAACCAGAACAGAAAAATGTTACACCACCCTAGTTCTTAAAATTTAAATCTTGAGATCACATATTTGATCCAATTATTCACATATGTAAAACCACGTCTGTACCATTCAAAACCGGAAATAGTAGCTATGGTTTTCTTTTGCTCCAGCATTCCATTGGTTTCTTGGTGTCGAGTACTCACCGTTGTTTCATCTCTGGGGTTGTTTGATTTTTGTGTTCTCGGAAATGTTGCACTGATGAGTTAGAAGGTCTTTATGCAGACTGAACAAATTTTTAGGACGAAAGTAAGGACGAGGATTGCGTCCGCGTAAAACCGATTTAACACCCCCCCCCCCCCACCCACTCCAACCATCACCACCTGTGGAATTCGCTACTGACCGTTTCAAGGCGGTTCTTCTGTCGCGGTTTATTGTTGTTATGGTTTGTCATTGAGTGTGTGTATCGCTTATATTGCTTGTGTTAGCCAATTGGCCATTTTGTGGGAAATTAAATGTCCTTTTGGCTTTCCGCTATTGATGTTTTTATTAGGGTATTATTTCATGTTTGTGTTTCTTTCCCTATGCTGTCTCTGTGGTGAGCTGTGTGTTAATTGTATCGACTCCTGATCAGTGCTTTCACTCCTATTTTTTTTTTAAATGAATTTTAACCCTTATCTTGCTGTTCACGACCACCCATATCTATGCAAACAGTGTAGTCCCAGATCAGATGCCTTCTGAAGAAGCCATCTGATCAGGATCTACACTGTTTGGCATTCAGTTTATGAATTTGTATCAATAAATTAAATCAAGTAATTTGATTGGTTGACAGACAAGAATGGGTGTGGCTTAAATGAATATTCAGCAAGATAACAGTCTATGTCACCATTCAATATCATTTATTATTTACTATAAAATAAAAAAACATCTGCTCAATGCTCTAATCATATTTATATCATTCAGCCCCCGCCCATCGGGGCTTGAAGAAATAGATGGGCTGCATGATGCTCCCACACAGAGCAGAAACCGACCGCACACGAGTACTGGTACACCACTTAGAGGATCTAAGCCTGCCCAGGCAAAGCAGTGCGAGTCGGACCATCCATGATTACAAACCCTATTGGTTTCATTGGGCGACAGGGCTTTAGATGCCATTTCATCTCATTGTCGGGTAAAAGTCCCACAAAATTGGAAGCAACGTCTCCAAATTGACCTATACAGTGTTGACGGGGACGTTAAACCTTAAACCAAACAAAACAAAACAAAGTAAACATACGATTTTCAATGGAAGGTTTAGCTTTCAAGCTTTCAAATGATTTTCCAATTGACTAATTACACGTTTTGATTTCAACGGATATCGAAATACCTTAAAGAAGATCTTATAATTACTTAATTATTACCATTATTTATAATTAGAGTTCATTTTTGAGCGTCATGTAACAAACTGCTGTTCATAAAGAATTCAATATTTGTGAACGCTTCAGTCCCTGAAATTGTATTTATCTTCACATCTCCAAAATGATTTTTTGTTCGGATGAAAACTCGTTTTTTGCTCATCTGAGCCAAAGGCACACAGGTGAGCTTATAGTAAGGAAAGGCTCCTTTGGCTGACTGTCTGTCGTCTGTCAAAAATTTTCAAACATCTACTTTGAAACCACTGCGCCGATTGAAGCAAAATTTCATGTGTGATATCCATGGGATCGGGGAATGAAAGTTTGTTCGCAGGGGCGAGGTCACATAAACAAGTGGGACGTCATACCCAAATAAGATAAAAACCCTTCTGAAAGCTACTGCGGAACCAGGGTGCCGATTGTCATGAAACTTGGTATGTAGCATTAAGGACTCGGACCCATTATAGTTTGTTCAGTGTACTGCGTTGGACATTGACATATTTAATGCCAACGTCAAATTGGGTCGGATAGGATTTTTCATGAAAATATCAAAACTGTACTTTGTTTTGAAAACTATTACAGCCTGTGATCTGACAATGGTAGTTACCTTAATGACCAAATGAGTATTCAAGGTCCAGATCATTCCTTTTATCAGTTACCCCCTATATATATATTGCATTAAACCGGTCTACTGGAAAAAAAAGAAAAAATGTTATTGTTACTTGGAAAAATGTACAAATTGCTTTAAAAATATATCATAGGAAAATATGGTCAGCTGATACTAAATATATCGACCGCCAGAATGCTGGGACCCACTAAGGACCATCATTAACTGATCGTAAATTGCTAATTTAAGAGTGTACAAGGGGTAAACTGATAAATAGAATACCAGATTCGTGTAATTTGATATCAAGTTTATCAGGCTCGGCTTCCAGAACGCATGTAGAATCGCTCGGCAAGCCTCGCGATTCTACAAGCGTTCTCGAAGCCTTGCCTGATAAACTTGATATCAAAAGACACTCACCTGGTATTCTCTATTTCCATTACCTTGACCCAAGGTCATTCAGATGTGAAAAGTAAAACATATTTCCTCGAAAGCCACTGGTCGTTTGTTTGTTTGTTTGTTTGATTTGAGATTTAACGTCCCCGTCAACACTGTAAAATCCATATGGAGCCGTTGCTTCCGATTTTGTGGGCCTTCTACCCGACATTGAGATGACATGACATCTCAAGATTTGCTGCCCAATGGTCGGGCCCATCGGAGTCTAACTGTTGGTTTTCTTTTGCTCCAGCATTTCAGTGGTTTCTTGCTGTCGAGTCCTCACCGTTGTCTCACCTCTGTGGTTCTTTGATTATTTGTGTTCACGGAGATGTTGCACTGATGAGTTAGGGGACCTTCATGCGGACTGAACAAATTATTTGTCTAAATAGCGACGGAAGTAAGGGCGAGGATTGTGGCCACGTAAAATCGATTTAAGCCCCCCAGTGAAAATCTTTCCACTGACCGTTCCAAGGCGGTTCTTCTGTGGCGATTTATTTATGTTGTTGTTTGTTACTTACTGTGTGTATCACTTGTGTCTTTTTATTTTGGATGGCCATATGGCCATTTTGTGGTAAAGTAACTGTCCTTATGGCCATTTTGTGGTAAAGTAACTGTCCTTATGGCCTTCTTTTGTTTAGGTTTCCATTATGGTCTGGTCCCTTAATGTTTGTGTTTCTTTCCCTTTGGTGTCCTTGATGGGTGGAGTAAGTTAATTGTATCGATTCCTGATCTTTGTTTTACTTCTACTTACAAGCATGGACAGTCCGACTAGCACTGCTTTGCATGGGCAGGCTTAGTCTGCTATTTTCGTTTATTTGGTGTAGTCTTTGCTTACAAAGGATCTAACTATTCTGAACTTATTTATCTTCACTGCAGCTTGTGCTGTGCCGTGTTGCGGCCGTAAAAAGTCTCCCCGTACATCCATCATAGTGCAGATTATATTTTTCTGGTCCTTTGGGATCATTGGGTTCATTTAGAAGCATTTTGAAAATAGAGTTCTGCTTAAGCCGGTGCTAGAGGGCGTGGCCGGTGTTGCACATTTCAGTACTGGTCATGAACAGACTCAATAAAACCGAGTCTGCTATTTTCGTTTATATGGTGTATTCTTTGCTTCCAAAGGATCTAACTATTCAGAACTTAGAACCTCTAAGCGGTTTACCAGTACTCGTGTGCGGGTCGGTTTCAGCTCGGCATGGAAGCATTATGCAACCCATCTATTTCTTCAAGCCCCGATGGGCGGGCCCGCACTGGGTTATTGGTTACCAAATTTCACTGAAAGCTTTTTGAGAAAAGGGGAAATAAAATTTATTATACTTTGTTTTTGATTGCCAATTGGCCATTTTGTGGCACAGTAACTGTCCTTTTGGCTTTCCGCTATTGATGTTTCTATTCGGATCTGTTGCTTCATGTTTGTGTTTCTTTCCCTTTGGTGTCTCTGATGGGAGCTGTGGGTTAATTGCATCGATTCCTGATCATTGCCTCCACTTCTATTTTGTTCAATGTTTTCGTCTTTAAATTCTGTATAACGTTTCACTATTACATATTATCATATGACGTCGTTGGCAAGCAGTGGATAACGTCGTGTAATAAAAATCGTATGACCACACGTGTAATAAAACTTTGGCGGGATAAAGTAACGTCATAACGACGTCCATGTCAACAATGCATTTTTGTGGAAAAAATGTCAAATTTAAAGACGATAAAATCCAATTTAAAGTGGTCATCTGTTGGGGCCCAACCACCACTTTCGGAGCGAAATGCTTCCCAAACCAGGCAGGGATGACAAGATGGCAGGTTGCATCAAACTCCCATTCTTGAATCTCGGCGAAACCTGTGCCTATGTCTTTTGGGACAGCGCTATTGATGGCTACACAGACCATCCGGTGGGTTGGGTATCCGAACTGTTCGAAATAGGGTTTGGCTTCACCCATGCCCTGGAAGGATGCCGGATAGCAGGCCTTCATGTCGCTACTGACGACTTCCCTCGTGTCATAATTCATAGGGTTCCAGAGGCCGCCGTGACCGTGCGCCACAAAGACCTTCTCGACGTCTGGAAGGTGGTTTGCTGGGGTTGGCTTCCAACAGTTCCTTTCCTTTGCCACAATACTGGCTGCGTGATTTTCGCCGAAGGCTCTTTCAGCGAGTTCAGGGTTGCCAAGTTTGGTGCAGATTGCTTGGAGTCGCTCTTGGGCCTTACATGTGTCATAGGGTATAGGTATATAGCACACTTGTACTGCCTTGCGGTACAAGCCGGCTTTTATAGCGACGTGGTAGAGTGTTTGCTTACCAATCCGGCGGCACGGGTTCGATCCCCGGCCGGGTAAAGGTGATAAGCATTTTTTCACCTGTTATATTTGGCTCAAAACGTGGGGCGCCATTATCACAAGGGCTCTGTATATATAACATGTAATATAGGCGTAGAATGTATCTAGCTAAGCCGGGATAAAGTGATGAGATGATTCGACGATGGTTTCATGTTTATTTTATGATGATTGGTATGGTAACCAATAAAGGGTGTATCCTACAAGGAAACAACAACAATAATAACTATAAGATAACAATGCCTTAACAGGCTTGTCAATATTTGGTTAACGGACAAGTCCGACGGATGCAAATAATCACATGATGATGATCAACTTTATGCATTCATCTTTCATCCAAAATATTCAGTCATGTTTCCATGTAAACATACAGTATGCATGCTGACATGAATCGATGGAAACATGAGCACAAATGAACATGTCGTATACGGCATAGTCACGCTTATGCGTCAAAATGACAGGACTCGAGTAGAATCCTATTATCAGGCTCTCTGTATGTAACGGGATAATTAGTATATGAACATAACCAATGCAAGAAATATTGCTGCCACCTTTGTGTTATTGGTCTGATTTAAACCCTGACTATCTGTGCAATCTGCAGCATACTACAAGAAATACTAATACATGTATTCAGATTATTTTTATGGGTAACCAAGGACCGAAATAATCAGACAACTAGTGCATTTTTACGAAAGAAGATTGTCACAGGTAAGATTTCCATTGTTGTCAATGTCGTGGCAATTTCAGAGGTAAATTTATGGATAAAATGGCAATCATTTCACATAAGGGATTATCTGGGATATACCTGAACAATTATATATTCTTAAATGCCAAATTAAGCCTTTGAAAGGTTATGACATTCTTGAATAATTTGATTTTTCTTTCTCAACTGTCTTCTCTGTTTTTCTGTTGTTTTGTTTTGTTCGCCGCGCAATAAGTATCAAATCCATAAATTGTTGACCCTGTGGGACTGGGTCGGGCATTTCTGCAAGAATCTCATTGATCAACTCGTCCATAGTTGTAGGGGTATATATATTACACGAGTTTTTTTCTAAATAAAAATTCTTGTAGAAAGGAGCTCAGTTAATACCCGATCAAAATGTCTCCGGGCTCTCCTTTCTATGAAAATGAGCCGAATTTTTGTAGAACGTAACTCATCTAGTACCCGACTGATCTGTCTCCGGGCTTTCCTCTCCATGAAAATATGCCGAGAGAGTATACGGTCTCGACCACAGGCCCGGTAGACTTCTATTTTGCGTTGAACCCCTTTCCCACATTTCCTGCAGGAAATGGGAACTTTTCTACCTTGGCGTATTACGGCCAAATGAATCTTACAGTATTTGAGGATACAACTCTTCCCACAGGTATCAACATCGCCTACTTTTAACCATGCACAGCTGTTAGTACCCCTCATTATGGATTGTATACCTTGGGTAGATGATTTGTTTAAATAAATAAACGAAAATATGATTGGGCAGTATCATACTTTTCAAACCCGGGGCCGGTGAGGGTGATGGGCCGTCCCCGGGGCTTCTATACTACTGCCACGAGTGCCCCTGGTATGTCGCAGCTAGTTCGGGTGGGATTTTTAGGGTTGTGAGGCTTAATTTGGCAAAAGAACTGATGTTTGGGTAAGGGGGCTTAATTTGCCAAAAATAAGGATTTTTTGGGTCAAAATGAGGTGGGAGCCTTAATGGGCTGAATTGGGCTTTCATGGCTGAAACAAAAAGTCCATTCACCCTCCCTGCTGCTGGTCTACCCTTAAAATACTGTTAGTTAAAGGCCTTAACGAAAAATATAATGTAGAAGTTGAGGCAATAATCAGGAATCGATACAATTAACCCACCGCTCCCATCAGAGACGTCAAAGGGAAAGAAATACAAACATGAAGCAACAGACCCCAACGGAAACACCAACAGCGGAAAGCCAATAGAACAGTTACTGGCCCACAAAATGGCCAAAAGGCTATCCAAAATAAAATAATATAAGCGACACAAACACCAAAAAAAAAACCATAACAAAAAAAAAACGCGACAGAAGAACCGCCTTGGAACGGTCAGCGGGAACGAATTCTACTGGTGGGGGGGGGGGGCCTTATAAGTTCAGGACTACTTTCCCAGCCTGCACACAAAGACAGTAGGCCCACCAGCGCTTTCAGTGCTTTGTATACATTCTGTTTCTCGAACTAAAGATTCAGTATGCTTTTGACTTTTTGGACAATCACATTGGCAAGTTTACATGATGGATGCAAATTAACGGCGTAACGTTATACATATATTAGAAATGATGATTGGCCAAATTACGGGAGCTTAATCCCAAAAGTTTGACCTTTATCTTTGAATGTTTCAGATACAATGCAAGATCTCGCACATGCAAAGACGTCACTTTGAAAAGTGTTGCGAAATTTATCTTGCTTAGTTTATCATATGACGTCATGTCCGAGAGTGTAATAACAACATGTAATAAATTCGATAATCCACTAGTGGATTAAATATGCAAATTAGCTAGAAACGTTCCGTAACGTTACATGTACGACGTCCTTAACGACGTCGCGTTCACTAATGGCAGAATATTGACATTTTAGTAAATAATCGTGAATGAAATGCATTTTAAATGTCATATGGTAAATAGAATCTTGTATTCGTACCCATTTATTATTGAATTTATTAAACTCGTTGAGGAAAAGGAATAAAATGCTCGGCAGAACCTCGCATTTTATCCCTTTCCCTAAACTCGTTTAATAAATTTAATAATACATGAACACTCATGTAAGATCCTCTATATATATACTACCTGGATTGCTCGGTGAATCGAGATCTGGGTGTCTAGTCCGACATGGGTTGACTCATCACGATAACATGCCCATGTAATGAACGCCCTCTGAACACCACTTTTAATAGAGACAGTTGAAGTTTACAGGCGTTTACATATTTTTTTTTATCTCTGTATCAATACATTGGTTGTGGGTACTCGTTAGAAGCCTCTCAATGAAACGGCCACAACCAATGTTTCGAGTATAAATAACACAAATATTATATATTTTCATCATAAAATAACTTTTTTCTGGTATAAAAGAATGCACTATGTCATACGGATGTGTTACATGTACCGTAATGTGATCTTAAGGCGAAGTATTACACATGTATGTGAGCTCTGCAAACAACTCCTATGCAAGCTCTGCAAACACAACACAAGTCCTATGCGAAAGCTGCATTTTGCTCAGATTTCAATTATTCTGCAGTTGCAGCTATGCGTATCGGATTGTATAGAGTTGCCTACTTATCCCAGCGCTAGCCAACATTGAGTGAGTGAGTTTGAGTTAGCCTCAACAATAGCAAAGGTCATACGGAGAAGGGATCTCGGTTTAAAGACGCATCCGCACGTCTGGTGAAGCCAGGCAACATTGAGAGTTGGGAATAAAATGCTTCTGATCACCTGAGGTGATAAAGTCAACCGCATCACGTAGGGAGATTGCTAAACAAGTAAGGCAGAGATGAGCATTGTCACGACCCAAAATGTTTTAACGACGAAAAATATTATAAAATTATAAAGTTTTGCGCCGAGGTGAATTTTTCATCCAACGCAAAATGTTATAAAATTTTAATGATAATTTTTTTAGCAAATATTCGCTTCGGGAAGGCAGACGAAGTGAAGAAAGATGTGTTCAGTACCTACACGTCGGTTTTAACTCCAATAATAATAATATTTTTATGATTGAGTTTTTCATATGTTACACCATTTTGCGTCGAGCTTTATTTTTCACCCGACGCAAAATGTTGTAAAATTTTGAAACTAGATACTTGACCGATTACAGACTCGCCGAGGCATGGGTAGCACGGATATATAGGTATAGTGTAAATAAGTTGTTTTTAACTATCAGCAACCTAATTTTACGACGATTAAGAATTTAATAAGACGAAGTGATGAAAGATGTGTTCAGTACCTACACGTCGGTTTTAACTCCAAACATAATAATATTTTCATGATTTAGTTTTTCATATGTTACAACATTTTGCGTCGAGCTCAAATTTTCTCCCTATACAATAATACCATTATGCGTCGAGGTGAATGTTTCCACCTACGCAAAATAGTATTAAATTTTGATGACTATTTTTCTAGCAAATATTTGCGTCGGGAAGAAGACGAGTAAAAAAAGATCTGTCCAGTACCTACACGTCAATTTTAACTCCAAACATCATAATATTTTCATGATGAAGTTCTTCACATGTTACAACATTTTGCGTCGAGCTTTATATTTCACCCGACGCAAAATATTTTAAACTGGATGCTTAGCCGATTTCAGACTCGGCGAGGCATAGTTAGAACGGATATATTGGTATAGTGTAAATAAGTTGGTTTAAACTATCAGCAACCTAATTTTACGACGATTAAGGATCTTTTAAAGCTGTAACATTTTGCGTCGTGCTCAAGTTTTCTCCCAACGCAAAATGTTATAAAAAAATTTTTTTGATGATTAGTTTTCTTGAAAATTTCTGCTTCAGGGAGGCAGATGAAGTGTAAAAAGATGTGTCCAACGCCTACACGTCGATTTAACTCCAAACGTCATAATATATACATGATATAGTTCTTCATGTTGTACAACATTTTGCGTCGAGCTTTATTTTTCACCCGCTGCAATATGTAAAATTTTGAATATAGATGCTTTGCAGAGTTCCGACTCGGCGAGGCATAGGTAGCACGGATATATAGGTATTATAGAGCAAATAAGTTGCTTTTACCTCTCAGGGACCTGACTTTCCATCGATTAAAATTTATAACAAAATTATAACATTTTGCGCCGTGTTGAATTTTCCGTAAAACGCAAAATGTTATAAAATTTTAATGACCCTTTTCCTAGCAAATATTTGCTTCGGGAAACAGACGAACTAGAAAAAATGATGTGTTCAGCACCAACACGTCGATTTTAACTCCAAACATCATAATATTTTCATGATTAAGTTCTTCAAAAGAAACAATATTTTGCGTCGAGCTTTATTTTTTACCAGACGCAAGATATTGTAAAATTTGAAAATAGTTGCGCAGCCGCTTTCAGACTCGGCGAGGCATAGGTAGGATGGATATATAGGTTTAGTGCAAATAAGTTGGTTTTAACTATCAGCAACTTCCTTTTACGACGATTAAGAATCTTTTAAAAGTTATAACATTTTCGGCGTGCTCAATCTTTCTCCCAACGCAATATGTTATAATATTTTGCGTCGGGATGAATTTTCCCCCAACGCAAAATGTTATAACATTTGATGACCATTTTTCTGGCAAATTTTCACTTCGGGGTGGCTTTTGTTTGTTTGTTTGTATTGGGGTTTTTCGTCCCATTCAACACTATTTTAGGTCATTTTTGAGCCGGTCAGTTACCGATCCACACTTTATCTGGGAAGGCTTATACGTAGGCGGTTAACCAGTACAGTGCACGTTCTTCCGCCAGAAACTGACAACTGCCCTTCTTGAATCAGCGGATGGGAGAGAACGACTGTAGAAAGATTTCATGATCAATCTCCGCGAAAGAATGTTGCCGACCCCAGCAGGTATCGAACCCACGTCCCGCCGATCAATAGTCAGACGAACATCCGACTGAGTTACCGAGGCCGGCACTTCGGGGAGGCAGACCAAGTGAAGAAAGATGTGTTCAGTACCTACACGTCGATTTTAACTCCAAACACCATTATAATTTCATGATTAAGTTCTTTATAAGTTACAACATTTTGCGTCGAGCTTTATTTTTCAACCTAAGCAAAATGATGTAAAAATTTGAAAATAGATGCTTGGCCGATTTCAGACTGATATTTAGGTATAGTGCAAATAAGTTGGTTTTGACTATCAGCAACCTAATTTTACTAGGATTAAGAATCTTTTACAAAATTATAACATTTTGCGTCGTGCTCAATTTTTCTCCCATAGCAAAATGTTCTAAAATTTTGATGGCTATTTTTCTAGCGAATTTTCACTTCGAGGAGGCTGTCGAAGTGAAGAAAGATGTGTTCAGTACCTACACGTCGATTTTAACTCCAAACACCATTATATTTTCATGATCAAGTTCTTCATAAGTCATAACATTTTGCGTCGAGCGTTTTTTTTCACCCGACACAAAATGTTGTAACATTTTCAAAATAGATACTTTGCTGATTAAAACACCGCGAGGCATACGTTTTGTTTGTTTGATTTGAGGTTTAACGTCCCCGTCAACACTGTAAAGGTCATTTTGGAGACGTTGCTTCCATTTTGTGGGACTTTTACCCGACATTATTTTGTGGGATTTTTACCCGACATTGAGATGAAATGACATCTGAAGCCCTGTCGCCCAATGAAACCAATAGGGTATACGACAGACTGCATGCATGGTAGTTAACCCAATCACGGTTGGCAACTTTGCTTCCCTCTTTAATTGCACGCCGGTGGGTCAGGCTTCAGATTCTATGACGTCTCCAACGTAAAGGCTTATTGAAAATTAGAGAGATAATGTTGGTTGGTGCCTGATGCTCTGTCTCTGGTCGGGCTCATCGGAGTCTAACTGTTGTTTTTTTTTTTGCTCCAGCATTTCAGTGGTTTCTTGCTGTCGAGTCCTCACCGTTGTCTCACCTCTGTGGTTCTTTGATTTTTGTGTTCACGGAGATGTTGCACTGATGAGATAGGAGGCCTTCATGCGGACTGAACAAATTATTTGTCTAAATCGCGACGGAAGTAAGGGCGAGGATTGTGGCCACGTAAAATCGATTTAAGCCCCCCAGTGGAAATCTTCCACTGACCGTTCCAAGGCGGCTCTTCTGTGGCGATTTATTTATGTTGTTGTTTGTTACTTACTGTGTGTATCACTTGTGTCTTTTAATTTTGGATGGCCATATGGCCATTTTGTGGGAAAGTCACTGTCCTTATGGCCTTCCTTTGTTTAGGTTTCCATTATGGTCTGGTCGCTTAATGTTTGTATTTCTTTCCCTTTGGTGTCTTTTATGGGTGGAGTTAGTTAATTGTATCAATTCCTGATCTTTGTTTTACTTCTACTTTATTAGCATGGACGGTCCGCCTCGCACCGCGGTTCCTGGACAGGCTTAGATCCTCAAAGCGGTTTACCAGTACTAGTGTGCGGGCCGAATTCAGCTCTGCGTGGAAGCATCATGCAGACTCTATATTTCTTCAAGCCCCTATGGGCGGGGGCGAGCGAGGCATAGGTAGTATGGATATATAGGTATAGTGTAAATAAGTTGGTTTAAACTATCAGCAACTTACTTTTTTACGATGATTGATTTCATTACGAAGACACGCATATACCTATACATTGTAACCTTTATCGCCTAAAAATGAAACTTTTGAGATAAAAAATGTGACATCGAGGCGGTTCTAACGAGTACCCACAATCTATATTTTAGAGCAGAAATAAGAAAAATACGGTATACCCCGGCAAACCCCAGTTTTACTATATAAATCTGAGGTTCAAGGTGTCAAAATTATATAGGCGTGTTTTCGTGGTGATAAAAGTTATAACATTTTGTGTCGTGCTCAGTTTTTCTCCCGACGCAAAAATGTAAAAAAAAAAAAAAAAAAAAAAAAAAAAAAAATATATAACATTTTGTGTCTAGGTGAATTTTCCCCCCACGCAAAAGGTAATAAAATTTTAATGACAATTTTTCTAGCAAATTTTCGCTTTGCGGAGGCAAACGAAATGAAAAATGATGTGTTCAGTACCTACACGTCGATTTTAACTCCAAATAGCACAATATATTCATGATTTAGTTCTTCATAAGTTGTAGTTTTTTCTGTCGAGCTTTATTTTCCAACATATGCTTGTCCGATTATAAATTCGACGAGTTACACGTAGTACGGATGTATAGGTATAGATCAAATAAGTTGGTTTTTACTTCCGCAACCTAATTTTACGACGACTAAGACATTTTTAAAGTTTTAAACTTTATAAACAATTTTGAATAGTGCTCATTTTTCTCCCATCGCAAAATGTTTTGAAATTATAACATTTTGCGTGGAGAAGAATTTTTCGCACAACGCAAAATGTTATAAAATTTTTAAAGCAGAAGTAAAACAAAGATCAGGAATTGATACAATTAACTTACTCCATCCATAAAAGACACCAAAGGGAAAGAAATACAAACATTAAGCGACCAGACCATAATGGAAACCTAAACAAAGGAAGGCCATATGGACAGTTACTTTCCCACAAAATGGCCATATGGCCATCCAAAATTAAAAGACACAAGTGATACACACAGTAAGTAACAAACAACAACATAAATAAATCGCCACAGAAGAGCCGCCTTGGAACGGTAAGTCTGTTTTTAAGCAAATTTTCGCAACATTTTTCGTCGAGCTTTATTTTTCACCTGGCGCAAGATTTTGTAACATTTTAAAATAGATGCTTGGTCGACTACAGACTCGGCGAGGTGCAAATAAGTTGATTTTAACTCTCAGCATTCTAATTTCCTAACTTGGCCATACCCATCACGAAAACACGCCTATATAAGTTTGACCCGCCTGAACCCCGCTTTTATGTAGTAAAACCGGGATTTACAGGGGTAAACCTAATTTTCTAATTTCTGCTCTAAAATCTATATTGTGAGCATGAATAAGAAAAATATCACAATTTTTCATCTTAAAATTTTCATTTTTTCGGTGATAAAGGTTACAATGTATTTGTATAGGCATATTTTCGTTATGTATGGAGAAATTGGAGTTAACAAGGTTATAAAATTATAAAAAAAAGTTTCTTCTAAAAACATTGCATATGCATGTATATAGATTTTTTATTTTCACTACAACCGTTTCAATGAACATAACTACAATCTATATTTAGCATATATATGATATTTATAAGAAGTACTTCTGTTCGAGAGAGTTGTATTCTAAATCAGCGAGTTGTCTTCTGACACGTCATATCACAGCAATGCAGCATGTAAAAGAATAAACCACAAGGAAACAGAAGTCATTCTATAACAAACTGTCAAACTTGAACACTTCTAAAATTTGGCTGCACACAGGTAAAAGAGTGATTGCGGATAAGTTAAAGTTCCTGATAAAACGGGAATATTTTTCCGATTTTAAATAATGAAATGCTGGGTATACCCACTAGAATGACATTTTGAGGGGATTCTAATGATACAAACAATACACGTTTTATGATGAAATAAGAACAATCTCCCTTACTTATCTAGAAATATATGGCAAATATTGGAGCCTTGGAATAATTTTGGACCGAATGATGGATTCGAACCGCCGAAGTTTGACTTAGTTTGATGAGCCTTTCATGTTTTGCTGTATTTACTTTCTTGTATGGGTCCCCGCCCATCTGGGTTGACTTGCATGGTGCTTTCCCGAAGAGCTAAAACAAACCAAATTTGAATTTTGGTTAAACCACTTAGATCCAATACAAGGAGATTCGAGTTGGACCGCATCTTAAATCATAGCCGTTTCTTTGGGCGGTATGGCTTGAGATTTTATTTCATCTCAATTTAGGGTAAAGGTCCTACAGAATCGGAAGTAACGTCTTCAAAAATAAATATTGTTGACGGGTACGTAGACTGTAAATAATAATAAAAAAACAGAACAAAACAAATCAAAACAAACACAATTTCCTTGCGTATTACTTTATACCACACTTTTCTTTAGTTTAACTTTCTTTAACCCTTTTTGTTCCAAATGGAATCTTCCTCCTTATATATAGCAGGAGTCCATTTCAAAATTTAGAGGTGTCAGTTTGTGTTTTCATCAAAATTTATTTGGAAAATGACTGAACATTTAGCAAACAGTGGAGGCCCTGATGGGTCTGCACTGTTTGCCAAGTACCCGTTTAGGGGTATTCGGTACTAAATGGGTTTAACGTGACGTTTTATCATTACAAATGTTCTATTGCACACATTTATATTATGACAAAATGCTTTAAGACAAGACCAATACTCAATCCAGCATGTTTTCAGCTGTTCGCAAAGTTTGTTGACTAGAGTTTTTGTGTAAATGGCACACTGTTACTTCTGGAGCTTGAAGTGCTGCGGACCTGAAATATACAATTATTGTTGTTAACGGGATAAACTGCAACCTACAATACATAAACAGCTTTGTGCGATGAACACCCTATAAATCCCATTTCATATATAAACAAGTGGGGCTTACTACGATTTATACGATATGTATTGTCTAAGCCCAAAATTTAGATTTTCATTGAAGCGGTTGTAACGTGCACCATATTTTGATTTTGAAATATCATATACATGTATATCCATCAGATATTTACATTTCAGAACCATGGAACAAACAGTTGCTCAAATGGATTTGTTTGCGCCAAATGGTGAAATGGCAGCTGCTAATTATTTCTACAACCAAACAAAAACATACCAAATGTGTTAATTTAGTAACAGAAATAGCAGTTCCTGCTTATTAAACATAGGAGCAAAACAGTCATTATTCTGGTTTAGGCTCAATAGAATGATCAGAAATCGATACAGTTAACAGACAGCTCCAATCAAAGACACCAAAGGGAAATAAATACAAACATAAAATAACTAGACCCTGATGAAAACATCAATAGCGGAAAGCCAAAAGGACAGTTGCTTTCCCACAAAATGGCCAATTGGCTATCCAAAACATGAGGTCAACAATTCGATTCTGATCTTTCAGACAAGAGTTTAAACCATGGCACTGTCTCCATAAGCACTGTTTGTAGGACATCAAAACCTAATACAAAAGCTTAGTGAATGCAGCTGCTACGACAGGTTTGTGGCACTTTCTCATCACGAAACACGCCAATATAATTTCGCCCCCTTGAGCCCCACTTTTATTAAGTAAAAATGGGGTTTACAGGGGTAAACATTATTTTTCTTATTTCTGCTCTAAAATCGATGAGGCGGTTCTAACGAGTACCCACAATCTATATTTTGAGCAGAAAAAGATCAGAAATAAAAATATCAATTTTTAATCGTAAATTTTCGTTTCTTTGGTGGTAAACCTTGCAATGAATTTGCATAGGCGTGTTTTCGTAATATGCATATTAGTTTCAATGCACATTATGTACTACATTATTATATACCTGCAACAGCAGGCTGGAAACCAGCATTGTAATCCCACGTCAATACAGTGTGGAACAAAGGTCAAATATTGATCACAACGGGTCGGACCAATCATATGTTATTTTATGCTCCACAACTGTTTAAAGATAGGGACGTCATACATTCAGAAGAACGGCTCACCGCATTGCAACAACAAAGCAAAGCAAGGTCGTTAACGATTTTTTTTATTTCCATTCATTGAGTACTCCTGAGTCCAGCCGTTGGTTTTCGTTTGCTTCAGCATTTCAGTTAATTCCTGCTGTCGTGTCCTCATCGAAGTTTCATCTCTGTATTATTTGAATTTTTATATGATACAGGAGATGTTGCACTGATACCTTAGAAACAAGAACGAGACTTGTGGCCACTGATCCCCACCACCCCCGAATTTTACGAGGAGTGTTCAGATATAAATGCAACTAAGCACATAAAAATGATTCCGTGATAGATTTCGATGAAAATTTATTTTGTCCCCTCAAAGTATTCCCCTTTAACAGATATACAGTGTACAAACTTTCAGTCTTCTGATCCAATTATTGAATGCATTTTGGTAGTCTTTTCGAGGTATACTATGAAGGCACTGGAATATTGCAGAACCGAGGTGTTTGCGCTGTACAAATTTTCGACCAGAAAGGTATTTTTTCAGTCGCGGGAACAAAAAAAAGTCACACGGGACAAGGACAGGGGAATACAGGGAGTGAGGGAGTTCAACAACCTTTTCCTGCTTCAGATAGTCTTGCACAATGAACGCCTTGTGCGATGACGCATTGTCATGTAGCAATCTGACATTGGCCAAACCAGTTGCGGGTCTTCGTTCTTTGAAATATTTCTTCAATTTTCGAAGAACTTTATTCTTGTAAAACTTCGCTTTTACAGATTTGCCTTTAGGCACAGCAACCTGAATAGCAGGGCCCTGATTTGAAAAGAATATGGCATACATTACCTTCTTGGCGCTCATGGTCCGCTTTGCAATGCATGGTCTTGCGCAATACTTTGTTGCCCATATTTTGTTCTAAATCTTTCGTTTTGGCTAAAAAAAGTGAACCCATGTCTCGTCACCTGTGACGACATTAGCGAAAGACCGTGCATTGTAATTTGGAAAGTTTTTAAGCAACTTCTTGGCGCACTGAACGCTTGTCTTTTTCTGCTCATCTGTCAACAGATGGGGAATCCCTCTAGCACAGCTCTTTCTCATTTTCACATCCCGTTTCAGAATTATATGAGCTGCTCCTAATGAAATGCCAACCATACTAGCTATCCAAGTGGTGTATCGTGCATCGGTAGCAACTATTTCTTTCACTCTAGCAACCATCTTGGCAGATGTTGCTCTTTTCGGCCGCCGATCATGTGGTGCATCTTCTGTTGAGCCTAGCCCACAGCTGAAGTTCTTACACCAACGAAAAACTGTCGGAAAAGACATTTCATTATGCCCATAAACCGAACATATTTCATCAAAAATGTCTTTACACCGTATACCAAGAATACAACGATTCTTAATATAGGACCGTATTTCAACGGCGTACTCTGACCTTCTTCCAACCATGTTTTGTATTAGTATACAAGAGTAGACAGTGTTTATCGAACGATATACATGGCTAAAGTGGACGGATTTTAACAGGTTTAGTATCAATTTATAGGTAAAATGTTTTTCTACGCTGTGATATTTATTTCCACGTGATTTTCGCATTAGTGCATGAGAAACGTTCTACTTGCATTCATAATTGAACAGTCCTCGTACAGACCGTTCCCAAGGAGATGCTTCTGTTGTGGTTTATAATTGTGTAGTTCTAACGCGCCAGAGCACGACAAAACCTACAATAAGACATGTGCGTCCGCTGAAGACTCAAATCGACCTGCGCAGCCATATAGTCTAACCAGAGCCTTCTCTTGCTGCATGGAGTAGCATATGGCCCTTAGCTATCCTTTGAGCGCACAACGAAGACTCTTATCAGACTGCGCGGATGCGCAGGCTGATCTGAGTCTTCGTGGGCGCACATGTCTTATTGTAGGTTTTGTCATGCGCTTGCTCGTATACATTTTTATTTTGGATAGCTGTTCGGTCATTTTGCGGGAAAGAAAGTGTCATTTTGCCTTTCTGCTTGCGATGTTTTGATTACTGTGAAGTTATTTTATGTTGGTGTTTTTTTCTGCGATGTCTTGGATTGGGTTGTGAGGAAATGGCATCGATTTCTGACCATTGCATTTACTTCTAATATGAATAGATTCAAAAGCGCGGTTTACCTGTTGATGGCGTTGTCGGCTCATGGTTGGCTTATTCTGTGGTAGCGGTTGGAGCAGTTGTAACAGGCGGACTTCCGGTCGGTGGCTGGTATGTGGAATTTACCGACAAGGATAGTTGAAGCAATCCTAAAACAGATATTCTAGCATATAAGTTGTAAGAAAAACAAGAGGACCAAGCTGGTTCTGTATCGTTCACCTGAGCTAACAGATTCAAAGTTTAAGGAAGAACCAACCTTTACTGAAGGATTAATGGAATAACATGGTGATGACAGGGTAAGCAATTTCTGCAAATCAAGTAGAATGTAACTCTATGAAAAATGGGCTGACCTCACCAGTTTTCAAACTCATTCAAGCTTTTATTCCTGACTTGCTAAGAAGATACGATGTAAACTGATGGGGCTATGGTGATGACAAGTTCAAAAATAAGCAATTAACTGCTGCAATCAAAGGGATGTTACACTGTGACAAGTAAGCAAGCCTCACGAGTTTTCAAACTCCTCCAAGCTTTTCTGCCTGACTTATTTGTTTGTAAGTTTCATGAAGATCCGATAAAAACTGAAGGGTCAGCAGTGCTGACAAGGTCGAATATAGGCATTTTTAAGCAATCAAAGGCACGTAACTCCACGATAAATGTGCCGACTTGGCCAGTATTCAAACTCATCCAAGGTTTTATTCCCAGCCACCTTTTCGGAACATTTTATAAAATTATATTAAACGTTACAAAAACGCATTGGATATAATATATATGCTGTTCAACAGTCTGCATGCATTGTGTTTGATCCAATCAAGATCAGACAGTATGCTTTCCTCTTTAATTTATACTGGTCGGACCCATTGGAGTCTAACTGTTGGTTTTCTTTTGCTCCAACATTTCTGTTGTTTCTTGCTGTCGAGTCCTCACCGTTGTTTTATCTCTTTGCTTGATTGATTTTTGTGTTCACGAAGATGTTGTTCTGTTGAGTTAGAAGGCCTTCATGCGGACTGAACAAATTATAGCCAATTGGAAAGCCAATTGGCCATTTTGTTGGAAAGTAACTGTCTTTTTCCGCTATTGATGTCTTAATCACGACGGAAGTAAGGGCGAGGATTGTGGTCATGTAAAATCGATTTAAGTCCCCAAGTGGAATTCGTTTGTGCTCACCGTTCCAAGGCGGTTCTTCTTTCGCGGTTTATTTTTGTTATTGTTTGTCTTTGGCTGTTTTTGTCGCTTATATTATTTTATTTCTGATAGGCCTTTTGGCCATTTTATGGGAAAGTAACTGTGCTATTTGCTTTCCGCTGTTGGTGTTTCCGTTGGAGTCTGTAGCTTCATGCTTGTATTTCTTTCCCTTTAGTGTCTCTGGTGGGGGCTTTGAGTAAATTGTATCGATTCCTGATCATTGTCTCTACTTCTATTTTGCCTTCACTTCTATTTGTGAATCTTAGGCTATATCCTGATTCTTTCCCGTAAAACATTAAAACGGGAAAATTTGTCCACCCAGATTTACTCCAAATGAATTTACGTAGTAGTGCGCGATCAATGTCAATGAGACGCTTGCATTTCACGGGGACCACGGAATACCGTAAATTATGACTGAGAAGTAGTTCGATCAATAACCGTGGTTAACCAAACTGTTGTTAAATCATATTTATGTGTAAAAATATGTAAAATATGCACAATATGAAAGATAGAATCGGCACTTGTATTTCTACAGTGTTCAAAATGGTGATCTTCCTCGTCGACCCAAAAAATAAAACGTGGCACGGGGCTGCCATGTTTGTTTACCAAAGGTCTACCAGAGGGAGTTCGATCACACCGCTGAAAGAACAGTGGAAGAACTTCCACACTTTGACTTCCGCTACCATAGTATGGTATGATGATCGAACTGCCTCAGTTATTAACAACAACAAACTATACGATTTATTCCGTGAATTCCAATATTAAATGCACCGGTCTTTCACGGAATAAATCGCATTGTCATTACCTCGGTGAGGCGAAACGAATAAATAAGTATGGGAACGCTACCTACGGCTGTAAATCATAAGTCAATGAACGGTGATAACAGCGCTGTACATATTAAGCAGAATAAAGTACGAATAACAAAACAGAATCTTACCTCATTTTCTGAGATTTTTAGGTGTGTATATGCGGACACTACCACTTAAATACTCATATCTGTTATTGGTAACATTATATGCATAAAGTGTGTAATTTCTGCCGTTTCTGAATAATCTGAATAGAGCCTGAATATGTCTGTAAGCACTTGAGTCTCTGCCTAAATTCATTAGTCGTGCCCATTCTAAAAATATTTCTGGATTCAGCCCATTAATAAAAACAAAAGTACAAACAATAATCCTGTCAAAATGTTTTAAGTTTGATGTCCAAAACAATCTCCTGATATTATGTGGCCACAAAGACGCTGACCCAACAATATCTTGTATGGAACTCCACAACTGATAAATTTGCTGATTTTTGGTGAGATTTTGGCCTTTTTCTCCGGTACAAGACATGGTAGTGTGTTTACAACTGACAAATCATTTACGTATATTGGAGAAACATGAATAGCACGTGGGAATAGACTAGGTTTAATTTACAGTGTAGTTCACAATTGCACAAAGTATAAAATTGCAATACTACTGTCTCCAATACGGTTATATTTGTGGTGAAAATTTTTAGTTTAATTTTTTTAACTACAAACATAGACGGTGGTTTCTCTCATTGAGACGGAATGAGACGGTGCTAACGAGTACACTCAACGCATGCCTTGGAGCAGAAATAACACAAATAGTGTTTACCCCTCTATACCGCAAAATTCTCTATACTAGACTTGATATCGTGATATGTACTGAACTTACCAGTAATTACATATCCTGTCTGTAGAAGAAATATCCTGGCTAGTCTGTTGATACACACTTTATTTTCGGCTTCTAGTTCAGTTTATGTTTGTTTTTTTTGGTCATTTAAAAATTTTATATATTTTTTTTTTATTTATTATTTATAATTTTTTTTTTCATTTTTCATAAAAAATTTTTTACACAGGTTACTAAATTTCACACAAAATCGCTGTCTGAACTATCTCCAAAATAATAGGCTGCTTTGGTATAAGGATTTTGATTTGCTGTTTTTTTTCCTTTCTGACTATCAGCTTTCTTCACTCCTTTTTTGGGGACTTTTTTCTGCACAGGCTGATATTGTCTGGGGCACTGAAGCTTTTTGGACACCGACTGATACTCCCACTCACTGCTGTCATCAGAATCAACCTCAATTGGCGTTGATTTTGGTTTTCTTTTTGTTACAAATTTGTCATCAATGTGTGTGTATGAACATGATGGCTGTGGTACTGATACGTGTGAACAATCTGGTGTAGCAGTAGCGCTATTGTTAGGTTCGGTTGAAGTTGCGACCCTAGGGGCTGATGATGCAATGGACATTGTATTGGTAGATTTGCTTGAATCTGTAACAACCGGGGTTGATGCTGCAATGGGGGCTGTAAACTCTTCCTCTGGACCGGAGTCTGTATCAGAGTCTGAAGAGGCTTGAATTATGGTAATGTGATGATCTCTTTCATCTTTCTTTGATGGAGGTGTCCATGTATTGAACAGAGGATTTGTGTATGTATATTTTGGTGACGCATTCAGTGGGTAGACTGATTTTAGCAGAACAAAAAATTCTTCATATGTATTTCCGTTATGGGTGTGATTACGCCACACTATTTCTGTTAAGTGTTGCTCGAAGAGGGCAGTGTTGGAACCATTTATGCGTCGAAAATGATCTTTACATATTTTCCAGGCCCCTTCTATCCTATTTGTATGGCATTCAACAAACTGTCCTGTATCAACATTTTGGTAATTTTTCCTTGAAATTTGTTTTATGCACCACAGTAAAATGTTCATAACCAACCTCGTTCAAACCCATGTAGGCTGCCCAGGAGTCTGAATAGATTCGTGTACCAGGTACAACATGTCTCTGTATTATGGGGATAAGGGTTTCAGAGTCTCTTTTATCAACTGGATACAATATAATTATATTGCTCTGGCGTTGGATTATCCCAAAAATCCATATTTTAGCCTCCCCTAGGGTCACCCTTATGGTATTTTATCTTAGGCCCAAACAGACTCTCATCTATTTCGACCTCACCGTCAAAACTGAGCATATTATATGTGTTAAAAACGAATTCGCAAAACATTTCCCGTATATAGCTCGCCCAATTTACAGCGGTATGTCTGTAGTCCATACCAGTACTTAAAGCACATTGGTGGAGTGTGTGACCTTCTAAATAATACTTAATAAATATCATTAAATCTCTGATGTCATATGACGAGCCCTCAAAAAAAGAATTTTTCCTCATACCAAGTTCATGATTTGAACCACATCTGAATGTGTAACCATCTTTACTTCGGTTCCTTCTGTTCAGTTTAGCCATTTTTCCACAGTGACAAACTAATTCACTTGCTAGAAGCCCATTTCTTCTCAACCAGCCAAATACTATATCATTTTCAGAATCAAACAGATTGTGAAATGTCCAAGGGTTAATGAAGTTGCGAAATTCTATTTCATTTACTTCCCTTATACGCAAATTGTAATTTCCTTCTCCGTGCTTTTTTCTCGGTTTTGCCATCACGTCTTTACACAACCTAAGGGTAACACAGAAATAGTATTTTAAGTGGTTAGCATTATTTATAAATCGCTCAACTGAAAATCACATATTTCACACGTGAACTTACCTGTTTACTTACATAACTTGGATGGTGAAATTCTATTGACCTTTCATGAGTTAATATGTGAGAGATATTCATGATTTTTAGCACTGGTTGCCAGGTCATGTAGGCGCTCGTGTATAGAAACAGGGATCCAGGAAATACAAATTGCAATTAGTTCTAAGTTTTGAACGCAGCTGTAAAGCAGAACTAAAAACACCACGTGACTAAACACAACTGAAGTAATATTTTACTACGTACCTTTCAATTCCTATCATTAAATGTATTTATTTTCGCTATATACTGTTCCTGATTCTCTCCCGTATACAAATTTTCCCGTATACAAACTTTCCCCTGTCGGTCTCAACAATTTTCTCTCTATATCTTTAATACCCCCTAAATATTCCTAGCCCCTTTTACTCCTGGAATTGTCCCCAAAGAAGACCCTTTAAGACACTCGAGGAATACCTCCCCTGCAAGGCAACGGAAGTAAAAATGTATGAATTTTTGTATATATACTGTTCCTGATTCTCTCCCGTATACAAATTTTCCCGTATACAAACTTTCCCCTGTCGGTCTCAACAATTTTCTCTCTAAATCTTTAATACCCCCTAAATATTCCTAGCCCCTTTTACTCCTGGAATTGTCCCCAAAGAAGACCCTTTAAGACACTCGGGGAATATCTCCCCTGCAAGGCAACGGAAGTAAGAATGTAGGAATTTCTGTATATATATTGTTCCTGATTCTCTCCCGTATACAAATTTTCCCGTATACAAACTCTCCCCTGTCGGTCTCAACAATTTTCTCTCTATATTTTTAATACCCCCTAAATATTCCTAGCCCCTTTTACTCCTGGAATTGTCCCCAAAGAAGACCCTTTAAGACACTCGGGGAATACCTCCCCTGTAAGGCAACGGAAGTAAGAATGTAGGAATTTCTGTATATATACTGTTCCTGATTCTCTCCCGTATACAAATTTTCCCGTACACAGACTTTCCCCTGTCGGTCTCAACAATTTTCTCTCTATAATTTTAATACCCCCTAAATATTCCTGGGAGCCTCCGTGGTGCAGTGGCTACGCTACTCGCCTTGTAAACCAGGGATCGCTGGATCGATCCCGGGCTTCTCCAGACTTTCGGATGAGTCTTTAAACCGAGGTCCCGTCTCCGTATGACCTTAGCTGTTGGTGGGACGTAAAACTTAAAACTCACTCACTCACTCACTAAATATTCCTAGCCCCTTTTACTCCTGGAATTGTCCCCAAAGAAGACCCTTTAAGACACTCGGGGAATACCTCCCCTGTAAGGCAACGGAAGTAAGAATGTAGGAATTTCTGTATATATACTGTTCCTGATTCTCTCCAGTATACAAATTTTCCCGTATACAAACTTTTCCCTGTCGGTCTCAACAATTTTCTCTCTATATGTTTAATACCCCCTAAATATTCCTAGCCCCTTTTACTCCTGGAATTGTCCCCAAAGAAGACCCTTTAAGACACTCGGGGAATACCTCCCCTGCAAGGCAACGGAAGTTAGAATGTAGGAATTTCTGTATATATACTGTTCCTGATTCTCTCCCGTATACAAATTTTCCCGTATACAAACTTTCCCCTGTCGGTCTCAACAATTTTCTCTCTATATCTTTAATACCCCCTAAATATTCCTAGCCCCTTTTACTCCTGGAATTGTCCCCAAAGAAGACCCTTTAAGACACTCGGGGAATATCTCCCCTGCAAGGCAACGGAAGTAAGAATGTAGGAATTTCTGTATATATATTGTTCCTGATTCTCTCCCGTATACAAATTTTCCCGTATACAAACTCTCCCCTGTCGGTCTCAACAATTTTCTCTCTATATTTTTAATACCCCCTAAATATTCCTAGCCCCTTTTACTCCTGGAATTGTCCCCAAAGAAGACCCTTTAAGACACTCGGGGAATACCTCCCCTGTAAGGCAACGGAAGTAAGAATGTAGGAATTTCTGTATATATACTGTTCCTGATTCTCTCCCGTATACAAATTTTCCCGTACACAGACTTTCCCCTGTCGGTCTCAACAATTTTCTCTCTATAATTTTAATACCCCCTAAATATTCCTGGGAGCCTCCGTGGTGCAGTGGCTACGCTACTCGCCTTGTAAACCAGGGATCGCTGGATCGATCCCGGGCTTCTCCAGACTTTCGGATGAGTCTTTAAACCGAGGTCCCGTCTCCGTATGACCTTAGCTGTTGGTGGGACGTAAAACTTAAAACTCACTCACTCACTCACTAAATATTCCTAGCCCCTTTTACTCCTGGAATTGTCCCCAAAGAAGACCCTTTAAGACACTCGGGGAATACCTCCCCTGTAAGGCAACGGAAGTAAGAATGTAGGAATTTCTGTATATATACTGTTCCTGATTCTCTCCAGTATACAAATTTTCCCGTATACAAACTTTTCCCTGTCGGTCTCAACAATTTTCTCTCTATATGTTTAATACCCCCTAAATATTCCTAGCCCCTTTTACTCCTGGAATTGTCCCCAAAGAAGACCCTTTAAGACACTCGGGGAATACCTCCCCTGCAAGGCAACGGAAGTAAGAATGTAGGAATTTCTGTATATATACTGTTCCTGATTCTCTCCCGTATACAAATTTTCCCGTATACAAACTTTCCCCTGTCGGTCTCAACAATTTTCTCTCTATATCTTTAATACCCCCTAAATATTCCTAGCCCCTTTTACTCCTGGAATTGTCCCCAAAGAAGACCATTTAAGACACTCGGGGAATACCTCCCCTGCAAGGCAACGGAAGTAAGAATGTAGGAATTTCTGTATTATACTGTTCCTGATTCTCTCCCGTATACAAATTTTCCCGTATACAAACTTTCCCCTGTCGGTCTCAACAATTTTCTCTCTATATTTTTAATACCCCCTAAATAATCCTAGCCCCTTTTACTCCTTGAATTGTCCCCAAAGAAGACCCTTTAAGACACTCGGGGAATATCTCCCCTGCAAGGCAACGGGAAGTAAGAATGTAGGAATTTCTGTATATATACTGTTCCTGATTCTCTCCCTTATACAAATTGTCCCGTGCAAACGGCCTTCGTTCCGACCTTTAATATTTTCTGCAAGCGTCCGAATGACTCTGATCAGCAAAAAGTAGTGCGGATGTAATGTTTTTTGTGGGGTTGAAAAATTTTGTTCCCGGACGGGAAAGAATCAGGATATAGCCGAATCTTATTCACACTCCATGATGCCTTTGGCTTAAACTTGTTTATTAGTTGGTCGGCGCCGGAATTTTTATGACTGCTGCTTGGTCCAGCGGGTTTCTGTCTGCTGTTTGCTGTCTGTGTTAAGAAGGCCAAAACAAGCTTCCTACGTTATATTTGTTACCTAGACTTCATAAAAGACCATACAAAGCACTGTTTATTGCAAATTAAAGCTCTTGTACCACCACTTAACTCTCACCTTTCTACATGACAATATTTACATAAGATTTGGTACTGAGTAATTTAGACAAGTTGTGGGTATTCCGATGGGTACTATTGCGCACCACTTGTGGCTGATCTGTTTTGTTTTGTTATGAGAGAGACTTTATGATGTCCGTTTCTGCTGATGACCCATCTGAAATCATTGGAGCTGTTAGCGCCACTTCTAGATATTTGGATGATTTAATAAATATTAATAATACCTATTGCGTCATAGTTTCATCAGTCATGGTTTAATCAGTCAAATTTACCCCCCCCCCCCCACAGAACTCCAGTTAAATAAAGCAAATTCTTCGGATACCGAGGACCAGTTTTCTATCTATTGTGGATGGGTTGTTTCTTGCAGAAGGGCTGGGTTCACGAAAGGCCAAAAAGGCCCTGTTTCAAAAATTGTTAAAATCTTTTGTGTTCACAGTATACGGCGTGGTATCTTAAAAACGGCAACAATAAGTTCCAAGCTTATGTAGTATGGTTGCTATAGCAACAAAAGAACATAAGGTGGAAACTTCATTTTTGATTAAATTTTATTCAATATGTGTTCAGAAAACATACAAAGATAACACAAATATTTGTAATTACGACGAAGATGCATTTTAGTTCTGCAACAATTTATATGTACCAACATATCATTAAAATTGATGTTGCCATGGTAACGAACGGGTTTATATATTCATTAAATACACATACTATCAATATAACTTGATATGCCGCACTGTATCAACTTCAGCGACTGTTTGTTGACAAAAGATCACCCGATGAGATAATGAAGACAAAGTTATAATGTTTTTATTATAAACTTTTTTCCAGTAAAAGTAATTTAAGCTCAACAGGACCAAAGCTCCTAGAACGTTTATAGGAGGTTAGGCAATTGTCCGTCGTCGTCTGTCTTCCGTCAACAATTTCTAACCACATTTCCTCTGAAGCCACTGGGCCGATCGGGGCCCAAATTTCACCTGTAAAACCCTTGGACTGGGCGATTGAAAGATTATGTTTTATGACATTTGGCTCATTAGTTTGGTTGCTGTGGCAACTTAGAGTTAGAAAAATAAAAACGGTATTAACTACCAAGTTTTGCAGATACTGTGACAAAACTTTTATAGAAATCTTCCTTAAGCCATTTTCTATTTGCCATATGATTTTAGGCTGCTGCTCCTTTTTATTGGCTGCCATGGAAACGGAAATAACCAAATAAGCGTCTCCTCAGAAACCATAGAATGCTTTCGCTTTTTAACATTAGGCTCCTCAGCAACCATATACTACATGAATCTGAGACTTTAGACATATTAACCACATTAGCCATTACAGGTTTGTTTTTTATCTGAGCCGATCCGAAGGCTGTGTGTGTATGTGTGTGTGTGTGGGGTGGGATATTGGATTGGCATTTGTCCATTATCATATGGCTCATCTGAGCTCTGATGAGCATAGTGCTCCATGTGCCTTTTTTTGCAGACATTTTTGACGTTACGCTATCATAAGTAGGAAAGAAAGAAGGAAAAAAAGTTAATGAAAAATCATAAACTTCAAAAACGTTTCAATCAAATAAGAATTACACTGAAAGCTAAGTAACATCATATACATTGCATATTATCTTGCATTTCGGACATATTTTGCTGGAATACCACTGAGATGTTTGTATGTTTTTCCTTTACTGAACATACATTCGATTTTTCAAATGTCATTGTAAAATCAGGGCTGTGTGCTTCGTCTAATGGTCTTTTTATGGCTGGAAAACTCTGTTGCTAAACCCTGGATCATATATTAGTTAGCAACATCAACAAGCAACTAATCTTTGAAAGCATTCTTGCTGACTGTCACTTTGTTTTCCGAAGTCTCAGGGGCCATAAACCGTGCCACAAACAGACTGACATGATCACCATGGACTTCGTCAAGGCCCTTGACAACGTACCTCACGAAAGGCTATTGTATAAATTGTTCTACTATCGGATAAGAGGATCTACACATAGATTGATTTAGCTCATGACTCTCTTGGCGCTCACAATATGTTGTACTTCTAATCAAGTCCCGGTTTTATCTGGTGTCCTCAAAGGTTTAGTCCTTTGGCCAGTCCTTTTCTTAGTATTCACTAATGTTCTCCCTGATAATATAAGGTCTTCCGTCCGTTTGTTTACTGATGATTGTGTCCTGTAAAGGAACATATATTCTCCTTCTGACTGTCTTATTTTACAAGATGGCTTGGATTGACTAGCACAGTGTGAGGCTGATTTGCAGATGAAGTTCAATATGGCCCAATACAATTCAATGAGGGTGACCCGACACCCTCCGGACAAGCAAATTAAGTTTGATTATATACTATAAAAGCAAATGTTTGAGCCATCAAATATGTGGGTATCACCTTAACTGACGATCCTGATTGGGATCAACACATTTCAGAGATAACATAGAAAGCAACTAGGACTTCGGTATTTCTTAGACGTAACTTTGCCTTCGCACCTAGGCAGACAAAGGATGTTGCATATAAAGCACTGGTTCGCCATCAACTTGTATACGCCACACCCATTTGGTATGCCTTTGTTAAAACTCAGATTCAGCAAGTGGGGAAGGTGCAGAGGAAAGCTGCTTAATGAACCTGCTAATGGTGGGTAAAGAGAAGAAGAGTCGGTGACATGCTTAACGATCTGGAATAGCCATCCCTAGAGACCCTTCGTGAGCAGTCATCTTTAACATTCTTCTATAAAATACACTCTGTTACAGTGTCTATTAATAAAGACAGAATAGTTAACCCCTGAGACAGCTTCAACCCAATCAAGAGCATCAAAAATAAACAACTCACAATATCTTAGGCACCAGTCCTGTAGTGGTGCCCTGAAACATTCCTTTGTTCCTTGAACTATTCCTCAGTGGCATGTCTTCCCTCTTCTGCGGTGAATGCCAATACCACAGAGATGTTAAAAAACCGTACAGTATAAGCCTGAGATCCAGGGATACGCGTTTTAGCATAACTGTAATTTCATATTGTAAATATTTTAATTTATAGCAGCCACTGACAAAAGTGACTTTTTTTAGCTAAATTCTAAATTTAGCTACCCACCAAAATAGACAGACAGACAGACAGATAGGCAAGCAGGCAGGCAGGTAGGCAGACAGACAGACAGACAGACAGACAGACAGACAGGCAGGCAGGCAGGCAGACAGGCAGGCAGACGGACAGTTTATTTTTGTTATGGTTTGCCTTAGGGTGTTTGTGTCGCTTATATACTGAACAGAAAAAGAAACGCAACTATATAAACCAAAAGATTTTCATGAAACCACCAGGTTGATTAAAAAATCATTTGCGATTTACTTTCATACGTTTTAAACATTCTTCTGCAGAAAACATTTGAGCGATATCTGTACAGTTTAACGCTCTACTTTGCAATTCGTTGTTTTCAACATTTCCTCGTGCAGTACATTAAATGTATACAGTAACCTCATCATATTGGCATATTGTGTTACATGGAGTTTAGGTTTCAAAAGTCCGGTAAAATTTCTCTACAAAATATGGTACGCTTTACGCAAGATCAACGTAACGTACGGTCCAAATGCTTCTACGTGGGACGTCTCAGGCTGTCATCGCAAGATCCTTCCATGTGAGTAAAACGGGAACGACAAATGACAGGCCCAGAAGTGGGCGTCCACGCGTCACGGCACGTCGACAGAACCGATACATCCGTCTAACCCACCTTCGTAATCGGTTCTGAACAGCCGTCGAGACGTCTCAGGTGACACCAGGAACGCACAACAATCGAATAAGTGCAGATACTTTTAGGAATCGCCTCCGAGAATTTTGCTTACGTTCTCGTCGTCCGTACGTTGGTATGCCGTTAACATCACGACGACGTCAGGTTAGAATGGCGTGGCTCACACAACATAGGCCAAACCTGTTTCCTCTTCGTCAGTGGCGTAACGTAATGTTTTCTGACGAGTCCAGGTACTTGTTGTACAGAACTCACGGCCGTCAACGTGTGTATAGGCGTGACGGAGAGCGTTATCGTGACAATTGTTAGGTTGAATGTGATCGATTTGGAGGCGGTGGGTTGATGGAATGGGCTGGCATATCTTATGGTCATAGAACACTCCTGGTATTCATTGATGGATCTTTGACGGGTCAGCGTTACGTTGACGTCGTTTTACGACCGGTAGTTGATACATATGTACGACAGCACAACGTTACGTTTAATAGGTATAACGCTCGGGTGTATGTGGCAAGGCTGAATAAGGCGTTTCTTCAGCAAAACAACGTTGACGTGATGCACTTGCCTCCGTATAGTCCAGATCTCTCTCCTATAGAACATCATTTGCGGGACGTCTTCGTTAGGCGCGTACGTAATCGGCCCCAGCCGCATACAACGCGTCAAGCCTTGCGTCTCGCGCTCATACAGGAGTGGACTGATATTCCCCAGGCAGAGAGCAATCGCTTAATCCTGTCCATGACCAGGCGTGTGCGTGCAGGACTGAATGAAAACGGAGGACTATACTCGCTAGTAACTGCTTATTTTTGAACTTGTGGAATGACTACCTCTATGACAAAACGGATTTGTGGTCCAAACATTCTCACTGGGAAATGAACTCTCTATGGTAGTTACATTCAGGAATGATTATAGTATTGCTTAATTAAATCGATTTTTGCAAACATGATTATTTCTGCAAATACTCGCATTTATATTTGGAGTTACGTTTCTTTTTCGGTTCAGTATATTATTTTATTTTCGATAGTCTTTTGGCCATTATGTTGGAAAGTAACTGTCCTTTAGGCTTTTCGCTGTTGGTGTTTCCGTTGGGGTCTGCCGCTTCGTGTTTGTGTTTCTTTCCCTTTGGTGTCTGTGATGGGAGCTGTGGGTTAACTGTATCGATTCCTGATCATTGCCTCAACTTCTATTCTACTGTTGTTTTTTTTTTGCTCCAGGGTCAGAATCAGAATTGTTTACTGGTGACACGACCTTAGACAATCCTTCACAAGGACCTTTGACCAACAAAACTAGACCCTAGACCTCACAAGGGTGGTGTATCTAGAGATGGAGTCATCTGCCATCTTCTTCAGACATCAAGAGAGAAGAGGGGAGCTCATTCCAATCTGAAAAAGTCCTTTGGATGAAGCCAACTTTGTAGATGTCATACCTAGTGCCGATTGTTTGAAGGTCTAATGAATGTTATTTTTCCGAAGTGTTGTCTTTGAAGGGGGGACAAGGTCACCCATGGGTATACTGGTTCTTCCCTTTAGACTTTTATATAAAGGTATCAGCCAACTTTGTTTTCTCCGCTCTTTAAGAGATTCCGACTTTAATGCAAACGGAGGACATACTCGCTTGTATCTGCTTATGTTTTGAATTTGTGAAATGACTACCTCTATGACAAAACGGATTTGTGTTCCAAATCTGTTTTGATCTATACACAATTCTAATGAAGTTTTAAATCAATTGAAATCCAGGTGGTTTCGTGCTTCAAGTCTGTCTACTTATGATTTCTCCACCCTTTACACTACACTTCCTCATAATCTTATAAAATAAAAACTTAATGACTTCAGCACCCGATTTCGTAAAATCATTCTTCGATATAAAAAGATTGGGTACAACATACAAGTAATACGACAAACTGCGGGCATGGTAGTTAACCCAATCACGGTTGACAACTTTGCTTCCCTCTTTAATTGCACGCCGGTGGGTCAAACCTCAGATTCTATGACGGTTCCAGTGTAAATGCTTATTGAGAATTAGAGAGATCTAATTCAAGGTAACGTTGGCTGGTGCCTGATGCTCTATCTCCGGTCGGGCTCCAGCATTTCAGTACTTTCTTGCTGTCGAATCCTCACCGTTGTTTCATCTCTGTGGTTGTTTGATTATTTGTGCTCACGGGGATGTTGCACTGATGAGTTAGGAGGCCGTCATGCCCACTGAATAAATAATTGTTTTCTTTTGCTCCAGCATTTCTGTTGTTTCTTGCTATCGAGACCCCACCGTTGTTTCTTCTGTGTGGTTGTTTGACTTTTGTGTTCACGGAGATGTTGCACTGATGAGTTAGTAGACCGTCATGCGAACTGTACAAAGTATTTGTCTTAATCGCGACGGAAATAGGGCGAAGATTGTGGCGACGTAAAATCGATTTAAGCCCCCCCCCCCCCCCCTCCCAGTGGAATTCGTTTCCGCTGACCGTTCCAAGGCGGTTCTTCTGTCGCGATTTATTTTTGTTATGGTTTGTCTTTGGATGTTTGTGTCGCTTGTGTTATTTTATTTTGGATAGCCTATTGGCCATTTTGTAGGAAAGTAACTGTCCTTTTGGCTTTCGGCTGTTGGTGTTTCCATTAGGTCTGTTGTTGCATGTTTGTGTTTCTTTCCCTTTGGTGTCTCTGATGGGAGCTACGGGTTGATTGTAGTGATTCCTGATCATTGCTTCCACTTCTATTTAACTGTTTCAGAATGCCAGTCACCCCAGTTTCAAACGAGTAATTCGCATTTACAAAACGGGCCTCACGTTTTTGTACTTTATCCAGTTCCTCCTGGAGGGTAACAGTAGGTGGATCCCAGGACGTACTTGCATGTTCCACGACTGGACGAACCAGTCCCTTGTATGCCATTTCGTTTACGTCTTGTGGGCATGCTGACACATTCCGTCTCGAGAAGCCACGGGTCCTATTTGCCTTAGTACAAACATTAGTAATGTGAGTGTTCCACCTTTTATCATTCTTTATTGTCACACCAAGGTACTTAATGCGTTCTACATTTTCAAGGAGAGTTCCTTCCAATTCATATGTAGCATTGATCTTTTTGATCCGTTTTCTTGTAAGCTGCATCATGCTATATTTACTGGGTTGGAACCGCATTCCCCACTTTCTAGCCCAGCTGTATCTTCCGAAGTTTTTATTTCTCGGTAGCAAACACAGTCATCAGCGAAGAGCCTTATTTCTGTATCAATTTCCTGTGAATGTCATTTATGTAAGAACAGAAAAGAAGTGTACCAAGAACTGTCCCCTGTGGGACCCCAGCCAGGTCAGGGGCCCAATCAGTTTTACTTCCATAAACAACCACTCGTTGCTCTCTATGGCATAGAAAAACGTCAATCCAATTTTAAGTTTTGCCACCAATGCCATATCCATCAAGTTTGCTTTTCAGAAGCTCAAGAGGCGGTGTATCAAAAGCTTTCTAAAAATCCAAGATGAATGTGTCAATTTGTCCACCATTATCCATGATTTTAGCTCAATCATCTATCACTGTCACAAGTTGTGTTTCGCAGCTATGGTTCTTTCTGAAAGCATGCTGTCTATCAGATAACAATTTATGTTGGTCAAGGTGGGCCAGTATATTTTAACAAACAATGACAATTTGGGAAGGGCCGTAACTAATGTTGCTAGAACTTGTGGCCCAACCCATTTGCTTGTATCTTATGTTATAAGCAATAAAATATGTTTAAATCAAAATCAACAAACAATGTGCTCCAAAAGTTTACAAGGTACACATGTAAGTGATACAGGGCGATAATTTCCAGCACATGTTCGATCACCTTTCCTGTACAATGGACATATATTTTCTAAAGACCATTCCTTTGGAATTTCACTCGAATCAAGTGACTGTTGAAAAACGTGTGCGAAAACCGGACCTCACTCAACTTCAAATTCCTTTAGGACTCTGGGATGCAACTCATCAAGTCCTAATGCTTTAGAAGGGTTCAGGCCTTTCAGAAGTTTGATTACACATTCTTTAGCTACAACAATGTTCTCCGTGAACGGGGCCGTCCTTTCAAGCAAGGGAACATGGTTGTGCTCTTTTTTGTTGGACACATCCGTAAACTGACCATTTAATTCCTCTGCTTGCTCTGCCTCAGTTTCAGTAATGCCTGTTTCATTTCGTTTTTTTTCAATGGGGATACCTTGGGTGTCCTTCTTTCGACCATTAATGTACCGATAAAAATCTCGAGGATGGGACTTGAAGTCACCAACCACATACGAATTATGCTGAGTCTTAATATCATCCTTTATTTCCTGTCTCAGATCCTGGAACCCTGACCAAATTTTCCTACTGCCATTCTTTTTAGCCTTTGCGGGAGTCTTTTTTTTTTCTGCGAATTTTTCGCCTGATCTCAGATGTGCTCCAATGGACAATGGACAGAAGATTTCAATTTGCTCAATTTTGTGGGGATGTGTTTATCTGCTGCCTCCAGTATAAAAGAAGTAATAAGGTAGAAAGTTTCTTGTACTGACCGAGAACTTGAATGACCGTTGAAATATTTTTCTTTTGCAAAGTTTTGTGCATCCTTTCTCATAGATTCCAAATCACCTTTCTGATACAAATACACCTTCCTCCTAGGTTTCTTTTGTTGGGGCTGGAAGATCTTTAATGTTGCTGCTATCACGCCATGGTCACTCAATTTGAAACTGGCCAGGCAGAATTGAAAGAATGAGATCAAAAGTGTTTTCCTCCCGAGTTGCAAAGTGCACTAATTGTTCCAAGCTATGGTCTTTCATGTGACGTTGTGTTCAGCACCAGAAGTCCCAGCGCGATACACTGTCGAGTCGTTATCCTTGTGTCAGTGTGGTTTTAATTGCGAAGTCTTTGTTTACGGAGTTGATTCATTGATGAGAGAGAAAACCTTCACGCGGACCAAACAAATACTTGTTTGAACCATAGTGAAAGAGAGGGTGAGGGTTGGGATCCCGTAATGTTAACTTAATTGTTATCGAATTGCGCACCTCTTGTGGCTGATCTGTTCTTGTATTGTTATAAAAGAGACTTCATGTTGTCGCTTTCCATTGATAACCAATCTGAAATTATCGAAGCTTTTAGCTCCACTTCTAGATATTTAGATGATTTATTAAATATTGATAATACCTATTTCGATGGTTTGATCAGTCAGATTTACCCCCCCCCCAAAACTTCAGTTAAATAAAGCAAATTCTTCTGATACCGAGACCCCGTTTTACATCTATCTATTGTAGATGGGTTTGTTTCGTGCATAATTTATGATAAACGCGATGACTTTGATTTTGAGATTGTAAATTTTCCTTTTTTGGATGGTGATGTTCCTCGTGCGCCATCCTATGGCGTTTATATTTCGCAATTAATTCGATTTGCTAGAGTGTGTAGTCATGTAACTGACTTCAACACTCGTAATAAATTATTAACGGTTAAACTCCTTAATCAGGGTTATCGGTACCATAAACTACACAAAGCCTTTTCAAAATTTTATAGACGCCATTCTGATTTAAATTCAAAATTCAATATTGGACTTAAATCTCTTCTGCAACAAGGTCTATCGGAACCCGAATTTTATGGTGACTTAGTATATATTTCAGAAAAATATATAACCGCAATGACTTCAGCACCCAATTTCGTAAAATCATTCTTCGATATAAAAAGATTGGGTACAACATTGATGTTATACGACAGACTGCATGCATGGTTGTTAACCCAATCACGGTTGGCAACATTGCTTCCCTCTTTAATTGCACGCCGGTGGGTCAGGCCTCAGATTCTATGACGGCTCCAACGTAAAGGCTTATTGAGAATTAGAGAGATCTAATTCAAGGTAATGTTGGTTGGTGCCTGATTCTCTGTCCCTGGTCGGGCCCAATCGGAGTCTAACTGTTGGTTTTCTTTTGCTCCAGCATTTCAGTGGTTTCTTGCTGTCGAGTCCTTGTCGTTGTCTCACCTCTGTGGTTCTTTGATTTTTTGTGTTCACGGAGATGTTGCACTGATGAGTTAGGAGGCCTTCATGCGGACTGAACAAATTATTTGTCTTAATCTCGACGGAAGTAAGGGCGAGGATTGTGGCCACGTAAAATCGATTTAAGCCCCCCAGTGGAAATCATTCCACTGACCGTTCCAAGGCGGTTCTTTTGTGGCGGTTTATTTATGTTGTTGTTTGTTACTTACTGTGCGTATCACTTGTGTCTTTTTATTTTGGATGGCCATATGGCCATTTTGTGGGAAAGTAACTGTCCTTATGGCCTTCTTTTGTTTAGGTTTCCATTATGGTCTGGTCCCTTAATGTTTGTGTTTCTTTTCCTTTGGTGTCTTTGATGGGTGGAGTAAGTAAATTGTATCGATTTCTGATCTTTGTTTTACTTCTACTTTTAAACCCACCAATAAGTGCTTAAGCTGCGGTCCATTCATGATTTGTTTTGGTGGTTCCGATTCTTTTCCTAATTATATATGTTGTTACGTTTTTCCGCCTTTTTGTTGTTCATTTTAGTAACGTTTGCCTTTAAAGTCAAATGTCTGTCACGCTTGTGATTCAGATTCTTTCCCCCAATATGAGTATTGCTCCTTTTTAGTTTTAGGTTTGGACATTCTGAGTTACAACCTGTTTGTGGAAGAGCTTTGAACTCGGTTTGCCTGTGGTCCGTTTTATACACTGTCGTACCTCCATGTTTCGGCTTCTTTCACAAGTGATGCTGTGGGAATAATTTGAGATCTGATTGTATCGGGTTCGGATCATTTCCCTTTTTAATTTCCAATGCCTAAAACAATATTTGAAAATGTAAAATTTATTTGATACTGGCATAGTTCAAGCCAATAGCGTAGTTCAAGTCTCTGGGCGTTATCAATAATTCCATATCAGGAGGCATAAATGAGACTTCTTAGGGTTATCCTTTTAATCGTCAATAAGATAATGGTGTAAGGAGATGGAATAGGAAACCTCTCTGGTGCTTGTGCACATCTAAATTATTTTAGTAGGTATGTGGCAATGGGGTGCGAGTGAAATATTTTAGGTGAAATACGGTAGGCAAAATGTGCTGATCCATGCACAAGTCATGCACATATCATACGATGTATGCATGGGTGGTTTGTGGAGATTTTTTTACCATACAGTTGGCCGCTATAAGGCTGGTTTCTATAAAATTTGCCTAAAAATCGCCAACCGCCAAATTGTTCCATATATAATTTTCATTCCAGTCACGTTGTTGTGTGCGTTCGGTTTGACGGGAGTTATACCATCGATTTGTAGGGACGTTTCATCATTTTTCCCTAGGGGAAATACCATTTGAACGCAAATCCATTATCTACTCCATTTTTGCTATCTGGCTATGATTGTGGACGGTATTTTCACCTCGCCACGATTTTAGCGAGCTAATACGAGTATGCATGCTTTACCGGTAGTATTCATAGGTATAAATACCCTGAAAAACGAAACTATTCAGCAGCAGGTCAAGTGCGAATAAATGTACACAACATAGTGGCGGGACGGAGAATGAATATAGAAAGGTATGTTAAATCTATGTTTAGTATTATTTTTGTATGAACATGCTTGTAGGTTTTGGAGGGGTTTACTTCTAGCATACCCCTACTTTCTGAAGCCTATTCTGGATTCCCTTTTGAAGCCCCTGTGGTGTGATGATTAGGCTACTAGCTTTGCCAGCTAGAGGTCGCAGGATCGATCACAGGCTTCTCCAGCAGTAGAATGAGTCTTTTAAGCGAGGTGCTGTCTTATTCTGATCCTAGATGTTGGTGAGACGTAAAGTTTGGACACCCGCTCTTTCTAGATTCATCTAGGCTTTTATAGACCCCTTTTGTAGAATATAATTAATAAACGTCGGGTCACTTGTTCGATCCATAACTTTTGACAAGCAGTGGTTAGAAAACCGTGGTCCCGTCTCTATATGATACTAGGTGTAGAGGGGACGTAAATTTAAGACGGGTTTAACCATAACTTCATCATCAGGGCAAACTCTTACAAGAGCCTGTCGGGTTATCCGTGACGATGAACCGTGATGAATTCGATTTTACAAGCATGTTCATGTTGATTAGAAATAATTTTGTTCAAGAAGAATTACGAGTTCATTTTGTAATGATGCCGTTTTTGTTTGAGAACTCGGTTTGTACATGTTTGTACATAAAAGGAATGTGATAATGATAAGAGAAAGTGTTTGGTCGCCACACGCTATAATGGCCTGAGCGGCGTGGATGACGTCAGCTGCGTCATCAGCGTCACGAGGACGGTTTTGACGTGGTGCCTACCAAATACAGAAAGAATTTACGGCAAACAGTGTTGGTCCTTATGAGACACAAACAAATGTTGTGGAGAATAGATGAACATCTTCCTGTTTGTAGTTTCTAGCTGTTGTTAATGTAATGAATTTGTGAAAAGCTATATTTGTGAGCCGTGTCGTGGAGAAGGATATGAAATAGTTTGTTATGTTTGCTGTAATTGGCGGGTGATCAGGTAGCGCAAAGGCGTGGTCTGTTCAATTGCCTCTTACCTGTGATAATGTAGTGAGCACAAATTTGATGGGTATTATGCTCAGTAGTAGTGAGCATTAATTGATTTCTGTAGTGCTCAGTAAGGAAACATACTTTGAGTATTCTTGTGTCAAGCGCTGGGTGCTGATAATTTGATGCACAGTCAAATTGAGTTCTGCTGTGCAGTTATTTGTCTCATGCACTAATTAGCTTGTGTGTCTGGTCGGCGCATGCGCAATAACGGTATATGCATGAACATATTCTTACTTCTCCGGGAGGGGGATCATGATATAGCATGTAAGTTTTGTGAACTGTATCTTAGTCGATTATCGTAATTTGCAGGCACAACGATGTGTGGTGACCTGCTGCTCCCTGCCAGATAAGAACAGGTACTGGTGCGATGCTGTCGGTTTAGTGTCCAGCAAGGGCGGACAGACCCAATAACAGACCGTCGAAACCATATTAGACAGATTGTGGAAAACAACCTAGAATCGATTCAACGAAGACGTTACCGGGACTTCAAGTTCGTATGAATACGAATCGATAAATAATATAAATCAACTTGTGGTCAACAACAAGGTCGACAAACTAGTTTTCAGCAGTGCGCGAGAAGTGGTTCGCCCTAAGTGAACGTTTAATCTGGCCAGTCGCGTTTTGTGTTTCTTTTTCTTATTTTATTGTTGTTTTCGTTATTTGCTTTTGTAGACATTCACGTCACCCCGCTCCGAGCACAGAACATTGTTTTGCCTTCTGGGCGGACGTCGTGAGTGGGCTACAGAAGCAAATAAATGTGATGTTTTGTGTTAGTATTGTTGTATATAGGTACTGTAAATAATAATAAAACATGTCATTCATTTGATATCTTTCTTGTGCCTTACCCCACAGCTGTTCGTACACCTGTCATAGATCACGCTCGGTTGTCTTGTCAGCATGGGGGTTGCGGGACGTCGTAAACCCACATGTAATAAATGGGTGTCTGCATACCAATAGCTCATCCGCCTTGATGAGGCGATTCTAATGAGCAAACAAAACATAATTCATGATAAAAATAATCAGTGTCCGTTAATTATTCCTTGAGATAAGTGAGCTGGCGATACTCATCACGTGATCAAAGTAGAATTGGAGGCAATGATCAGGAGTCGAAACGATTAACCCACAGCTCCCATCAGAGACACCAAAGGGAAAGAAACACAAACATGAAACAACAGACCCTAATGGAAAAATCAATAGCGGAAATCCAAAAGGACAGATACTTTCCCGCAAAATGGCCAATATGCTATCCAAAATAAACAATATAAGCGACACTAAGACCAAAAGACAAACCATAACAAAAATAAACCGCGACAGAAGAACCGCCTTGGAACGGGCAGCGGAAACGAATTCCACTGGGAAGGGGGGGGGGGGGGGGGGTAAATCGATTTTATGTGGCCACAATCCTCGTCCTTTTTGCCGTCGCGATAAAGACAAATAATTCGTTCAGTCCGCATGAATGCCTCCTAAATTATCAGTGCTACATCTTCATCAACAACCCTACCTACCATGTTTTTCCCAACCCTATCTAATCATACAGTGGTGATTTCTGACCTTCCCAGAAATGAACACACCCTTAACTCCACTTTATGTAGAGAAAACTAGAGTTTATGGGGATATACATTATTGTTTTTTTTCTGCTCCAAGACATATGTTTTGGATGCTCGATAGATCAGTAGCTCAGGAACGAGTTTGATCTAACCATGACAATCAGGCCACCTCTGCTCGAGTCATTGATGTTTTACTCAATGTATTTGTATATAGTTATAAGAACGTAGAAAAGTTTTCGTGTTCAACCTTTAAGAAAAAATGTTACCGACCCTGCAGGTATCGAAGCCACAACCTCCTGATCATCAGTGAGAGGTGCATCCGTCTGAGCTACCGGGGCCGACTGACATTGCAAAAAAAAAAAACACAACTCACAATCAGCCTTTGTGCATGGCTGTAAAGAACCTAACTGATTATGAAAATATAATTTCCATTCAGACAGATCTTTCAAAGCCATAGTTTTCATGCAGTCTGCGTTCGAATAATTATGATGTATCACACCACATTCCATATACAAGTTTCTTTACCTGCATGTGTCATATGCAAAACTAACCAGATATATAAACTTTACATGCGGGACGCAACAAACGTTTTAAATGTCAGAAAAATGTATACTGGATTTCTATTTACACGTTTTGCATAGGTTGAGAATATTGAGGTTTTCAATCTTTGAACTGTTAAATAAAGCTGTTTCGACCTACCTGTGCAGCTATTCTTTTATCATCCCAGGACAGTGCCCAGGCTTCTTCTTGGTTACTGTCAAAGTTTCCGTTAATGTGGGCCTCTTGAGCTTTGCTTAGATAGGCCGAGTCACCAGTTGCCATGTACAGCAGGACTGACGATAACATTAACTCATCATAATAACCGCTCCAAGACCTAAAACAATAATAATAAAAAAAAAATTTAAACGCAATGAATAAGGCATTCTGATTTCAATATTTGTCTGTGAAATCATTTGTTGAAAACGCCGCAATTATAGGGCATTTGTAGTTTTGCGAATTTTTAAGTGTTAAACGTACAAATGTAGCTGTACCATTTTGAGTTTTAAATAGTTGACCTTGTGTTTCTCGTTCCAATGCGGTTGTTCCATTTTTAGTCTGTTAACTGACCTTGTATTGCTTGTTCCAGTGCGATTGTACTTTTTCAGTTTATATACTGATCAACGGGCTTCGGTGGCCGAATGGGTAAGAGCCCCTTCGGCGGAATGGGTAAGAGCGTTGACTCTTAATCATTAGGATCCTCACCCATGTTGTTCGTGCCTCGCACATTGCTCGTACAAAGGCGGTGGTTCTTTATAAGTTTATTACTGAACCTGTCTTGTAGGTCCAAAGGCGATTAACCGTTTTCAGTTTGTTAACTACCCTTGATTTTTCCGTCTCAAGGCGGATGTTCCTTTTCAGTTTATCAACTGACAGTGTGTTTCTCGTCCCCAGGAACTTGTTCCTTTTCAGCATATAAATTGGCAAATATTTGCTCGTTCAAAAGCAATAAGGTTCTTTTTCAGCCGATTCCAAGGCAATTAATCTTAGTGTATTAACTGACACTGTTTTGCTGGTCCCTAGGAGACGTATCCTTCTCAGTTTATCAATTTAGATTGTGTTTTTGTCCTAAGGCAGTTGTTTCTTTTTCAGTTTATTAATTTACCGTGCGTTGCTTGTCCCAAGCCAATTAATCCTTTTCTCGTTTGTTAACTACCTTGTGATGCTCACCCAACTCCATTGTTCTTTTTCAGTTTATTACAGTCGAACTTCGGTAACTCGAATACCTTTTGGACCATGAAAATTTGTTCGAAATAGTTCTAAAGTTTAATCATAGTTACAGGTCAGGAAGCATAACTGGGATCACTTTAATAGCTATACAATCTGATATGAACTAAAGGTATGTTGTGTGTATTCAACTGAATTGCCTCATTGCCACATTGATCTCTGGAGGTATTGGATGAATTTTGCAGGGGCTTAAGAATAAGTTCGAATGGCAAAAAGATGTTCTTGTTTGAATTTTCGAAGTTTCACTGTAATTGACATTGTTGTGATCGTTCCAAGGCGATGAAATTCCTTTTCAGTCATTCACTAACATTAGTCATTCACTAACATTGCGATGCTCGTCCCAAAGAGACTTTTCCTTTCAGTTTATTAGCTGTTCTTGTGTTTCTAGACTATAAGAATTGTTCGTTTTCAGTTTATTAATTGACATTGTGTTTCTTGTCCCAAGGCGACCGTCCTTTTCAGTTCATTTGTTGGCCGCGCGTTGCTCCACTCACGGCAATTGTTCCTTTTCAGTTTATGTATGGTGCTTGTGTTGCAAGTTCGATAGCAATTAATCATGTTCTGTTTATTATTAATTACCTTCAAAATGCCTGTGTTTCTCGTCCCAATGCAGCTGTTTCTTTTCAGAAGGAGACTGTTCCTTGTCGATTGGTTTATCGGTCTTATGCTTGGTCCCAATACGACTGTTCCTTTTCAATGTGTTTATCGGTCGTGTGATGCTATCCCAAGGCGACTGTTCCTTGTCGATTGTTTATAATGCTTGTGTTGATGGTCCCAATGCGATTGTTCGTATCGGTCTTGTGTTGCTGGTTTCAAAAGGATTGTTCCTTTTCAGTTTGCTAATATACCTTGGGTTGGTGGCCCCAAAACGGTTGTGCATTTTCAATTGTTGACTGTGAACGTTTCTAAGCAACTACTGCTTACTTTTATAAATAGTGGTGAATTTGCCGAGAAGCCTAAGCTGTTGTTTTATAATGACAATCGGAAAAGGGCAAATATCTGCAAACAATTAGATACCGTTCTGCTAAATAGTAGATTATCACAAACTATAATGATCTGAACTTTTTCAGCGTGACATTTCATTCTAAACAGATAGATAACTGTGAAGATTGTTGTTTATTAGTTTGCAGTTTAGATGCAATTTTAACACAAGTAAGGTCCTATCGAGCTGGTCAGTTAACCTAACCAACGGACAAGCTTTTTACATAAGCGGTTAGCAAGTAGAGATCACGTTCTTTCGCCAGAAACTGACAATCGACCTTCTTTAAACTGCAGAAGGCAGAGAATGGTCGTACAAAAGAGTTCGTGATAGATGTCCACAAAAGAATATTGCCAACTCGGCAAGTATGAGACCAAAGACCTCCTGATCATCAGTCAGACCCTCGGTCGATTCTATAAATATGTTGTTTGTACATGAAATATACTTACCAGAAACACGAGACAAAAATATATGATTTTATCCTATCAATCCGAAAGAGTTCAATCACAAAAAGATACAAAAAGGATCTGTTTGTCTGTCGCAGATTAACATAGAAGTGAAGGCAATGATCAATGATCGATACAATTATCCCATAGGCCCCAGCAGTGACACCAAAGGAAAAGTAACATAAACATGAAACAACTAGACCCTAATGGAAACATCAATAGCGGTAAACGGACAGTTATTTTCCCACTATAACGAAACACTTTCTCAAAGACAAACCATAATAAAGATAAATCGCGACAGAAGAACCGTCTTGGAACAGTCAGTGAAACGAATTCCACCGGGAGGCTTAAATCGATTTTACGCAGCTGCAATCCTCGCCCTTACTGGCGACTTTGTTTTGAATACACTTATCACAGAGTTATCTTACGTACTTATAAAATTCCTTGACCTCTGGAATCGAGTCGCTGTATTTTCCCCTGTACGTGTCCGCAAAGTTATACAAGGACATCGCCGCACTCAACAATGAGTTGGAATATGATGAGTCTGAAAGAAAAGGTATATTATCTGTATTCTATCGAAAGAGATATAAGATGGAATCATTATGCACTCAAATCTTTGGACTATATTACATCACTACACTATATTTGAATGACCTCGGTGGCTGTCGTTGGCGCGTCTGGTTGGTGATCAAGGGCTTCAAGAATTGATTCCATTGGGCCGGAAACACCATTCAGTTCTGACTGATATCAAAATATTTTCTTCTTGAATTTTCGCCGATTTAAGAAGGGTAGTTGTCAGTCACTAGAGAAAAAAGTCAATTGTATGTTTATCGCTTATGTAAATCCTGCCCGGGGAGTGTTGTTCGGTAAATTGACCGCCTCGGTATGTCCCAAATAATGTTAACTAGGACGTTAATTTTCAATCCCAAAGAGTATAAATGTCGTATCCTACACTCAGGAAGGCAAGGACGCAAATTAAAAGCCGGGTAACCTATAAAGATAATTTTAAAGAGTATAAGTTAAAGTTACATTATATAATTTATTTTTTGTATAAAATTTCATCGTTATGGGATCAGTTGGTGAAGTTAAAATCGCTTTTTGGTGCTGATTATGCGAAAAATACCCCCTTTTAACGATGACATTGCTTGTTTGGCGCAGCTGTCGCAGCCCTGATTCTTTTGTACATGGAATTCATCAGGGTGTTAATCCTGGTGATGAGAATTGTATCCCACTCTCCATGCAAGACATGCCTGAGCTGGTCCAGATTAATGGGGGCATTATGGCGTCTCTTCCCCCCATCCAGTTTGTCCCACAAGTGTTCAATCGTGGACAAGAAGTCTCTGTGGTGTAGTGGTTACGCTACACGCCTTGTAAACCATGGATCGCAGGCTCGATCCCGGGCTTCTCCAGACTTTCGGATGAGTCTATTAACCGAGGTCCCGTCTCCGTATGACCTTAGCTGTAGGTGGGACGCAAAACTCAAACGCTCACTAACTCAATTGTGGACAAACCTGGACTGAACGCTGGCCAATCGAGCGGGTTTGTTATTGTTGGCAAAAAATTGCTTGCAAACTCGCGCGACATGGGGACGGACTTTGCCTTGCTGGAAGATCAGGTTCCGTGCTTTCACACATGGGGCGGCGACTGGGAGGAGGATTTCGTCTCTATACCTGACGCCAGTTAAATTACCGTCAATCACGATCAGGGGTGATTTAAACCCATTGGAGATACCGCTCCAATCAACCAAACCTATCCCGCTCAGCGACGCACACGTCGATGTAACGTCGCTATACACGACGTCGCCCGTCCGAAAGGTAGTGAGTTAACCGTTTCACAGTGAACACGACGGTTTCCGAAGGATAACCCTTTTATAGAACATATTTAACGTCACTACAACTGGTGTCTGAGAATGTTGGGCTGCCGTAAAATGTCTACCTGCAATACACGATAGTGTAGTTTATATTTTCTTGTCCTTTGGGATCATTGAATCCATTGTGGAATTTTGAAATTATTTGAGGGTCACTGATGAGGCCTAATTGGCCGAAACTAGCTAGTCTTGCCCAGAAAACATGTACACTTCATATTTTCCAGTTGTGGTGTACCGCTTGCTTCCAAAGGATAACCCTTTTATAGAACATATTTAACGTCACTGCAGCTGGTGTCTGGGAATGTGTGGCGGCCGTAAAAAGTCTCCCTGCCCTACACCATAGTGTTATTTATATTTTCTTGTCCTTTGGGATCATTGATTCCATTATGGAAGTTTGAAAACATTTGAGGGTCACTGATGAGGCCTAATTTGCCGAAACTAGCTAGTCTGGCCCAGAAAACATGTACACTTCATATTTTCCAGTTCTGTGGTGTATTGCTTGCTTCCAAAGGATAACCCTTTTATAGAACATATTTATATCTGACCAGTTTTTATTATTCTAGGCCAAGCAATAAAATATAAGGTGCATATTTTATGTACCCGGCGTTTCTTTTTCGTCCTAGTATATATATACAGTTTCTTGAAAACAGCACTGGAATTACAGGCTAGAATTCCCTTTGCTTAAAGAAGGGCAGTCGTCAGTTTCTGGCGAAACACTGCACTGCACTAGAAAACAGCTTGCGTATAATATGTTCTATGAAAGAGTTTCCCAGGAAAAGAGTTAATGGGTAAATAAGCTGTCCGGTTAGATATGACCTAAATAGTGTTGAATGGGCCGTTTAACTCCATAGGAAAATAAAAACAGCCCGGAATTGCATACTTTGCAGTTTTCTGCATAAGACGCTTTTTTATAAGGACTCACTGATTCTTTTGAATCTAAATTAAACTTACCTTTAAGTTTGAAAACAAGTGACCCGATGGCAAATGCGGATGCTGTTTCTGCTGTGACATCGCTTCCGGGTCGTGTTTTAGTAAGATTATAAACAGGGCGTTCCATCGTCATGTCTTCAGGACGTCCCCACCAGGCATGGTCAATATCCCCGTCACCAACCTACACAACATAACAACAGGCGTTTGCTGGGAATCCTTATTAAGTTATTATGTAAAGCACTGAAACATGAATGATGTGATTTACTATTATCTCGTTGCATAAATTAACATCTATTTACATATCAACCAATCAAATTACTTAACGTAATGTATTCATTCAAAATCTCAAACTGAATGGCAACACCTGGATTTGGATCTACACTGTTTCCAAAGGCATTGGTTGTCGTGAACAGACCTATTCCAAGTGTTACATCAGCCTTTAACAGAAAATCATGGTTTGGTTCTATACAACATATATCGGGTTTCAAATTGTCATAATGTTTTGTGTTAACGTTTAGCTTTTCGTTTGACTACTCTTTCTACAGACTGTGGCCGAGTCCTTTTCTCCAAAATGAGATATTTATGCAATATTAACTGGTGACGATATCTTTGATTGAATAATTATCTTTTAGCTGCATTCGAAACGATGACGACCATAGAATATGAAGAGCAGTCACTTGAAGGCTACCGATTGTAGCTGCCTTTTTCCGTACAGTCACAGCTTGTGCTTTACATAGAGGATCTTACATGAGTGCTCATATATTATTGAATTTGTTAAATGAGTTGAGGAAACGGGATAAGATGCGAGGCTTTGCCGAGCATTTTATCCCTTTTCTACAACTCGTTTACTAAATTCAATAATACATGAGCACGATTGCAAGATTCTATTCATCACAGGAAATTTAAAATGCATTTTATTGTTTGACAAAATTGTCAATAATCCGCCATTAGTAAACGCGACATTGTTAAACACGTCATGCATGTAACGTTACGGGGCGTATCTAACAAATTTGCATATTTAATCCACTAGTGGATAATCGAATTTATTACATGGCCTTATTACACTCGCAGACGTGACGTCATATGATAAAACGTTTTCCTACGCAAGCGTGCTTTCTGCATCTTTAGGATAATGTATTTGCCTTTGCGTTTATCCATGCGTGCATTTGGATACCTGCTACTGTGTTCCGGCATTTTGCAGTCCATCGACAAATATACGGTAATCACGAAGCGGACTATTTTAGCTATTTCATCGTTAGACCCATAAGCTTTGCATTAATTACGAAAGCCTGTGCTGACGCCACTCTCTACTAAGTACTATTCCTAGATAGTCTACCTGAGCGTAATATAATGGCGAAATATTATCGTCCTTCCAGCACTTTAGCAAGTAGTCCAGTGGCCATTTGATGCAATCAAACATTTCTTCTGTCTGTCCGGCGTGTTCATATGCGTCAGGCCATCTATATAGTCCCAGAGCAAGTAAAGTGACAGAAGAAGCCATCGGAAAATTAAATTTTACATTGTCTCCCGCTGAAAACAGACATACCATATACAGAGTCATACATAATGGAAGATAAGGTGTTTCCTGTTTTTCGGGTAGTCCGGTTTTCGCTCACTCCTTATTAATGATTGGCTTGAAACATGTGAAATAATTTCCATTAAAAAAAAACAAAGATAAATGTTTCGAAAATTACCAAGGTATTGCCAGCAATATAGTAAAACCTTATCAGTGAGTTGGATATAACGAGAGCCCAAAACCTATGTTTGGAGTACAAACCAGAAATATTGTGACCTTTATGGATTTGTATTTGGGTTTAACGGCGACCTAAAATAGAAGTGGAGGCAATGATCAGGAATCGATACAATCAACCCACAGCTCCCATTAGAGACACCAAAGGGAAAAAAGCACAAACATCAAACAACAGACCAAATGGAAACATCAATAGCGGAAAGCCAAAAGGACAGTTATTTTCCCACAAAATGGCCAATAGGCTATCATAAAATAAAATAATATAAGCGACACAAACAACCCGAGACAAACCATAACAAAAATAAACCGCGACAGAAGAACCGCCTTGGAACGGTCAGCGGAAACGATTTCCACTAGGGGGCGTAAATCGATTTTACGTGGCCAAAATCCTCGCCCTTACTTCCGTCGCGATTAAGACAAATAATTTGTTTAGTCCGCATGAAGGCCTCCTAACCCACCAGTGCAGCATCTCCGTGAACACAAATAATAAAAAACCACAGAGATGAAACAACGGGGAGGACTCGACAGCAAGGAACCACTGAAATGCTGGAGAAAAAGAAAACCAACAGTAAGACTCGGATGGGCCCGACCAGAGACAGAGCATCAGGCACCATCCAACAATATCTTGAAATAGATCTATCTAATTCTTAATAAGCCTTTACGCTGGAACCGTACTAGAACCTGAGGCCTGACCTACAGGCGTGCAATTAAAGAGGGAAGCAAAGTTGTCAACCGTGATTTGGTAAACTACCATGCATGTAGTCTGTCGTATAACATTTATGTTGTACCCAATCTTTTTATATCGAAGAATGATTTTACAAAATTGGGTGCTGAAGTCATTGCGTTTATATATTTATCTGAATTTAAATACTAAGTCACGGGTTCCGATAGACCTTGTTGCAGAAGAGATTTAAGTCAAGTATTGAATTTTAAAATTAAATCAGAAAGACGTTTTTTTTAATATTTTGAAAAGGCTTTGCGTAGTTTATGGTACCGATAACCCTGATTAAGAAGTTTAGCCGTTAACAATTTATTACGAGTGTTGAAATAGTTACATGGCTACACACTCTGGCAAATCGAATTAATTGCGAAATATAAAGGCCATTGGATGGCGCACGAGGAACATCACCTTCCAAAAAAAAGAAATGTACAATCTCAAAATCAAAATCATTGCGTTTATCATAAAGTTTACACGAAAAAAACCCATCTACAATAGTAGATGTAAATCCAAAAACGGGGCCTCGGTATCAGAAGTATTTGCTTTATTTAACTGAAGCTCTGGGGGGTAAATTTGACTGACCAAATCATCTAAATAGGCATTGTCAATATTAAATAAATCATCCAAATATCTAGAAGTGGAGCTAAAAGCTTCAATGATTTCAGACTGGTTTTTAGCAGAAAGGGACACCTCGAAGTCTCTCTCGTAACAAAACAAAAACAAATCAGCCACAAGTGGTGCGCAATTAGTAACCATCGGAATACCCACATTTTGTCAATTAACTTAGTACCAAATCTTATGTAAATATTGTCAAGTAGAAATGTGAGAGCCTTACACACTTTCTGACATGACCATAAAGTATAATTATTATGCTCTTTATTTCTCACATTACATGCAAGATAGAGGGTGTCCTCCCTATGAAATGTCCATTCAATTAAATCATTAAGTTTTTCTTTTATAAGATTATGAGAAAGTGTAGTGTAAAGGGTAGAAAAAATCATAAGTAGACAGACTTGAAGCACGAAAACGCCTGGATTTCAATTTATTTAAAACTTCATTGGAATTTTTATAGACCAAAACAGATTTCGACCTGATCTCTCGAAGACTTTGCCACAATATTTTATCACATGTTTTTTTGGTGGCAGTCAAACATGAAGTTGATAATTTGGAGAGTCAATGGTGATACAAGAGCTTGAATTTGCAATAAACCGTGCTTTGTATGGTCTTTAATGAAGTCTAGGTAACCAATATAACGTAGGAAGCTTGTCTTGGTCTTCTGTAACACAAACAACAAACTTGGTGGCTGCATAATAAATGTGGTCATTTTATAAAGCCCTCTCTACAGCTAAAGGCTGAAGCTCATAGGCCTTTGTGCAACCAAGTTCTTGCCGAAGAGTGTCAACGTAGTGAAGCTGTCAAACAACGACCACATTGTTAGCGGCCTTATCAGCTGGAGCCAAAACAAACTTCCTATGAAATTCTTGAATACCTAGTTTAAGATGACGTAAAGACGTCTAGGTTTAGGAGGTAATAAGTTCGTATTTTGCGAATAAAAAGAAATGCGTTTGTTCACTAATTTCAGAAAGCTAAGTTTCCATTCCTTAAGAGCTTTATGCTCAATCTACTCTCGCTTACGCCACCGAATACCTAATTCATTTAAGGCAGCAGCGATTTCATCTCTACATTCATTGAAATCAATTTTTGAAGGAAATCAATATTTCGGTCCTTTAGATATTATATTGCGTATCCTAGAATCAGGAATAATTTTTAAATTGCCAGTAAAAGTATGACCAGCAGCAGGATAGCAAAACACTGAATTTTTACAATCACATGTATCAGGGGTGTTAGTGTCAATATCAAGATCAGAAACAAGTTTACTGAAATTAAAAATGATAGATCTAACAGGTATATTGTATTTATAGCAAATCATGAGTGTTTCAGTATTTTGAAAATAAGCAGGAATGGATGAAAAAACGGAACTGTCCCGAAAGATACTAGGTAAATCTATTAAATCCAAACCCTTATTAATGAAGGACATTTTGATGTAATGACGTCTTTGATTAATTTCAGAATCGATGAAAGGACGAAAGAGCATGCTGAGTATAACCTCTAGTTAAAAGAGCAGCGTCGTATAACTGATTAGAACTATCATAGAATTTATTCGCCTCGGTATCCAGAATCCGTAATACAGAAATGGGTAATGAACTTAGAAAAGCAGGCATTCGGTGGGGTCCATGATTCAATAATACTATGGACAGCCACTTCAGTATGGTATTGTTTCTTTTAAAAACACGTAATTTACGTTTATAATTACCACCATTTTATCTGGTGCCGTGCGTTCTAGTTTTACGCTTTCGACAGTCTCGAATCGAGAAAATATCGAAGTCGGGCATTTTAGATATATTTTCCTTATGCTAAATGTTGTCATTCAAGCCCAATGGAAATGGTGTCTGTAATCATTTAATCCATTTTAATTCAGTTCCATGCTGTTTGATAATTTTAAACCTAGCTGTAGAATTGACATTATAATAATTTTTTTCACTAGTTGTATAGAAATATCTTTAACAGAATGACTTGTACGTCTGAAATGACAGTACAAGAAAGTGTCAGTTTTTAGGCTTACTCATTCTACGACAGTGTTCGTTAAATCGAGTTTTTAATCTGCGATTAGTTTGCCGGACATACTGCATTTTACAACTGACAGTATGTCAGGTAATCACATATATCAAATCCGTAGACATGTCAAATCGGACATGTTAACTACAAAAAAACGTTTACCGTTTACAGGCGAAGAAAAGGTTATCGCAGTGCATAAATGTGAACAACACCTGCACCTCTTAGCATTGCACTTGGAAATAATACGATACTTTCCACTTCTCCTGTAAGAATTGGTATAGTTCCTAAGAATGGGCGAGTTGAGAGGAGATAATCTAATGTTTTTAAATCAATTAGTGTTATCTGCTCCACTTAAATAGCGGCAGAAAACAAACTAATGGGCCTCACCAATACCAACGGCAACATAGTACTAAAATTATTAATAGAATGGGGAATCCGTACAGAAGAAGCAGAATGCAACCTAAGTTTAAACATATTTGTGTTACTCATTTTTGTTTAAAGGGGCGATACCGTCCAAGTTAAAGCGATATTCATACCGGTCATTATGTTAAACAGTATATGGAAGAATGAAACCATGTAGGTCATTTTGTGTCATCTCCCAGAGAAATGGATGAAGAAAATTGAAGAGGTAATGTAGGGGATAAAAGAAAGGGACGGGAAAGGAAGAGGAATAGGAATAAAAGTGGAAAAAAAACGGAAGAAATAAGAACATTCCCCCTGTACTATTACCTGCTTTAAGGTTAGTAGTCCGTGCCGAACTTTAAGCCAATTTCAGTTGAACGGCCAAAGTGGCGTAAAACATACGACACTTTCGCCTAACCGACCACGCACGAAAGCAGAGAATAATGCTCTACGACACTGGATTTGCTGTCGTAATGTACATTATTGCAGCTAACCAAGCCGGCTGTCAAACAGGTGCATTTCACGGAACAAATGCCAAAGGTAGAAAAACAGGAATCATTGAAACGACAAGACCACAGATCATTCTCATTGATCTCTCGTGAAGGGCGGTAAAGTTCAATTTCACTTGATCAGTTGTTACTGTCTTTGGTCTCTTTAATATAGTCTCAGTAATCGACAAGCAACTTTATAGATATGTACTTGTTTGTCTCGTTTGTTTTATGGTTAGATGGACAAGTGGTCAGGTTGTTTGAATCTTAATCTATATTATCTCAACCCATTATATTGCTAAATAAATTAATTTGCCACACCCGTTTCTGAATATTAATCAATTAAAGTGCTAACAAAGGATAACCCTTTTATAGAACATATTTAACGTCACTACAGCTGGTGTCTGGAAATGTGTAAAACGTCTCCCTGCACTAAATCGTAGTGTAGTTTATATTGTCTTGTCCTTTGAGATCATTGATTCCATCTGAAATTTTGAAAATATTTGAGGGTCACAGATGAGGCTTAATTGACCGAAACTAGCTAGTCTTGTCCAGAAAAATGTACACTTCATATTTTCCAGTTCTGTGGTGTGTTCCTTGCTTCCAAAGGATAACCCTTTTACAGAACATATTAACAATTATGTATTCATTTATACTGTCAAACCATCGGGCTTACTGAAGTGATGACAATGATCAGGAATCGATACAATTAACGAACAACTCCCATCAGTGACATCAAAGGGAAAGAAACACAAACATGAAACAGCTAGACACTAATGAAAACATCGATAGGGAAAGTCAAAAGGACAGTCATATTCCCACATAATGGACGATTGGCTATCTAAAACAAAAAAGTCTAAGCGATACACACACTCAAAGACAAACCATAACAAAAATAAACTGCGACAGAAGAACCGCCTCTGAACGGTCACTGTAACGAATTCTACTGGTGGTGGGGGAGGCGGGGGGCTTACATCGATTTTACCCTGTCGCAATCCTCGCCCTAACTTCTGTCGCGATTTAGACAAATACTTTGTTCAGTCTGCATGAAGGTCTCCTAACTCATCAGTGCACCATCTCCGAGAACACAACAATCACACAACCACAGAGATGAAACAACGGCGAGGACTCGACAACAAGAAACCACTGAAATTCAGGAGCAAAAGAAAACCAAATATTAGACTCCGATGGGCCCGACAAGAGTCAGAACATCAGGCGCATACAAACATCACCCAAAATTAAATTATCTCTAATCCTCAGTAAGCCTTTACGCTTGAACCGTCATAATACCTGAGGTCTTACCCATCGGCGTGCAATTAAAGAGGGAAACAAGTTGTCAACCGTGATTGGGTTAACTACCATGTATGCAGTGTGTCGTATAACATCTACATTGTATCCAATCTTTTTATATCGAAGGACGACTTTACGAAATTGCGTGATGAAGTACTTGCAATTATAAAGTTTTCTGAATTTATATTCTAAGTCAACATAAAATTCGGGTTCCGATAGGCCTTGTTGCGGAAGCGTTTTAAGTCGAACATTGAATACTGAAATAAAATAGGAATGACGTCTATAAGATTTTGAAAAGGCTTTGCGTAGTTTATGATACCGATTACCCTGATTAAGAAGTTTAGCAGTTAACAATTTATTACAAGTGTTGATGTCAGTTACATGACTAGACACACTAGCAAATCGAATTAATTGCGAAGTATAAACTCGTTAGGATGCCGCTCGAGGAACATCACCATCCATGAAAGGAAAATTTACCATCTCAAAATCATCGCGTTTATCATAAAATTTGAAGAAAAAATCCACTCTGCAATAGATAGATGTAAATCCAAAAACGGGGCCTCGGTATCAGAAGATTTTGCTTTATTTAACTGCAGTTCTGCGGGGTAAATTTGACTGATCAAACCATCGAAATAGGTATTGTCAATATTTAATAAATCATCCAAATATCTAGAAGTCGAACTTAAGGCTTCATTGGTTTCAGATTGGTTTTTAGCGGAAAGAGACATCATGAAGTCTCTTTCATAACAAAACAAGAACAGATCAGCCCCAAGGGTGTGCAATTCGTACCCATCGGAATACCCACAACTTGGCTAAATTAATTAGTATCAAACTGTAAATATTGTCAAGAATAAAGGTGAGAGCTTCACACACGTTCTGACATGAACATAAATAGAAGTGACGGAAATGATCAGGAATTAATACAATTAACCTGTAGCTCCCATCAGACACATAGGGGAAGAAGCACAAACATGAAACAACTAGACCCTAATGGAAACATCAATAGCGGAAAGCCAAGAAGACATTTGTTTTCCAAGAAAATGGTTAAGCGGCTATCAAAAACAAAGTAGTATAAGCGATATACAAACTCAAAGACAAACGATAACAAAAAAAAAAAAAAAAAAATACGCGGCAGAAGAACCGCCTTCGAACGGTTAGTGAAACGAATTCAGCTAGGATAGGGTGGAGGGCTTAAATCCATTTTACGTAGCCACAATCCTCGCCCTTATTTCCGTCGAGATTTAGAAAATAATTTGTTCAGTCCGCATGAAGGCCTCCAACATCTCCGTGAACATAAAAGCAAACAGCCACAGAGATGAAACAATGGTGGGGTCTCGACAGCAAGAAACCACTGAAATGCTGGATAATGTATCATTTTTTATGTTCTTCAGAAGTGAAAAAAAAACAACATTTCTTATATAACATGCAAGATAGAGGGAGTCTCCCCGATGAAATGTCCATTCAATTAAATAATTACGTTTTTCTTTTATATGATTATGAGGAAGTGCAACGTAAAGGGTGAAAAAATCATAAGTAGTCGGACTTGAAGCATGAAAACGCCTGGATTTCACTGTATTTAAAACTTTATAAGAATTGTTTAAAGACCAAAACAGATTTCTCCCGGATCTTTCAAAGCCTTTGTCTCAATCTTTAATCACATTTTTCTTGATTGCAGTAAAACATGAAGTTAATAATTTGGAAAGTTAAGTAGTGGTACAAGAGCTAGAATTTTGAAAGTTAAGTGGTGGTACAACAGCTAGAATTTGCAATAGCTCATCCTTTGTATGGTCTTTTACCAATATAACATAGGAAGCTTGTATTGGCCTCCTGGGACACATACTGCAAACATTGTGGCTGAATGACAAATGTGACCATCAATTACAGCCCTCTATACAGCCAAAGACTGCAGTTCATAGGCCTTAGTACCACCAAGTTCTTGCTGAAGAGTGTTATCATAGTGGCGCCGTCAAACAACGACCACATTGTTAGTAGCCTTGTCTCCTGGGGCCAAAACAAAAGTTTAAGTGCTGGCATTTTGACGTGTCAGTAAGCTGATAAGTAATACTTTCATAAACGTGAAAATGCAGTTTTATTTTTAACAGTGTTGTACATTACCGCGCATATGTCACACAAATGTTTCGCTTAATCAAATAGTAAAAAGTAGAAATATGCACAACTAAAACCTCTAAGCATTGCCGGTGATTTGTGTACGTTTCCAGCTGTCAGCTTTCGATCGCGATTGATCATACATTCGGACAGCATCGACACATACCAAGCATAGCGAGCAACTGTTTAATAGGTTTCGGAACCTATAGTTTGCGTTTGCATACGTTCATATCAAACTATGAAAATTGTCCTGTACATGTGGGGATGTGGGGTACCCCCAATCGGTAAGTTGTAGCCATAGCTACGACTCTGATCAGACCTCTCGACTCTGATCAGACCCCTGCGACCCCTGAGATAATCGTTGACTTCTCGGATCAATTGACATCGATACAGTACCCAGCCACTTAGTGGAAGCGCAGGCTTGTCTGAGTATCCGATGCATATCAGTCGATAGAGACCGTTTTGCTTGATGCGGTCAATTGATCTTGATACTGATGCGTAATTTTACAACTGTAAATCGTAAGGAAAAAATGGAAATGTGTCTATATGAAAAGAGTCAAAAGTAGATAACATACCATCGTACCATCCGCCTGTCAGATCTTCACCGTTCAGACCTTGATCACCTAATGCAGAGTCACCTCTCCATGGGACAGGGTTGTCTTCCGGAAGTGTTCCGGATCGCTGTGCCGCATAAAATAGTATGGATTTGTGGATGACATCGGCGTAGTTGTATGGAGCTGAATGATCTGTAAAATAGCGCTATAAATCAGTCGTCCGCTTTGTTTGTCTGGATATTTGCTTTCTTGTAACTGCTATATCGCCCATGTGAGGCGTTTTTAAGGAGTATTTATTGCGTATGTTTTTAAGGAGAATAAGCAGTATATGTCCTTAAAACCCCAGATTCTCCTTACAAAGTCGATTTACATGGACATGTTAACGTGATGAACTGAAGGTAACTGAGCTGGTCAACGGCTCCGACCAGACAACTGTTCCTACTAAGGACGAGTGCTATATATGTGAACATAGAACAACTTAAGTTAGACTGAATGTTTCATATAGGTGAATAATGAACGGCGTTAAATCCATTGTCTTCCATTCGATTTCCCTAAATAATGAATAACCCTGACACGGAGTAACCTGAACCAATGCGTGACATCCAACGGTATAGACAACTATTTATGAAACTTTCTGAAACCCCAATACGGCACTAATTCCTGATTCTTACAACCTTCACTTCAACTAAATATTATGTGTCAACCTGTATTTACGAAACAAAAAATAGAAACGGGATAACTAAATAAAAGTTTAAATTCTAATCTTCAACGACTGACGGTGGCCCATGCCAATAGAGGCTTGAAGAAATATATGGGCTGCATGATGCTTCCACGCAGAGCTGAATCTGGCCCGCACACTTGTACTGGAAAAAGCATTTAGAGGATCTAAGCCTGTCCAGGAACCGCGGTGCGAGGCGGACCGTCCATACTAATAAACCCTATTGGTTTCATTGAGCGACAGGGCTTGAGATGTCGTTTCATCTTAATGCCGCGTACAAGTCCCACAAAATTGGAAACAACGTCTCCAAAATGACTTTTACAGTGTTGACGGGGACGTTAAACCTCAAATCAAACAAACAAAAAAATCAACGACGGACGCCGTTCTGGACGCGAAACTGAAAAAGAACAGTAGTTATTTCTATTATTCAGTAGTCTCATCATACAGAACTCTTATACCTTTGTTAGCCTGATATGGTCTATCTTGTCACCCTGAGTTACTGTTCTCGTCTACATCACATCTTTATCTTATGACATCGCGTCTGAGAATGTTACAACGCCATGTTATAAATTCGAGAATATACCAGTGGATTAAATATGCAAATTAGTTATATTGCACGCGTCCTTAACGTCGTTGCATTTACTAGCGTCGGATTAATGTCGGCATGTTTCCACTTTTGAAAATAAAATCGTGTATAAATCTTATGATAAAACGAATGTTTCATTCGTGCTGATGAATTATTAAATATTTTAAACTCGTTGAGGAAAAGGCATAAAATGCTCGGTTAAGCTTCGCATTCTATCCAATTTCCTTACTGGTAACCCACTAGTTGATTAAATATGCAAATTAGTTAGATACGTCCCGCACACTTACTGTACGACGTGCTTAACGGTGCCGCATTTACTAATGGCGGAATATTGTCATTGTAAACTCTTTGAGGAAAATGGATAAAATGCTTGGCGAAGCCTCTTATTGATTTTTTTAAATCCGTTGAGGATAGCGGAACAAAAATGCTCGGCGAAGCCTCGAATTTAATTCTTTTTGCTCAACTCGTTAAATAAATTCAATAATAAACGATCACTAATGTAAGATCCGCAATAGAAATCAAGATTAGCGATTAGTATCCTACTCAAAAATGCGGAGATTTTCCTCTGCTGTACCTTCAAGTAACCATATGTAGTAAAACATAAAAGTAAAGTTGACAAGTGCTCTCGTTATCTCAGACTCAGATATCTAAAACTATTTAATTCAAATTAAATTAAAGTTTTCTCAAGTTTAGATCATCATACATTCTTATTTATTTCAAATTCTGTTATCTAGAACTACTGATATATCAAACTACTGATATCTAAGCTCTTATTTCAAACGACTAGCTCAAACTACTATAATTATCTCTATCTGCTATTATTACTAAGTACTGTTACATACATCTGCTTGTATCAAACAACTGTTATCACAAATACCTGTTATCTTAAACCACTGCTATCTCTTACTACTTATTACCTCTAACTACTATTACCTTAATTTTCTTTATCCAACTACTGTTACATCAAACTACAGTTATATCAAAGTAGAAGTAAAACAAAGATCAGGAATCGATACAATTAACTTACTCCACCCATCAAAGACACCAAAGGGAAAGAAACACAAACATTAAGCGACCAGACCATAATGGAAACCTAAACAAAGGAAGGCCATAAGGACAGTTACTTTCCCACAAAATGGCCATATGGCCATCCAACATAAAAAAACGCAAGTGATACACACAGTCAGTAACAAACAACACCATAAATAAACCGCCACAGAAGAACCGCCTTGGAACGATCAGTGGAATGATTTCCACTGGGGGGCTTAAATCGATTTTACGTGGCCACAATCCTCGCCCTTACTTCCGTCTCGATTTAGACAAATACTTTGTTCAGTCCGCATGAAGGCCTCCTAACTCATCAGTGCAACATCTCCGTGAACACAAAAAATCAAAGAACCAGTTAAATCGAAATTTACTGTTATATCAAACTATTTTTGTCTCAAACTTCTTATTATTTTTAACTACTATTATCTTAAGTTTCTTTTATCTCTTACTATTATTATCTTTTACTACTGTTATCTCTAACTACTGTTATATCAGACTGCTGTTTTGTTTGTTTGTTTCGAGGTTTTACGTGCTCTTCAAAACTATTAAATTCATTTTGGAGACTTTCATCACGAAAACGCGCCTATATAAAATAGAAGTGGAAGCAATGGTCAGGAATCGATACAATCAACCCATAGCACCCATCAGAGACACCAAAGGGAAAGAACAACAAACATGCAACAACAGACTTAATGGAAACACCAACAGCGGAAAGCCAAAAAAAAAAACAAATCGCGACAGAAGAACCGCCTTGGAACGGTCAGCGAAAACGAATTCCACCGGGGGCTTAAATCGTTTTTACGTGGACACAATCCACGCCCTTATTTCCGTCGCGATTTAGACAAATAATTTGTTCAGTCCGCATGAAGGCCTCCTAACCCACCAGTGCAACATCTCCGTGAACACAAATACTCAAACAACCACAGAGATGAAACAACGATGAGGACATGATAGCAAGAAACCACTGAAATGCTGGAGCAACGGAAAACCAACAGTTAGACTCCGATGGGCCCCACCAGAGATAGAGCATCAGACACCAGCCAACCTTACCTTCAATTAGATCTCTCTAATTCTCAATAAGCCTTTACACTTGAACCGTCATAGAAACTAAGGCCTGACCCACCGGAGTGCAATTAAAGAGGGAAGCAAAGTTGTCAAACGTGATTGGGTTAACAACCATGAATGCAGTCTGTCGTATAACATTTATGTTGTACCCAATCTTTTTATATCGAAGAATGATTTTACGAAATTGGGTGCTGAAGTCATTGCGGTTTTATACTTTCCTGAATGTGTATAGTAAGTCACCATAAAATTCGAATTCCGATAGACCTTGTTGCAGAAGAGATTTTAGTCCAATATTGAATTTTTATTTATCAGAATGTAAATAAAATGTCTATAAAATTTTGAAAAGGCTTTGCGTAGTTTATGGTACCGATAACCCTGATTAAGAAGTCTAGCCGTTAACAATTTATTACGAGTGTTGAAGTCATTAACATGACTACACACTCTGGCAAATCGAATTAATTGCGAAATATAAAGGCCATAAGATGGCGCACGAGGAACATCACCATCCAAAAAAAAGGAACATTTAAAATCTCAAAATCAAAATCATCGCGTGTGTCATAAATTTTGCACGAAACAAACCGATCTACAATAGATAGATGTAAATCCAAAAACGGGGCCTCGGTATCAGAAGACTTTGCTTTATTTAACTAAAGTTCACGGGGTAACGCCCATGAAACCGCAAGGTTATAAGTTTGACCCTCTTGAAACCCACTTTTATATAGTAAACATCGGGTTTACAGGGGTAAACCTTATTTTTCTTATCATCACGATAACAAGTCCGTGAACCGAAGACCCCCCTAAACCCCACTTTATATAGAGAAAATTGGGGTTTACGGGGGTAAACATTATCTGCCTTATTTTTGCTCAAAAATATAGATTGTGGGTACCCGTTAGAACCGCCTCATTCTCTAACGAGCACCCACAATCTATGTTGAAAGCAGTATTAATAAAGATGTTATAATTTTTACCTAATATTTATCGTTTTCTGACCCATGTTTGACGCCATTATTTCTTACGGACATATTTTCCTAATGTTTCTGCTCTAAAATATAGATTGTGGGTACTCGTAATGAGGCGGTTCTAATGAGTACCACAATCTATATTTTTAGTAGATCCGATATTGTGGGACTATCTCAAACACAAATGCCCATGAAACCGCAAGGTTATTGGAACGGTCCGACTCGCACCACTCTTCCTGGGCAGGCGTAGACCTAAGCGGTTAACCAGTATTCTTGCATTAATACCTTGCACATGGCTGTTTGAAAAAATGTTCAAATCATGAAATCCGCGTGCTGTTTGAACATGAATTTTGAGCTTTTGATATCACAAGACGGGCATTGCTTTATTAACGTGACGTTGAGCGACGTACGTTTTCGCCCTGAACGTAGCGTTTTATGGTTCTATGATGACGTCAGAGGTTTACTGCATGACAACGTCATTATAAACAACATTCTGAACTGGCCGCCATTTTGGTTTGCGTGTCGCACTTGAAGAGTTTATATGGAATTTATATGGAGCTTTTGGGCGTTTTTTTAAAATTTGCGGTCGGATTCGTAAGTTAGGCAAGAACAACGAACATCCATGATTATTTCATTGCATTAACATTTGCCGGACCCCTCGGAAGATATTTGAACAATTGGCCTAGCGGTCTCATGTTCAAACAGCTTCCTCGGGACCCGGCAAACGTTAATGCATGAAAAACCATGGATGATCCCTATATTCTTGCATAAATACCTATGCGCATGGCTGTTTGAAGCCATTGTCAAATGGATCGAAAGCCGTGCTTAAACAGCAAAAACCATGTTCAAATCATGAAATTCGCGTGCTGTTTGAACATAGATTTTGAGGTTTTGAAATCACAAGAATGACCTTGCTTTGTTTACGTTACATTGAGCGACGTAACGTTATCGCCCTGAACGAAGCGTTTTAGTATTCTGTGATGACGTCACGGTGTGACAACGTCGTTGTAAACAACAATTTGAACTGGTCGCCATTTTAGTTTTACTATCGCATTCAAAGAGTTTATGTGGAATGTATATGGAGCATTTGGGCGTTTTCGTCAAAATTTGCTGTCGGATTAGTAAGTTATGCAAGGACAACGATCATCCGTGGTATATTTCATTGCATTAACATTTGCCGGATCCCTCGGGAGATATTTGAACATTCGGCCTAGCTGGCTCATGTTCAAACAGCTTCTTCGGGATCCGGCAAATGTTAATGCCTGAAAAACCATGGTTAATCCCTATATTCAAGTTCGGTCGGGTACAGCTCTGCACGGAATCACCATTCAGCTAAAACGAATTTTGCCAAGTCCAGATGGGCTGGGCGCATCAAACTGTTGTTTGATGCAAATAAGTAACTTGACTTTCTTCTGGATCCCATTTGTATGATGCTATAACTAGTGTAGCTATGTTCTCAATATGTACATGTTTGTCATTGATGTTTGCGTTATACAATAAAATAAAGTTTAAACCAAACTGTTGTTATCTAAAGCTTGTGCTATCTTAAACTACTGTTTTTAAACTTCTGTTATCTCAGACTGCATATTCTGGTTTCTAGGAGTTTCAGATACATACAGTCAACTGTATTTAAAATTGAATAAGTACTCCATGAAGCTCTAAAAAAATTCTAGCTGACTCAGCATTCAGCGGTGCAATATTATGCCATGCACCTTCTACAATGAAGTATGATGCTAAGATAATATTATTACGACACGGAAGCCATAACAAAGGATAGAAGTATAGCTATTAAAAATTCCCGCATATGGTAGGATTTGAACCCTGGCTGCTCGAGTGAAAGCCGCATGCTCTAACCACAGAGCCATCAAGTCGATCCCCTGACGTAGTTGTCAGAGAGTGGTTAGAAACCTATAAGCTATGTATATTATCTACCAAGGTAGATAGTTGAAGGGGAAGAATTGCGGTCCGTAACACACCCCCTCTTCAAAGAAGTAATCGTTTTAATGACGAGAAGCCAATTTCGGCCCGAAGCCATTTTCGGCGGTATAAAGTCCGATCCAGGACGAGCCGCTATTTTACGACATGAAAGCCGCAACGAAGGAAAGCAGCTAGTTAAAAACCCCGCCTATAGAGGAATTCTAACCATTTAGCCAAAGAGTCGACTACCTGACGCAGTCGTAAGAGAGTGGTTATAAACATATAAGCTATGCATATAATCTACCAAGTAGATAACTGAAGAATGGAATTGTGGTCTTTAACAACGTAAAGCAATAAGTATATATTCAGGTTTTCTCAAATTTTCCTTTGCATCACGAAACACGCCTATAAGATTTTGACCCACTCAAAACATAGAGCAGATATAAGAAAAATTTCGACATTTCTAATCTGAAAGTTTTCATTTTTCGGTGATAAAATTTACAATGTATTTGTATAGGCGTGATTTCGTAATGTTTAGAGTTAATTAATCCTTACTACCAGGTTTTTCGGTCGAAGACGGTTGTTGAGTCGTTGCTGGTGGTTGTTTGGTTGTCTCTGGCGCTTTCGTGGTTTCCGGTTGTTCCGTAGTTTCGGATTTCTTTGTTGTTTCCGGGTTTTGTGTAGTTTCCGGTTGTTTAGTTGTAACTGGTTTCTGAGTTGTTTTAGGCGCCTCCGTTGAGGTTACAAATTCATCCAAAGTACTGTAACACGTGGCATTGGGAAGCTGGTCTCCGGTGACAGTGGCTTGGATGTAAAACTCTTCTTTTGGAGGATGAAGCCAGTACAGATTGTCAAAGAGAAACCAGGAACCAGTATCATCGGTAGGAAACAGCTGCTCTCCATCCCATTGCTGTACAACAAATAACAAATGACTTAAACATTTTGAAAACTACTCATCACCCATATTTGGCTTTCCCAACTGCTGCCCTTCATACGTTTGTCTTGTCTGTCCGTATGTCTGTTTGTCCGTCCTTCTGTCCTAACTGCCCGTGTTTCTGTTTTACTTCCTTCTGTCTGCCTGTGTGTATGTATGTTTGTGACTGTCGGCTGTCTGTTTGTCTGACTGTCTGTCTGCCTACCTGTTTGTTTGTCTGCTATTGTGTCTGTCTCGTTGATGTTGTGCAAATCAGCTCCATCATGTATTAGTTTAACAGAGTTTGGAATTTCGATATATCCTTGTAAATTCGAAATTTCTACCGTTGGGTTTACTAGGTATTTTATTCTTGGACTTGTCATCGTAATATTTTTAGTGTAACTAATTATGATACAAACTTTAACAAAGTATGATGACTTGTTTCGCACCGCCCATCGGGGCCTGGGGAAATAGACTGGGCTGCATGGTGCTTCTATGCAGAGTTGAAACCCGCCGCACATGAGTACTGGAATAACCGCTTAGGCCTAAGCCTGCCCAAGCGAAATGATGCGAGTCAGACCGTCCATGTATATTAACCTATATATTGGTTTCATTGGGCGGCAGGGCTCCAGATGTCTTTCTATCACAATATTGGGTAAAACTCTCATGAACTTGGAAGTAACGTGTTTATAATGACATAAATAGTATTAACGTGACGTTAAACCTTAAACCAAACAAATGACGACTTGCTTTCCACTGTTGATGTTTCCATTAGGGTCTGTTGTTTCGTGTTTTTGTTTCTTTCCCTTTGATGTCTCTGCTGATGGGAGCGCCACTTCTATTTTGCCATAAATTTACCATTCTTTGGTCAATACCTGATATATTTCTCAGATTCCTTGTCATGGTTTTGTTGTCTGTTCCCTTTCTTATTCGCTTACCTCGAGTGATGAAACCGTTTGTCCAAAGCTGATGTTAAAAGCCTCAACCCCAGGTTCTGTACTGCTCTCTACTGCGAAACTACAAAGACCTTGAAACCTTGTACCTTCAGCGACCTCCCAGAAATTTGTAATCAGCATGGGCTGTGAGAAATCCACTGTGATGAAAGATAGAGAGTTAGGATGAGAGAAAGTATTTCGATAACACGCTCTGAATTGGCGTAACATTACGAAACCAGGCAAATACATTGTCAATTCTTCAGCCCCCCAAAAAAAATATTCAGATGAAAAATTGCGATTTTTTCTTCTTTCTGCTCAAAACATAGATTGCGGGGACTCTATAGAACCGCCTTGACGTGGCTGTTCTATCGAGTATCCACAATCTATGTTTTAGGCAGATATAAGGAAAATACTGTTTACCCCCGTAAACCTCAGTTTTTCCATTTAAACGTGGGGGCTTAAGGGGGTCAAAATTATATAGGCATGTTTTCGTGATGGTGTGTTTGGATGAGAGAAATCAAGTCGTTGTCAGTATTGGTGTCCTTCTTACCTATAGAACAATACTTTTTCAAAAGAAAGTTGTCAATATTTGTCTTATATGTTGTTGTTTGTTAGAAGCGCCTAATAATGAGTTTGGATGAGAGAAATCATTTCAATGGCACGATAGAGGTTGGAATTGGCGTCTTTTTTACCCCTAGAACAATACTATTTTAGACTAAAATTGTCAATATGTTTTCTTATCATCACGAAAACACGCCTATATAATTTTGACCCCCTAGAACCCCACAAGATGATTTTTTTTTACATTTTTCATATTTGTAGTTCAAACATAGAATGTTGCTGTTCGTCAGAACCGTCACATCGAGAGTTTGGATGAGAGGAACCATTACGTTGACACACTCGCGGTCTGAACTGGCTCTATCTTACAACATATATCAGATGAAAATTGTTGGTATTTTTCTTATTTATAATTCAAACATTGGTTGTATCTGCTTGTTAGAGCCGCCTAATTGAGACAGATCTAATATATACCCAGAATCTAAGCTTTGGCAAAAATAAAGTATACTAAAACACGAATTTGCTCAAGATCAAGAGGGATTTATAGAGTCGGATTTGCAGAGAACTGACCGCCCGAAGAGTACTTACGGACACGATGACCACCTTCTTGTCAATCAAGCGTTACGCAACCGGAGACTAACGTCAACAAATCTTGAGCAATACCTGCGCCGAGTAAGAGAGGTTTACGTCTCTAGACAGATGATCCGAAATCGCCTTAACTCGAATGACCTTACGATACGGCGTCCGCAAGTAGTACTGCCGCTGAAAGCCAGGCAACGTAAAGCATATTTTGCGTGCTGTACAAAGCGCAGACGTTAGAACATTAATCGGTGGTCTCACGTTATTTTCAGTGACGAGTCCCGGTTAAAATGCGACTTTCGTGATGGCAGAAGAAGAGTCTGACGTCGTACTGGTGAACATTCTACAGACCCCGCTAGAGTTGCTCATGACCGATATGGAGCAGGGTCTGATATGGTATGAGGTAGGATCACCATGACTGGAAAACAGACTTTCACTGCAGCTGGTGTTGTGCCGTGTGGCGGCCGTAAAACGCCTAACCGTACATCATCATAGTGCAGATTATATTTTCTGGCCCTTTTGGATCATTGAGTTCATTTGGTTTCATTTTGAAAATAGAATTCTGCTTAAGCCGGTGCTAGAGGGCGTGGCCGGTGTTGCACATTTCAGAACTGGTCATTAACAGACTCAATAAAACCGAGCCTGCTATTTTCGTTTATTTGGTGTATTCCTTGCTTCCAAAGGATCTAACTTCAGAACCTATTTGCATGTGTGCCAAGGCAGAGTTATAGGACTGTACTATCGTGATAACATGATGGGTCCTCGCGTGATATCATTTGCTCGACGTGGGTCGATCTTTCAGGACGATAACGCTAGGGCCCATCGGCACGCGTCGTCATTTATTATCTTCAACGGTAAAATATTCCGACAATAACATGGCCTGCGATGAGTTCAGACTTATATTCCAGGAAACACGTATGGGACATCCTCAGGAAACGTCTCCGAAGCCGCGATCCGTCTCCAAGGACTCTGGGTGAGCTTCACGCAGCACTTCAAGTAGAGTGGCGAAGATCCCTCAGTTCACGGTACGTAAACTAATTGAAGGTATACGACGACGATGCATTGCCTGCTGTGACAATCGAGGCGGTCCAACACGTTACTGATGGTTTGTGAAAAATGAATTTGACGCATAGAAGATTGGTCGCCGTGTCGCTACATAATGACGCGATCATTAGAATTAATGTGTCTTTCAATTTATTGGTATTTGGTGGTGCTTTGAATCAAATGCATCTTGGCCAGGTAATGTTTTATTTATTGCCCAATATTCAGCCTGAAAGTAAAATATCTCCTACTTTTGTGAACAGTATATTTGCAATAAGGTCGTATTGTTCCAATACAGTTAGAGTTTGAATTAACAAATGGACACGCCTTTTCTCAACAAAGCCATTACAAATCTTCAACTCGTTTGAAGCAACTATAAGTTACAATTTATTGCAGAGAAAATTTAGGGACAGAAAAAGGACTTAAGAAAATGAATACCTGCTTCTGCAATCTTTATCACTGTTAATCGGTGCCAAGTTCGTTCAAGCTCATTCTTGTCACTTAAAGGTAGCTTTACGCATATATTACTTCTTCAGCAGCCAAGCATCAGCAGTGTAATTGATGAACCCCAGCCCACAAGAAAAGGAATTTATTGCAGAGGCGACAAGAAAACATTACACAAACGCGATAAATACATAGTAAAGTTTACTGCCGAAAACGAAAACTTTCAGATGAAACATTCTTATATTTTCTTTTTGTCTGCTTAAAATATATAGATTGACGGGTACACGTCTGCAGACACGTACAGGAGACCCAGAGATAGCTATAGCCAAGAATACACGTGAAGTACTATTATGTGGTTGTGTGCGCGCGAGAAGCTATGCATTGCGCTATTTAGTAACTGCGTACGCATCAGAAGTCTTGCGTAGTATTATTTGGGTTAAACAATATTTATTTATATATAAATTCCAAACATTTTCGTACAGTTCGAGGTATTTCAGGATCTGGCAGTAAGTGAAGCGCTTATGTAGAAGTCATCTCCTGGGTAGTACTATTTATTGACTGCGTTCGCACCAGAAGACTGCTCATGTGCCAAAAGTCAAACGTAGCACTAATTAGTGACTGCCTACGCACCAGAAGCCATGCGTAGCACTATTTAGTCACACGCCAGTGGCAATGCCTGGCACTATTTGGTGAATGCCTACGCGCCAGAAGTCATGCGTAACACTATTTAGTGACTGAACACGCGCCAAGAGCCAGCGTAGCAGTATTTAGTGACTATGTGCGCACCAGAAGCTATGCATACCACTATTGGCGCTAGAAGCTTTGCCTAGCACTATATAATGACTGCGTACGCGCCAGAAGTCATGCGTAACACTATTTTGTGACTGAGCACGCGCCAAAATCCAAGCGTAGCACTATATGGAAGGGGTTTATGCACCAGAAGCCATGCATAACACTATTTGGTGACTGTGCGCGCACCAGAAGCTATGCATATCACTGTTTAGTGATTGCGTACCCGCCAAAATCCAACCACAGCACTATTTAGTGTCTGTATACGCACCAGAAGCCATGCATAGCACTATTTAGTGATTAGGTACGCGCCAGAAGCTATGCGTAGCATTATTTAATGACTGTGCACACGTCAGAAGCTTTGCGTTGCAATTTTTGGTGACTATGTACGCACCAGAAGCCATGCCTAGCACTTTTTGGTGAGAAGCCATGCGTATCACTATTAAGTAGATGTGCACGTGCCGTTTAGAACTTAAATCTTTGAATGCTTACAGCCTTTTCTGTTGGATCATATTATTTATATACTTAACTATTTACGTTCATACTTACATGAATTCTGTGGCAGTGTGGGCGATGATGGAGCTGCTGTTGACGTCGTTGTTTGCGTTGTTGTTGCTGAAAGAGAATATTAAACTCCAAAAGTCATATTAAAATAAATCCCAGAAACGCTTTGTTGTAATAATAATAGTCGGCATCGAAATCGCAGTGGTTAACGCGTCCGCCTCATGATCGAGAGGTTGTGCGTTCGCATCCGGCACCCGCTATCGAGGTGCGTCCTTGGGCAAGACATGTAATGACACTGTCTCACTCCATCCAGGTGTAAATGGGTATCAGTGGTGTAATAGTCACTTTCTGTCTCTCGTGCGCGTGAAAACATCCGGAATGAGTGTTTGAGAGCGACTGAAAAAGCTTGAAGCTTCCATCGCAATCGAACTAAAATATATTAGTATTAACTAATAATAATAATAACAATTATAGCAATGTTACTATTTCAGTTTAAATGCAACTAACCACAACAACACTTCGATCGTAATCAAAATGCACCAGGGTATCATTGTAGATCAACGTCAGACTGCATATAAGTAAGGTGACCATTTTGTTGTACGAATCCAAATCAGAGAATATATGTAAGGTGGACGTAAGCAGTTGCTTAACCAATAAGATGAAGCTAGTATGTAACCGTTACATGTTGAAGATGTGTGTCTTTTATCACACTGAATGTCACTCAGGTCCCTGTGGTATATGTCTAGCGTCCCTTGTTTGGAACGTTGGCAAACATCGTAAACCCTGATCAGACGCGTCTGATCTGGATCTACACTGTTTGCTCAAAATTGATCACTCTAAACGTATAAGTTGAAAGATTCCATTATAATATATGGGTTAACTACAGTTCTGTTGTGTAGACTAGTAGCCAGTACATGCCAGAAACTGACAACAGCCTTGAGTTCTCTGGTGAAACAGTTAACCGACTGGGGCACTGTGGTTGGCAACTCCACATCCTGTAATAAGCCCATTTAATGAACACCCTTATATACCACGCAAGATTAACAATGGCCACGAGTGTAAGGTTCTGTTTATCATTTAAAGATTTTTAAATCGGATTTTATCGCTGAAGAAGTTCAGTTATCTCTGACGGCGTCATGAAGTTACGCGCCAGTAATGATGCGTTATAACACGAGTGTTCCTTTGATTTTTATTACATAGCGTTATCCACTGAATAATAACGACGTTATGTGATAAATATTTGAGCCGGGGCACAGCATTTTCTTCAACTTGCATGTGCGTCCAACAATGAATCAGATCAGCCTGTGCATCCATATAGTCTGACCGGAGACTTCTCTTGCTCCATGAAGGAGCATTGGTGCCTTAACTATTCGTAGAGCGCAAAACGAAGTCTCTGAGCAGACTGCGCGGACACTGTGTTTTCCTGAGCGCACATGATAACTGTTTTCTGCTCTGATTATGAGATTTCGGTTTACCCTTAGAACTGCTTCCGACTCACCGTTCGTATTTGTATATTTGAACAATTTTTCCTCGGAATAAAGATTATTTCCAAAGATTTCGGATCATTTCCCCGATTAAAAATATTTTCTCTGGATCATATTATGTATTCTGCTGTGCAATGTATACACTTACTTGTTAGTATCTGAAGGTTGGAGCAGATTCCCTCTGGCACATCTGTTCCAGTATATTGCAGCGTAAACCCGACCTTGAACTTCTTCGTTTTTATCAACTCTTTGTTTGTTAAAAGGTATGTCGTACTGTTAGAAGACACCACAATCACCTTACTGCTCTGGAAGTGAAAACAGAATGCAACGGGTGATAAGTATAAACAGGTCAAGAACTTTTACACCAAGTAAATGTTTTGTTTTTTCATGCGGGTTTGAGTTATTCTATCCTAGGGATATTTCAACGAAAAACTAGTGCGCTATAAAATTTCTATAATCGCTGAAAAATGCATATTGCAAAAACTGCTCATTTTTCATACAAAAATAAGCATATTTGTCAAATTAAAATGATTAAGATTATATCAATACGTTAACTAATGACGTCCTTAGTTTTGAGCAGAGGCCGAGTCTTGCCCAGGCCCTGGTCGATATTCTATATCCAGATTTAACTTTTACTCTCCTGTGTGGTAGGGGGTTAGGGTTAGGCGCGTATGTGTATGTTCGTGCGTACGTATATTACAACTATGCATTATCCGACTTTGCACTAAAAGACGACTTGGTTGGTGCCTGATGCTCTGTCTCTGGTCGGGCTCATCGGAGTCTAACTGTTGGTTTTCTTTTGCTCCAGCATTTCAGTGGTTTCTTGCTGTCGAGTCCTCACCGTTGTCTCACCTCTGTGGTTCTTTGATTTCTGTGTTCACGGAGATGTTGCACTGATGAGTTAGGAGGCCTTCATGCGGACTGAACAAATTATTTGTCTAAATCGCGACGGAAGTAAGGGCGAGGATTGTGGCCACGTAAAATCGATTTAAGCCCCCCAGTGGAAATCTTCCACTGACCGTTCCAAGGCGGCTCTTCTGTGGCGATTTATTTATGTTGTTGTTTGTTACTTACTGTGTGTATCACTTGTGCCTTTTAATTTTGGATGGCCATATGGCCATTTTGTGGGAAAGTAACTGTCCATATGGCCTTCCTTTGTTTAGGTTTCCATTATGGTCTGGTCGCTTAATGTTGTATTTCTTTCCCTTTGGTGTCTTTTATGGATGGAGTAAGTTAATTGTATCAATTCCTGATCTTTGTTTTACTTCTACTTTGTACACCAGGTGACCAACCTAAAATCCCATTTTAGGTGCCGCGTTGTGTTGCGATATTTTGATGTTATCGTTTTGCTACCCAACTGTGTGTATTATTGCTCTGTGTGCATCCATGTACAGTTTGTATACAGTCGTTGGTACCTGAATAATAACGAATTAAGTTTAAAGCAAGACATTAATGTTATTATCATAACACATCCGTAAGACATACTGCATTGATTCATGTCTGCAAAACGGTCATTTTTTGCTGATTGAAATTTGTGATATTGTTATTATTTATTTGAGGGTGCTGGTCGTGTACATATAACCCATGTCTTTGAGAAGAAATCAGAAAAGCAATGTACACCCCTGTAACTCCTAGTTTTCTCTATATAAAGTAGGGTTTACAGTGAGTTTGTTTGATGTGATGGAAACTCAGGAAACAATATCAGCCAACAATACCTTGAACTTCATCGTATCTCTGTTGAAGTGTATAGTTAGCTGAGCGCCTTTGCTCTCCACAGTGTCAGTCATTTTATAGATACAACTTCCTTTTAGCTTGAATTTATCTCCATTCTTACCAACTGGTTTCGTACTAATCACCTTCACATCCGCCGCATCACTCAGTGATATAAACACCAAGAGAAATAGTCCGCATACATTTCTGGAAATATATGTGATTGCGAGGAATAAGAAAAAAGAAATAAAGTCGATATTCAATGGATTAAATAAGTTTGGGTCTATATATTTTTTTTAGTTTTAGAGACTGTGAAGGTTTGAGACAATGGAAAGCAGGTTTTCTGTTTTCCAGCTATGAAAATTTTATCAAAGTGTGTTGGGATTCGATATGTGCGTTCATCAAACACTCCGGTAATGGCTCTGAGGTAGTAAAACTGAATCATGATCATGTTCACTCAGCGTCACATTTCATCACGAAAATACTCCTATATAATTTTGACCCCTTCCAACTTCACTTTCATATAGAAAAACTCAAATATATATTGTGGGTAATCGCTAGAACTGCAACATCGAGGCGGTTCTACTGAGTACCCACAATCTATATTTTGAGCAGAAATAAGAAAAATAAAACATTTTTTTATCTAAAAATTTAGTTATTTTTCGGCTGTAAAATTTACCAAAGTATTTGTATAGGAATGTTTTCGTAATGTATCCAGTTCTTTCATATTGAAAGGTCAAAAAATTGTTTGAATTGAATGAGCAGGTTGAACATCATTTGCAAAAGATATTCATAATTTTCAGCACATATGTAAGTATTGTCTTTTTATCAAATAGTCAGTTTTAACGATATGTTAATTATCAACATCGTTTGTTTTGAACGATTGTCCACTGTTTTCGTATATCATACATGTGAGCAATAATTCTTATGCTTATTTGGATTGTCTTCAGGACCAGGACCCTGACGTGAGTCAGAGTGGTGTCCAAGATACCGAAATAGCCAAGAATAAAGATTAATTGTAGCACTTAAATTGTCTTGTGTAATAAAGTTAAAATGTTCTATATTAAGAACACCTATGGGACTGTTCAAATATGGTCTTTAAGACCACGTTTTAACAATCCCAAAAGTAATCTCTTACTTGTAGCAACACAAAAAGAAGCAGTGCAACGTTAAAATATCTTTTTACAAAAAGACTTAGTCTCAGTTTTAATTAATCTTAATAGCAGAATTTTACTGTATTTAGAGCTAGATGCATCCATACAACCAACAAAGGCCAACAGGAGAGCATTATTGAAACCAACTCAGCATGGTTCAATTCTCTTGTTACTCCGATTTATAGCAAAGTGTCCGTGCTTTAGATATTGTACTTGATGTTGCACTGATGAGTTAGGAGCCCTTAATGCGGACTGAACAAATTATTTTCCTTAATCGCGACGGAAGTAAGGGCGAGGATTGTGGCCAGGTAAAATTTATTAAACCCCACCCCCCTCCAGTGGAATTCGTTTCCGCTGACCGTTCCAAGGCGGGGTTTTTCTGTCGCGGTTTATTTTTGTTATGGTTTGTCTTTGTGTGTTTGTGTCGCTTATTCTGTTTTATTTTGGATAGCCTTGGGCCTTTTTGTGGGAAAGCTACTGTCCTATTGGCTTTCTGCTGTTAGTGTTTCCGTTGGGGTAGGTTGCTTCATGTTTGTATTTCTTTCCCTTTTGGTGTCTCTGATGGAACTATTGGTTAATTGTATCGATTCCTGATCATTGCCTCTACTTCTATTCTCATTCTGGTGACTGAGTTAAGCTAACGATTCTTTGAGTAACTTGACCCTGGACAAGTAGTTTTGTAGACAGAACTCTTGTTTTTTTTTCATTTTGTTTGTTTGATTTGAGGTTTAATGTATCGGTCAACACTATTTAGGCCATTTTTGCGACGTGGATTCCAATCTATCTGAAGTTGAGATGAAATGACATATAAAGCCCTACCGCCAAATGAAAACAATATGATTTATATGCATGGAGGTCCGACTCACATCACTTTGCCTGGGCAGGCTTGACCTTCTCAGTGGGTTACCAGTACTCATGTGCGGACCGTTGCAGCTCTGGGTGGGGTAAAATTACCTCTTTCCTTGCTGTTCACGACAACCCCTATCTTTGCAAATAGTGTAGATCCACCATCTGATCAGGATTTACACTATTTGACATTAACTTTATGAATTTATGGGAATAACTTACATAAGGAAATTTGATTGGATAAAAGTCAGAAATGGGTGTGGCTAAAATGAATATTCAGCGCAGGATAAGGGTTACTATTGGATCACACAGTGCTTGGTGTAATGTCACCTAGGCAACGACAACGTATCAGATTACACGCTCGTTTTCAATTCCCCATCATATTGTATATTTCGAGCGATGTGATTGGTTGAAATAGAAGTTGTATACTTTGGTTAATTCCAAGCGACAAGAAGTGATATAACGTGTTGTCAAAGACCACGTTACCGCGCGTTACGTCATTGTATATACGTGACGTCAACGGCGTTCGCTTCAAAGATAGGAAACTATTGAAAACGTAAATGTTAGAAGACAAATAAATTGAATTTAAAGACTTCAAGTTTTTTCGATTGGTATTCTTTCAAAGATAGCAGCTTCTAATTTAATAATCATTCCGTCGCGGCCGTTGAGAAGTTCATTCTTAGACTTTCGAAGTTTGTGAGTGATTGGCCGGAGTTTACACGTCGATAAAATGCACACATGACGTCATTCATGTACGTAGAACTAGCAGTTTTACGCACCTGCCCCGAGGGGCTTGGAGAAATAGTTAGGGATGCACGATGCTTCCGTGCAGAGCTCAAACCGACGGAACGTGAGTACTGGTAAAGTGCTGGTCCAGGGAAAAGTGGCGTTAGTCCGACCGGTGCTTAAATCCTAGCATTTACTCTGGGCAGTAGGATTTCAGATGTCCTTCCATCTCAATTACGGGGAAAAAGTCGCACAAAATCGGAAGCAACGTCTCCTAATGGCCTAAATAGCGTTGACAGAAACGTAAAACCTCAAGATAAACAGACAAGAACAAACAAGTTACAACATTTCTGTTAAAACATATATTTTGGGTACTCTTTATAGAATTGCCATCGTTCAGGTGGTTCTAACGAGAACAATTATTTTTAAGCAAAAATGGGGAAAATAATTTTCACCCCTTTAAGGGGAATTGATACACCTCGCAGATTTTTCCACCACTTGTCAAAGGGGTACAACTTTCGGGATTTTCCTGTTTGCTTTCCTATAAGAACTGAAAACTTAATAAGAGGTCTACTCTTAAGGGGAGACAACTCCTGCAAAAGCATTTTGTCTCTCAAGCCAATAGGGAAAGAATTTGCTCCCGAGGAGCAAATTCTTTCCTTTAAGAGTTGACTCCTATTGGTATGAGAGACAAAAATCTTTTGCATGAGTTGTCTTCCCTGAATGTGTATCTATTCCCTTTAAACCTCACGTTTCACTATATGAAATAGAGTCTATAAGCGTATTAATCCTACGGACATGTTAACGATTTTGTCCATTTTGCAAAAGCTGCTCGTCTTGTTTACTTCAGAGTGCTACCTCGTCGATATAAACTAACCAAATGGGGCTAGTCCTTCGGTACATGATTGCTTGTTTGAATTGTTTGAATTGAGGTTTAACGTCCCCGTCAACACTATTAAGACCATTTTATGAGACGTTGTTTGCGAATGGATGGACATTTTACCCGACAATGAGATAAAATGACATCTCAAGCCCTGTCGCCAAATGAAACCAAATGGCTTATATGATGTCTGACTCACAGCACTTTGCCTGGACAGGCTTAGTCAATCTAAGCGGTTTACCAGTACTCAGATGTGATAAGTTTCAGCTCTGCGTGGAAGCCCCATGCAACCCAGTCTGTTTCTCCAGGTGTGGGGAGGGGGGGGGGGGGGAAGCGCATGTGTACATGATACTCATTCGGTTAATGTACATATGAGTTACGAAAAATATGACCGCGTACAAACACTTTGATCGCGTGGACCGACTGTTAACACTGACCATTTTTTGTCGAATTCGACAAGTTTGATACGAATGGGCCCATGTGTTAGATTCGACGGCGCTAAATTCGACAAAATTTGATGGTGTAGTTACGACCATATAACCTTTTTTCAATTGTTTTATGTGAATTAATTCTACAGAATGACCAGAGTGGCTAGTGATTCAAAACACGATAAACTGAGAATCTTACACTAGTGGTCATTTCATATGAAATTTTTGAAACGAGCCTACCTACGGCGAGTTTCATAAATTTCATAAAACATTATCACGAATATGAGATTTGTTTTATAGTTTGACCATTTTCTGAGTAATTTGTTTCACCACGGATAAGGAAATCCTTGTTTTTAGCCTTGGATAGCCTGGCGCAGAGCTGAAACCAACCGCACATGAGTACTGATAAACCGCACATTACGATAACACACACCTGTGCGACATAGTGCACTTTCTCAAGTGGCTACTTTTCTGATGAAAGACCGTGATATTTTCCTATTCATACTGCAAACAAAGTTTTTGTGTGCTCGTTAGAACCGCCTCATTTAGGCGGCTCTAACGGATACCCACAACTTATGTCTTGGAGCAGAAATAAGAAAAAATAAGGTATATCTACGGAAGCCGGGAAGGGACATGATTTTTTTTTTATTTTATAAGTTGTGCGCACAATATAATATTTTGTGCGGACAAGATATTATCTTGTGCGGACAACATATTATCTAGTGCGGACAAGATATTCGCACAACATAATATCTTGTCCGCACAAGATATTATCTTGTGCGGACAACATACTATCTTGTGCAGACAAGATATTATCTTGTCCGCACAAGATATTAAGTTGTGCGAACAAGATATTATCTTGTCCGCACAAGATAAAATCTTGTCTGCACAACATAGATCTTGTGCGCACAAGATATTATCTTGTCCGCACCAGATAATATCTTGTCCGCACAAGATAATATCTTGTCCGCACAACTTACCAAGATCTATGTTGTTTAAACAAGATATTATGTTGTGCGAACACGATCATATCTTGTCCGCACAAGATAATATATTGTCCGCACAAGATGATATGTTGTCCGAACAAGATAATATCTTGTCTGCTCAAGATATTATCTTGTTCGCACAACATAATAAAAATAAAAAATCATGTCCCTTCCCGGGTTCCGTATATATCCCCGTAAACCCAAGATTTCTCTTAGTTTATACTAATTTATTTAAGTTCGATTGCGATGGAAACTTCAAGCTTATTTAATCGCTCTCTACACTCATTCCGGATGTTTTCACGCGCGCGAGAGAGAGGCAGTGATTATAACACCACTGCTACCCAGTTACACCTGGTGGAGTGAGACAGTGTCATTACGTGTCTTGCCTAAGGACACACCTCCATACCGGGTGCCGGATTCGAACACACAACCTCTCGATCATGAGTCGAACGTGTTAACTCTGCGCTATCGAGCGCTATCGAAAATTTCACTTTATAGAGTGGGGTTTATTGGGGGGTGTTCATTTCATGGACCTGTTCACGTAATGTTGGAGGTCTTAGCCTGCCCAGTTGCGAGTTGGCACTCCATGCATATAAACCCTACTGGATAAGGGTTGTCATTTCATCTCAATGTCGGGTAAGACCCCACAAAATTGGAAGCAACGTCTCCAAAATGATCTTTATAGCGTTGACGGGACGTTAAACTCCGCACTTAACATTCCAGTTTTTCTCGAAGTTAATATCACATACAAACATTTCTGAACGCACAAGGCGTGTTATTAAAACAATCGTCATTTACAACGTTACAAATCACAAGATAATGAATAGTAACAATAATAATTAAATGGGCCCCGTCAAGCGATTTTGGTACTTATCGCCTATGCGAGCAGCGAAGATTCAGGCGAGCCTGCGCATCCGCGCAGTCTCGCCAGAACCTTCGCTGCTCGCTCATACAAGCAGTGAATCAAGATGAGCCTTCAGACAGAAAGCCATATCCCTGGCCCCTCTGAATGGCTGGGCATACGCAGTTAAAATTTGTCATGACGGAATGCTCGAAGACACAAATTCGCTTGGCGGGGCTCAAATATTATTTTTTTCTATTTCTTGCTTTTTGTTTGCGGCCCCGCCCATCGGGGCTTGAAGATATAGATGATCTGCATGACGCTTCCAAACAGAACTGAAACCGACCCGTACACGAATACTGGTAAACTACTTGGAGGATCTAAGCCTACCCAGGCAAAGTGGTGTGAGTCGAACCGACCATGCTTATAAGCCCTACTGGTTTTATTGGGCAACAGGGCTTGAGAAGTCATTTCATCTCCATGTCGGGTAAAAGTCCCACAAAATACGAGGCGACGTCTGCAAAATAACCTTTACCGTGTTGATCTCAAATCAAACAAAATTGCTATTTGTTGGCACTTGTAAGGATCGCCTCACTGAGGCGTAAGTTCTAATGATTACTCATGAAATGTTTCTTTATTTAAATATAAGCAACTTCAATCTATCCTCGCTAAGGTATCTAAGGTTATTACGATAACACATCCGTGCAGCATTGTACTTTCTTTCTTGTCACAAAAACGGTCATTTTTTCTGATGATTTTTTGTTCATATATTTCACTTATTTCTACTCACAGCGTAGGTTCCGGCCCCCGCCCATCAGAACTTGAAGAAATAAATGGGCTGCATGATGCTTCCACGCAGAGCTGAATCCGACCGCACACGAGTACTGGTTGCCAACTTAGAGGATCTAAGCCTGCCCAGGGAAAGCAGTGCTAGTCGGACCGTCTATGCTTATAAACCGAATTGGTTCATTTGGCGACAGGGCTTGAGATGCCATTTCATCTCAATGTCGGGTAAAAGTCCCACACATTGGAAGAAACGTCTCCAAAATGACCTTTAAAGTGTTGACGGGGACATTAAACATCAGAGCAAACAAACAAACAAAAAGCGAAAGTTGTGGGTACTCGTTAGAACCGCCTCACTGAGGCGGTTCTAACGAGTACCAACAACCTATTTCTTTCAGCAGAAATAAGAAACAATAATGCTTACCCCTGTAAACTCCAGGTGTCTCGATATAAATTGGAGCTTTGCAGGGGTGTTCAAGTTACATTACGATTTCACAACCGTGTGATAAAGTGCATTTTTCAAACCTCAAAATAAAGGTATTTTTTTCTGATAAAAATTTGTAATATTTTTCTTAGTGCACTCCAAAGATAGGTTTTCGGTGCTGGTTAGAACCGCCTCACTGAGGCGGTTCTAAAGAGTACCAACAACATATTTCTCCGAGCAGAAATATGAAAAAAAATAAATCTTACCCCTGTAAACCCAAGTTTTCTCGATATAAATTGGAGCTTTGCAGAGCTGTTCATTTCATAGGCTAGTTTAACATATTGCTGAAGGTATGCGTGATATAATCACTTACCTCGGAATCATAGTGAACTTTTGTCTGACCAATCAAAGGCAACGGTTCCTCACCGTCCGATATAGTTTAAACTTCTGTCTGCATGATGTCGAGTATTGTGGGTATTTATACTGCCCACGTCTGTTTGTCTCTGACAGTGACGTCAGAGGCAGGTTGTTGGAAGGACATATGAATGACAGTTTGCATATATTTTCAGAATGGATTTTCTATATCCGTCAACGGGTGTATATAATTACCCTAGGTTAGTATATATCGTAATAAATTGAAAATATCGGTTTTACAAAATTAATCTCTTCAAATAGCTACAAATGCTACAAGGTCCTCTACGATATAACAATATTGTCCTGAGGTGTAGCAGTCAATTGTCATGGACAGAGAAAGTACAGTGTCAAAGCTGTCTGCCAGAATCTTGCACGTTCTTAACCCTTCCATCAGTTCCTTTGCAAACAATGTAGATCCCGATCACATTACGATAACGCACCCGTATGACATAGTGTATTCCTAATGACTACATTTCCGACGACAATTTCTGATATTTTTCTTCTTTATACTCCAAACATTGGTTTTGGGTGCTCGTTAGAACCGTCGCATTAAGGTGCCCCAGTTGTCTCCATATTATTTGGGGTTTACAGGGGTGTTCATTCCACGAACTTGTTAAGATGATGAATTGGCACATTACAGTTAACCAGTACAGTGCACATTCTTTCATCAGAAACTGACAACTGCCCTTCTTGAATCAACGAAAGGGAGAGAATGACCTTAGGAAAGATTTCATGATCAATCTCCACGAAAGAATGTTGCCGACCACGGCAGGTATCGAACCCGCGTCCTCCTGATCACCAGTCAGACGCGCATTCGACTGAGCTACAGAGGCCGGCTCCAAATGTCGAGTAAAACGTCCCCCCAAATTGGAAGCGACGACTCCAAAGTGATCTGAACAGTGGTGAAGGGGACGTTAACCCTCAATTCTAACAAATAAAATAGAAAAAGGTTCAGGAACTTTCATGTTTAGATGACTTTTTTGTGAGGGAATGCTTTTGGGCTATTCTAGTGAATACACACAATGAACCTATATCTTATAAGAGCTTTATGTCTCCAGCCATGGCGTTATAGAAAACATTCTAATGCACTTACGTATGTAACGCGACGTCTGATTGGATAGCGTCAAAAATTTGCGACAGTATATTCTGCGATATACTGTCGGAAACCCGACGTCATCACGTAACGTCGCTTTTCATTGGCTGGCATTTGGTTTTACGCAGCTCACACCGCTTGCCGCTTTGTGAAAAATAGGACAATTTTTCACAAAACACTCGAATAAGTGCATTAGAATGGGAATAACTGTATTGAAAATTGTCATTTGGGGAGGTAAATCGGCGGTTTTACGGTCGCAAATTCCGTTTTACGGCTCCGCTGACGCGTCGCCGTAAAACGAAATTTCCGACCGTAAAACCTCCGATTTACCTCCCCAAATGACAATTTTGAATACATTTATCCCCTAAATGATCGGTTCTGACTACCCATCACGAAAACTAGCCCATATAATTTTGACCCCTTAAACCCCAGTTTTATATATTAAAACTGGGGTTTAGAGGGGTAAACATTTTTTCTTATTCCTGCTAAAAACATATAGGTTGTGGATACTCGTTATAACTGCCTCACTGAGGCGGTATTAAAGAGCACCTAAAACTTATGTTTGGCGTATAAATAAGAAAAATATCACAAATATTAATCATAAAAATACCGTTCTTGAGGTATGAAAAAATATACTATACCACATGGAAGCGTTTTCGTAATGATAGGTGTCGTTTCATAGTGACTACCCTTCTTCATGATCTCAAAGTTGTTCAAAACATTGAAGTCCTGGACTGCAATTGCAGTTATAGAAATTCTTTGATTTGTTTGATTGAGGTTTAACGTCCCCGTCAACACTGTAAAGGTCATTTTGGAGACGTTGCTTCCAATTTTGTGGGACTTTTACCCGACATTGAGATGAAATGACGTCTCAAGCCCTGCCCCCCAATGAAACCAATAGGGTTTATTACCATGGACGGGCCGAATCGCACCGCTTTGCCTGGGCAGGCTTAGATACTCTAAGCGGTTTACCAGTACTAGTGTGCGGATCGGTTTCAGCTCTGCGTGGAAGCATCATGCAGCTCATTTGTTTCTTCAAGCCCCTATGGGCGGAGAAATTCTTTGACAGCTTCCAAGAGTTCATTCAGTACAAAAATAAAGATAGTATCATGTTAACAAGTCCGGCCATTTGTAAACCCAACTATGTACGGGCCTCCTTGGCTTAGTAAATCAGAGCGCTGACTCTTAATCATTAAGTCTCTCACCGCTGTAATTCGAGCCTGGTGTTTTTTCTCCGGGCACACCGGTTTTCGTCCACCTCTGATAAACGACTGGCTCAATATGAGTAAAATAATCTTGAAAGGGCCATACAATCAAAAGGAAAAACACCGTGTAGAGGAAATTTTGGCATACATTCTTCTTAATATTTCTGCTCTAAACCAAAGGTTGCGTGTACCAGTTAGAACCGCTTCTAAGGTGTTTCTAACAAGAACCTACAATCTATGTTCGGAAATATGCATTTTTCATCAGAAAATGCCAGTGTTAGAAATATGAAAACATATTCTTTCTTTCTCTCTCTTTCTCCCGATACCGTTTTCCATCAATTCTGACCATGATAACAGGTTTGGGGTGTGGCACAAATGTTTTCAATCCCCACCCCCCAAAAAGAGCTTTGTGACACAGCCACCAGCAGATTAAAACTATTTACAAGAAGTCATCAGGGGAAGGAATCCATGCCTATCCCCTGCCATATAAGCGAATTATTCTAATATTTGGCCTATTGAATAAGAGGGCTGTCTCTTAACCACAACGTTTCTCACCGCTGTGTGTTCGAGTCTCGTTTGGGTCACATGTGAGACGCCAAGTCACCACGAAAACATGCCTGTATAATTTTGACCCCCTTGAACCCCACTTTTATAGAGTAAAACTGAGGTTTGCAGGGGTATATACCTTATTTTCATATTTCTGCTTTAAAATATATATTGTTGGTTCTCGTTAGAACCGCCTCGATGAGGCGGTTCTAACGAGTTCCAAGAATCTATATTTTGAGCAGAAATAAGAAAAATGTTATTTTTCATCTTAAAATTTGCGTTTTTTCGGCGGTAAAATTTACAAAATATTTGTATAGGCGTGTTTTCGTAATGTCTGCAACAGAAGCTCAGCTGTTTTTCACCGGGCTGTCCAATTTTTGCCTATCTCTGATTTACAATAGGCTCGAAATCAGTGAAATAATCTTAAAAGTGTCTTGAAACAAAAAAAAAAAAAAAAAAAAAAGAGAGAAAAAAAAAAGAGAAGAAAACGATGGAAAATATGTTTCAACTCACAATCCTGCTGACATGGCGTTTATGAAGTGAAACATCTCTCTTTGCAGTAATGCGCGGTAAATAGCAAATATGAGCATAGATTCAAATGAACAGTGTGAACGGGAAGCAGTCAATCATTGCCAAGCTGTTGTTTGCTTTATTGTTTTTATATCTTAAAAGTAGCTCAGGGACAATTCTCTCTCTTCAGCTTATTCAAGTAAGGCAGCTGCCAGTTTCTGGCGAAAGAATGTGCACTGTACTGGTTAACCGCTTACGTATAATAAAAAGCTAAAAGGTTGCCTTTGGAAACGAAAAAACATAAAAGAAAGAAAATCGGAGACTCGGTTTTATTCAGTCTCTTCATATACAGCCAAAGTAGTTTGCAAGGCTGCATACGCCCTGTCGGCTTGAGCGTTATTCGTTTTTCAATGTAAACAGGATGGGCTTAATGATCCCAAAGGAAAATAAAATATAATATATAATCTGCACTCACGTTTTACAGCCGCCATATGGCACGTAACACCAGCTGCAGTGTGGTAAAATTAAAAGCTAAAAGGTTGCCATTGGACACAAAGAAAACATAAAATAAAGAAAATCGGAGACTCGGTTTTATTGAGTCTCTTCATATACAGCAATGTAGTATGCAAGGCTGCATACGCCCCCTGGCGCCGGCTTGAGCGGGTTTCGTTTTTCAATGTAACCAGGATGGGCTTAATGATCCCAAAGGAAAATAAAATATAATCTGCATTGCTAAAATATAAAAAACTGAAGTAGAGGCAATGATCAGGAATCGATACAATGTACCCACAGCTCCCATCAGAGACACCAAAGGGAAAGACACACAAACATGAAACAACAGACCCTAATGGAAACACCAACAGCGGAAAGCCAAAAGGACGGTAACTGTCCCACAATATGACCAATAGGCTATCCAAAATAAAATAACATAAGCGACACAATCACCCAAAGACAAACCATAACAAAAATAAACCACGACAGAAGAACCGCCTTGGAACGGTCAGCGGAAACGAATTACACTGAGGGGCTTAAATCGATTTTACGTGGCTACAATCCTCGCCCTTACTTCCGTCGTGATTTAGATAAATAATTTGTTCAGTCCGCATGAATTCCTCCTAACTCATCAGTGCAACATCTCCGTGAACACAAATAATCAAACAACCACAGAGGTGAGACAACGGTGAGTACTCAACAGCAAGAAACCACTGTAATGCTGGAGCAAAAGAAAACAAACAGTAAGACTCCGATGGGCCCGACCAGAGACAGAGCATAAGCCTGCTCCAAGAAACAGATGTCCACAGCATCTGTTTCTTTGCGTCATTAAGGAAAAAAGTTCTGTCTTACCAATTATACTACTTGTATTTCTAATATCGTTAAATTCAAATTGTTAGGCAACACCTAGTGTCTTTATAGCAGGGGTCTTCTGTATTTAGGTCATATTGCCATTTGAAACGATCTGTTTAACTAAGCACACAGAGGTCTACTGTATATACTTATAAGCGGTTAACCAGTAATGTGCACATTAGTTAGTTTATACTAATTTATTTTAGTTCGATTGCGATGAAAGCTTCAAGCTTATTTGAATCGCTCTCGGACACTCAGTCCGACTGTTATCACGCGCGCGGGAGAGGCAGTGCCTTTAAAACCACTGCTACCCGTTTACACCCGGGTGGTGTGGGGCAGGACACACCTCGCCTCCGGTGACCGGAATCGAACCTGCAACCTCTCGATCATAAGTCGATCGCGCTAACCACTGAGCTATCAGCACATTTTTCGCCTGAAACTGACGAGTGCCCTTCTTGAATCGGCGGATCGTAGAAAAGAGTTCATTATCAATCTGCACAAAACCATGTTGAAGACCCGGCAGGTATTGAATCCGCGATCCCTGGTCACCATTCAGATGCGCATACGACGGCGCTGCCGGAGCTAGCACAACGGCGGGATAAGAACGATGTGAGATAACAAGGCTGGATAAGTAGATGCGGAAATGTCGGATATTCTTTTAACTGCCAGTGAGATTGATATTACAAATACTTAAAGCAAAAAAAGAAAAAAAAGCATTACAATTACACGTTCGTATGAAATACTGCATCCGTTCATGTCTCAAAAACGGTCTTTTTTCTGGTGAAAATTTGTGATATCATTCTTATTTATATTCTAAACATAGGTTTCGGGTGCTCGTTAGAACCGCCTGAATAATGCGGTTCTAACGAGTACCCACAACCTATGTCTTTGGGCAGTAATAAGAAAAAAAAAGAGAAATACCCCTGAAAAACCCTGTTTTCCCTATATAAAGGGATTTAGAGAGCTGTCCATTGCATGAACTTGTTAACATGATGAAAATTAATTAAACTCTTGTGAACCCAATTTGCCTCCTTATACAGTAGGGTTTACGAGGGCCTTGTTAACATGTGGTTATCCGTCCGTCCGTCCGTTTGGTCGTTTTACAGTCCAACAATGGCGACAATCATAAGCGCTAAACTTAACTTCTATGACGGTTCCAGCGTGGGGGCTTGCTCGGAGTTGGAGAGATCTGGCTCTGTGTAATGTTGGTTGGTGCCTGATGCTCTGGCTCTGGTCGGGTCCATCGGAGTCTTACTGTTGGTTTTCTTTTGCTCCTGCATTTCAGTGGTTTCTTGCTGTCGAGTCCTCGCCGTTGTTTCATCTTTGTGGTTGTTTGATTATTTGTGTTCACGGAGATGTTGCACTGATGACTTAGGAGGCCACCATGTGGACAGAACAAATAATGTGTCTAAATAGAGACGGAAGTAAGGGCGAGGATTGTGACCACATAAAATCGATTTAAGCCCCCAGTGGAATTCGTTTCACTCACCGTTCCAAGGCAGTTCTTCTTTCGCGGTTTACTTTTGTTATGGTTTGTCTTTGAGTGTTTGTATCGCTTATATTATTTTGGTTTGGATAGCCAATTGGCCATTTTGTTGGAAAATAACTGTCCTTTTGACCTTCCGCTATTGATGTTTCCATTAGGATCTGTTGTTTCATGTTTGTGTTTCTTTCGATTTGGTGTCTCTGATGGGAGCTGTGGGTTAATTGTATTAATTCCTGATCATTGCCTCTACTTCTATTTTAAACAAGTTCTTTAGAGCTTCAGTGATGATTTGTTACCATTACGATAACTCGCCCGTACGACATAGTGCATTTTAGACATCTCCAAAATGGCCATTTTGTTGATGAAAATCCGTGATATTTTTCTTATAAATACTGCAAACATAGGCAATGGGCACTCGTTAGAACCGCCACAATGAGGCGGTTCTAACGAGTACCCACAACCTATGTCTTGGAGCAAAAATAAGAAAAAAATGTTTACCACCGTAAACCCCAGTTGTCTCTATATAAAGTGGGGTTTAGGGGGGTCTTCATTTCACGGATTTGTTCACGTGATGCGTAGTTACGTGGGAGTGTGTTCTTATTGATCCAAAATGTGTTGATTGAGTGTAAAATATGCACTTTTATTACACAGGCATGTTACATAAATAGTAGAAACAACGTTGATGAGTAGTAAGAACTTCTTATGACCTATTTGCTTGAATGGGTAATAAATGTATTTGGGATTATGTTGATTGGGCTATGAAACATTATAAGCTTTTACAGTAAGAAAATTGAAACGTTTGTACCATTCACAAATTTTAATCGATTCTTTCTATAAAATAGCAGTTTGTACTTGAAGCCACAAATGTACATAGAGGTTGTTTACTTGGAGCATAATCAAATCCGCTGACATTTAAAATGTCCTCTCAGTTATGTATTACGTAGTTACTTGTGCTGTTATTCAAATTCGTTGGCGGGAGAAAAACAAGTGCAGCTTACATAAAAGCTAAAATGTATCTACAAAACTTCAATCATATGAGTGCATGTTACCGGTAATGCCAATCTAGTGGGCATATTAGGTTGCCTGAGTGCATAGTACCCTGCAAGTGTGGGCTCACGTGGCCAACAGATGTTGAAATACTTTTAACATTTAGCTAATGATAGCCATTTGGTATAAACAGAAACGGTATTAACATGAGAACGAAAGCCTGTGTAATGCTCTGAAACATATAAAACGTCCAGTTTGATAATGTTAAATCAGTCAGGTTTTCAGTTATGTAGCAGTCGTGTTCAGTGAGAATATCGAGCTAGATCTAATCTTGAACACTACCTGTCTCAAAGTTTTCGATTTCCGATGTGTTATAATAAGTAACATTGAAACTAATAATTAATAGACGAGTTTAACTTAGTCAGAAAATAAAAAAAAAAAACTGAAAAGTTTCTGACTTTAATTACTTGCGAAGTGCTAACTTTCATAATGTAAAACTATACAATCATGGTTAAACCCCACTTTATGGCGTGGCTTACGTCATATATTTCTGGTACAAATATTTATGTTGGGATGACAACTTACGTGTATGCATCCATATTTGAACAAAATCTACATTCGATATTTCACTGACTTTGAGAAATACTGATTCAACCCTAGTGCTTCAACCTTTTCCCATGAAGTATAAGAGCTAAACTAATGCAACAAGGTACAAACGCATGCTGGAATAGCAACTTTAATGCAAGCACCTATATTTGACTTTGGCCTAGATTTAATTTTGTGAAATGCCGCGACAACCTTAGCATCGACCCTACTATGCATAGCCTTCTATGGAATTCTGGTGTAATATGACATGGTTACATGTACATTGATTTGAGCCAGTATAATAAGCCGACTGGGAGTTATTAAGGTTCCGGTAAGAGTTAAAAATACATATACGTATGTATTTAGTTCTTAACAATAATCTGATGTCTGAGCTGAAAGAAATTGCCACTTAGCTGACGAAAGTCGAAACACAGGACATAAAAATAGAAGTGAAGGCAGTGAACCCCCAGCTCCCCTCAGAGACAACACAATACCAATAGCAGAAAGCCAAAATGATAGTTACTTTCCCACAAAATGGCCAAATGGCTATCCAAAACAAAAAAATATAAGCGATACACACAATCAAAGACAAACTAAAACAAAAATAAACCGCGACTGAAGAACCGCCTTGGAACGATCAGTGAAACGAATTCCACTTGGGAGGCTTAAATCGATTTTACACGGCCGCAATCCTCGCCCTTACTTCCGTCGCGATTTAGACAATTTGTTCAGTCCGCATGAAGGCATCCTAACAACAAAGGATTCGCTCTTTTTTATCCATTATTACATGAAAACCCAGAAAGGGCACAAAAGCATTTGTCGCGTGTAGTCAGGGTCTGGGTTATTCTCCGATTGGCCTGGAGCATGCCACGCGCAGGGCCACAAATTATCATATTCCCTGCAATTCTCCCTCTGACGTCACTACTCAAAACTACAAGTGCATTCACTGTACGAATCTCTAGTAGTCTGAATTCGGTATGATAAATCATTTGGTGTCCTTATGTGAGGGGGATATGACTTCCCTACAGATCATTGGTATAACTCCCGTCGGTACGAACACCAACAACATCGTGACTGGCATGAAAATTATATATGACACAATTTGGCGGTTGGCGACTTTTTTGGCAAACTTTATAGAAATCAGCCTTATTGTGACCAACTGTATGGTAAATAATTTCTCCACAACCATTCATGCATACATCGTATGATATGTGAATGATTTGTGCGTGGGGCAGCATATTTTGCCTACGGTATTTCACCTAAATATTTCACTCGCACCGCCTTGCCATATACCTACTAAAATAATTTAGATGTCCATAAGCACCAGAGAGGTTTCCTATTCCACCTCGTAACAAAGGTTTCCCATTTTGGAGAAAAGCAATCAGAAATGTTTTTTCTTTGTGCACAGAGATGGAATAGGATGAAGCCTATCTAAACAAAGACAGCTATGTACACAACAATCGTGCAAAATTTATCTGCTAAGGTAGTCTGCTCCCAAATTTTCTTGAGTCAATTTATGCTGGTAAGCTATAGGGGTTGTGGGACGCCGTAACCCACATGTAACATTTGGTGTCAGAAATGGGATAAGGCACAAGGAAGATATCAAATGGATAACATAAATTATTTACAGTATCTATATACAACATTATAACACTAAACATTACACTTATTTGCTTCTATAACCCATTCACGACGTCCGCACCGAAGGCAAAAGTATGTTATATGCTCGGGCCGGGATGACGTGAATGTCTACAGAAGCAAATAACATAAACGAACAACAAAATAATAATGAAAAAAAAAAAAAAAAAACGCGACTGGCTAGAATTAAAGTCCACTTAGGGTGAACCCTCACGTCGACGTTGTTGACCATACCGTCGTCTACTCTGTCGACCACAAATGTCGACCACAATTTTCAATTATATGATCGTCAATTGAATCCTACACAAAAATTGACGTCCCGGTAACTTCTACTTCGTTTCAATTGACGTCCCAACCTGAGGTTTCTCACAACCTGTCATTAAGGCCTCGACGGTCTGTTCAATTGGTTCTGTCCGCCTTTGCTGAACAATGGAACCTTTGCGTCGTACCAATACCTGCTCCTACTTTGCAGGGAGCAGCAGGTCACCACACATCGTTGTGCCTGCAAATTACGATAATCGACTAAGGTACAGTTCACGAAACGTATACGCTATATCCCAGAGAAGTCAGAATATGTTCGTGCATATACCGTTATTGCGCATGCGCCGACCAGACACACAGGCTGATCAGCACATGCGACAAATAAATGCAAAGCGGAATTCATCTTGACTGTGCATCAAATTATCAGCACCCAGCGCTTGACACAAAAATACTCAAAGTTTATGCTTCCTTACTGAACACTACAGAAATCAATTAATGCTCACTACAACTGAACATAATACTCATCCAATTCGTGCTCACTACATTAATACAAGTAAGAGGCAATTGAACAGACCGCGCATTTGCGCAATCTGGTCACCTGCCAATTACAGGAAACATAACCAACTTCATTTCATATCCTTCTCCACGACACGGCTCACAAATATAGCTATTCACAAATTAATTACATTAACAACAGCTAGAAACTAAACACAGGAAGAGTTTTATCTATTCTACACAACATTTGTTAGTGTCTCATTAGGATCAAAGTAGAAGTAAAACAAAGATCAGGAATTGATACAATTAACTTACTCCATCCATAAAAGACACCCTGTTTGTCGTAAATTCTTTCCAAAGTTGGTAGGCACCACGTCATAACCGTCTTCGTGACACTGATGACGCAGCTGACGTCATCCACGGCGCTCAGGCCGTTATAACATGTGGCGACCAAATACTCTGACTTATTATTATCACGTTCTTAACATGTACATACATGTACAAACAGCTTTCTTAAACAGAAACGGCATCAATACAGAATGAACTAGTAATTCTTCTTGAACAAAATACTTTCTACTCAGCATGAACATGCTTGCAATATCAAATTTTTCACGGTTCATCATCACAGGTAACCCGACAGGCTTTTGTTAGAGTATGCCCTGATGATGAAGATATGGTTAAACCCGTCTTGATTTTACGTCCCCTCAACACCAAATGCCATATAGAGACGGGACCACGGTTTTCTAACCGCCGCTTTGCAAAAGTTTTGGATCGAACAAATGACCCGACCCTTATAAATATATTCTACAAATGGGGTCTATAAAAGCCTAAATGAATCAGAATGAGCGGATGTCCAAGTTGTACGTCTTATCAACATCTAGGGTCACACTGAGACAGGACCTCGCTTAAAAGACTCATTCTACTTCTAGAGAAGCCTGGGATCGATCCTGCGACTCCTAGCTTGCAAAGCTAGAAGCCTAATCACTACACCACAGAGGCTGCCAAAAAATCCAGAATAGGCTTCAGAAAGTTGGGGTATACTAGAAGAAATCCCCTCCAAAACCTACAAGCATGTTCATACAAAAAATAATACTAAACATAGATTTAACATTCCGTTCAAGATTGTTTCTTTGGCCCGTCAAGATGTTGTGTGGACTTGTTCGCACTTATCCTGCTGCTGATATAATGTTCGTTTTTCAGGGTATTTATACCTATGAATACTACCGGAAAATCATGCATACCCGTGCTAGCTCGCTAAGACCGTGACAAAGTAAAGATACCATCCGCAATTATAGACATATATCAAATTCCAGCAGATAATTAATTTACGTTAAAATAGTATTTCCCCGAGGGAAAATGATGAAACGTCCCTATAGATCATTAGTATAACTCCCGTCGGTAAGAACACCACAACATCGTGACTGGCGTGAAAATTCTATATGACACATTTGGCGGTTGGCGACTTTTTAGGCAAACTTTATAGAAATAAGCCTTATAGTGGCCAACTGTATGGTAAATAATTTCTCCACAACCATGCATGCATACATCGTATGATATGTGCATGATTTGTGCGTGGAGCAGCATATTTTGCCTGCCGTATTTCACCTAAATATTTCACTTGCACCGCCTTGCCATATACCTACTAAAATAATTTAGATGTGCATAAGCACCTGAGAGGTTTCCTTTTCAATCTCGTAACATAGTTAACCCATTCACGGTTGATAACTTTACTTCCCTCTTAAACTGCACGTCACTGGGTCGGGCCGCAGATTCTCTGACGGTTCCAGCTAAAAGACTTACTAAGAAGTGTAATTCAATTTTATGTAATGTTGGTTGGTATCTGATGCTCTGTCTCTGGTCGGCCCAATCGGAGTCTTACTGTTGTTTTTCTTTTGCTCCAGCATTTCAGTTACTTCTTGCCATCGAGCACTCACCGTTGTTTCAACTCGGTGATTGTTCATTTTTTCTTCTCGGAGATGTTGCACTGATGTGTGAGAGAGCCTTCATGCGGACTGAACAAATCATTCGTGAATTCGCGAGGAAAGCAAGACGCGTTTTCACTAACCGTTCCAAGGCCGTCCGTCTGTCGTGGTTTATTTTTGTTATAGTTCGTCTTTGAATGTGTGTCTCTTGTGTTTTGTTTAGCCGATTGACCATTTTGTGGCAAAGTTACTGTCCTTTTGGCTTTCCGCAATTTTTGTTTTTATTGGGGGATCTACTTGTTTCATGCCTTTGTTTCTTTCCCTTTGGTGTCTCTTATGGGAGGTCTGGTTTGATTGTGTCGATTCCCGATCATTGCTTTCACTTCTGTTTTTATAGTTCTCTCTAGGAGGCATACTAATCCAAGCTTGAAAGGCAACTGTGATACGCAACAGATAGTACTACTCCCAGCTTTGGAGCCAACTGTGTTTCTCATCATACGGTACTACACAAATATTGACAACCATCTGTGTTACAAAGCATACAGTACTACTCCAAGCTTGAGAGTAACAGACGTGCCAAGACCCATCGGATCTTGGAGAAATAGATTTTGCCTAATGATGCTTTCAGACAGAGCTCAAATTGAATACTGGTAAACCACGTAGGTCGATTCTTGGGAACCGGTTTTAGGCAACAGGCGGTACTAGTTCTAGCTGGCGAAAACAACGTTGTTTCTCAAAAGACGGTACCAGTCCATGCACAATAACCAAACATGTTTCTCGTCCTAGCTTCGAAATGCTGGCTGTGTCAGTCTTTGAACAACTTGGAGTAGATGAGGTTTGGCTTTATTTTGGTGTTGCTAAACATCGAAAATACATTACATCTCATTCAGTGGCACAAGCGATAGGAAATACGAATTCTAATCTAAATGTATTCCATTCTTCCATGCGCTAATAGGTTGTGACACCACCTCTTCTTTCCTTGGCCATGGCAAACGGGCTGCTTGAGAAACTTTGGTAAGCTTCCCTGAAGTGTCAACTATGCAAATCTCCGGAAAGTTGATTTCAGCACATGCGCACACGAAAACATACAGAAATCCTATTAAGCATCACGAAAACACGCTTATATAATTTTGATCCCCTTGAACCCCAATTTTATACAGTAAAACTGGGGTTTGCAGGGGTAAACCTTATTTTTCTTATTTCTGCAGAAATCACAATTTTCATTTTAAAATTTTCATTATTTTCGGCGATAAAGGTTACAATGTATTTGAAAAGGCGTGCTTTCGTAATGGGGTGTGTTTATTCATGTTTATGATAATGAACTTCAACCATTATTAAACACAATTGTATGAAATACTCGGAAAACTTGAGACATAAGTTCGAATGCGTGAAAGTTGTTGGAAACATAGATAATTGAACTGATAACAGTTTTACGCATGTGCATCCGTAAGTCAGTTTTCTATTTCCATACTTGCAGAGCTGTATCACTTAAATAAGATGGAAATTATGTTATATATTCTTATCTGTTGAAAAGTAACGCTTATGTCCAATTGACATCGCGTGAACAATTAAAAATAAAAAATGAGTTCCTTTAAGAGCAATGAAAACATTCATAAGAAAGAAGTCCCTGAAATGAACAACCCGCTTACACCCCACTTTGTATAGAGAAAACTGGAGTTTACGGGGGTAAACATTATTTTTTATTATTTTTAGTCCAAGACATAGGTTGTGGGTACTCGTTAGAACCGCCTCAATGAGGCGGTTCTAACGAGCACCCACTACCTATGTTTGCAGTATAAATAAGAAAGATATCATGGATCTTCATCCGAAAATGAGCCATTTTGGAGATGTGAAAAAATGCACTAGGTCTTATGGGAGTGTCATCGTAATGGATAACTACTAGCTAGGAGTAAACATATACTTAACCTGAAGTTAATGTTTTGGCGCTTGAGCAGAAATATATATGCTTGCCAGATAAATAATATAGTATATACTGGCCTAACATGATATTTTAGTCCAATATATGGATACCAGTTGCAAGTATTTGCCAGTTTTCTCAAATTTGGTCCAGATTATGGCCCACTTCGCTCGACAGTCTATCACGGCTATACTATCAAACTCCACGTAAAATACCATGCAATCAAAATGAGCTTAACATTTAGTTTCTCCTTCGTTGATTCGTTAAATGCTTAAATCCGAGTATTTTCGAGCTATAGTTGCGGGCATGCTCTTAGCGTGGTCCGAAAATTGCCGAGGTAAAAGGTCAAATGACGTGTTTATACATGACGTGTTTTTTCTCGTAAAGAAAAAATGACCAAAAAGGCATGCTTAACTGATAATTTAACCAGATCTTTTTGGCTACTGGCATCATCTATCTCCATTAATGACTCTGCTCACAACAAGTGGTATTACTAGCTTTACCTGAGGAACTACTTTTATTCGATACATCTGTCAAATCTGTTCAAAACGACTGATCTTAAAATACTTTTGTTTCAAGCTAGAAAAACGTTTGAAACTTGTAATTTGATTAAATTTGATGCAGATTTCCATTTTCACCTCGAATTTTTACTAATTATTATTTTTTTTAAATTGAGAAATTTTAGTCTTCATAAAACCCGAGTCTCCGATTTTCGTACTTTTATGTGTTCTCTGTTTCCAAAGGCAACCTTTTAGCTTTTTATTTTACCTCACTGCAGCTGGTGTTAAGTGCCGTGTGGCGGCTGTAAAAAGTCTCCCCGTGCTTCATCATAGTGCAGGTTATATTTACTTTAAGCCCATTCTAGTTACATTGGAAAACGAATACCGCTTAAGCCGGTGCAAGGGTGTGTAGACAGCATTGTAAACTACATTGCTGTGTATGAAGAGACTCAATAAAACCATGTCTCCGAAATTCTTCCTTTTATGTGTGTTTTTGTTTCCAAAGGAAATCTTTGAGCTTTTTATTCTAATTAACTGGTTTAACAGCATTACCTGATGATTGCATAACGTAGTATCATTTTATCGGTCTCTCCGCGGTATTTTATGGCCAAAGTCATAAGAAAAATCTGGAAATGTGATACCCCACTTACCCGACTTTTATGTTGTAATAGTCGGGAAGCTGGGGGAAATTACTCTAAAAGAAAAACACGGCATCGCCGTGGCTATTTGTGTTAGAATGGAGCCGTTGCTACTATTGCCGCGGCGATAGCCACAAGCGAAGTCAGCCTATTACTGTACCGAAAGCGATGTTTTTTCGCGCATGCGCAGAGGAATTATTCAAAGGCGGTTCTTTATCAGAAAATCTTAAGTTTAGCAACCTTTACAATTGTGGAAAGTCCGGAATAGCACAATCTTGGCTCTTAGCCGCTCTTCTCACAGGCGGTTACAGTTCTATTTTAGAAACCAAATGTATTGCTCTACAGTCGGTACTAATCAAAGGCCCGAGAACATTTGTTTGTTTTAATATGCCCCAGACTTCGTAGCAATTGCAGGAGCATATTGCTTCTGAGTCGTTCGAAAATGCGAAGTGCGCACGTTTTATTTTTTCTTCTTCTTTTTAACCGAGGGTTTTGAAATTTGAAATCTGACTTCCGCATGAGCAATAGCTGACAGTTATTATTTTCTTATCAGGATTATGACCTTTTTCTGAGACACACCCTTTGAAAATACATTGATGAAATCCTGTCAGAAAAATATATCATAAAATTGTTTATGCTAGAGCCTTAAAACCTAGTGAATAGATTGAAGTACTTAGTAAATGTCCCGATTAACTTTAATACATTCTGAAAATACTTCTTGTCATTTAAGTTAATTCGGGCATTAGTACGTGGCACACATTTTTGTGCATAGCATTATGTTTGAACTATGCATGCTAGGGGTTTGGAACTCATTACGGATTCCTCATAAAAATAGGCGAAACATTTTTTTCTTGTTAGTATTGTGCCCTTACCTGAGTTTTGGTCTTTTGAAAAAATATGAATGAAATTTTGTCAGCAAAATACCGCAAAACGTATTAAAACCAGACCCTTGGTAGTGATGAGATAATATGATTTACTTATAAATAAATCTTGAAGAATACAGAGTGAGTTATGGCTCTGTGTTTGCCTTGTCAGCTATCATTCTAAACAAGCTGGCTTCCTTCAAAAGAAAAAAAAAAAAAAAAAAAAAAAAGAGAATTCAATACTGGGTTAGCCATTTTATCTTCTAGCAAAAAATGCTTTAGTTCTTGATTTTCTTTTGATAGAGCATTTCAGTTGTTTCTTGCTGTCGAGTCCTCAACGTTGTTTCATCTTGATGTTTGTTTGATTTTTGTGTTCTCGGAGTTGTTGCACCGATGCGAAAGAAAGCCTTCATGCGGACTGAACAAATTATTTGTCTGAATCGCGACGGAAGTAAGGGCGAGGATTGTGGCCATTTAAAATCGGTTTAACCCCCAACCCACCACCACACCAGTGACATTCTTTTCACTGACCGTTCCAAGGCGGTTTTTCTGTCGCAGTTTATTTGTATTATGGTTTGTCTTTGAGTGTTTGTATCGCTTATATCTTTTTGTTTTGGAAAGCCAATTGGCCAGTCTGTGGGAAAGTAACTGTCCATTTAGCTTTCTGCTATTTAAGATAGCATAAGGGTCTAGTTTCTTTCCCTTTGGTGTCTCTGATGTGCGTGGGGGATAGGGACTGGGGACTAATTGTGTCGATTCCTGAACATTGCCTTCACTTCTAATTTACTAAATGCCAGGAAGTCCGAAAAATCCTCTTCATTATTTTGTAGTCAACACTAAACATGTCTGCTTATATAAAAGAGAAGGTAATTATTTAAATCGTATCCTACATAACAAAAGTTCTCGTTTTAATTCTAGATTTCATTATTCTCCGGAGAAGCCTGGGATCGATCTTGCGACCCCTAGCTGGCAAAGCTAGTAGCCTAATTACTACACCACAGAGGCTGCCAAAGTGAATCCAGAATAGGCTTCAGAAAGTATGGATATAAGTACTAGAAGAAAAACCCTCCAAAACCTACAAGCATGTTCATACCAAACATAATACTAAACATAGATTTAACACACCGTTCAAGATTCTTTCTTTGGCCCGCGGAGATTAGAACTTCGCAAAACTGGCAAAGGGTCATACATGTAACGCTGGAAAAAAGCTTTTTTGAGAAATTGCCGAAGGGTAATAACTCTGGTAAAATAAGTAGAGCAAGACCTCGATTAAGTACGAAATTCTTAAGGATATGGGAACAATAAAGTTCGTTTAAATCTCTTGAAACTGTAGGAGGAGTTGCGGACACAAGATTGGATACATTATAATAACACATTCGTGTGATATAATGATATAGTACATTTTTCAAACCTCAAAAAAGGCAATTTTTCTGATGAAAGAATGCAATATTTTTCTTATTTATATTCAAAACATGAGGAGGTCATAACGAGTACACACTGCCTATGTCTTGGAGCAGAAATAAGTAAAATAATGTTTACCCCCGTAAACCCCAGGTGTCTCTATATAAAAGTGGGTTTAGGGGGATCTTTATTTCACGGACGTGTTCACGTGATGAAACAGACATACATGCGGACGGACGGACGAACCTATTATTGTCGGGGGAAAATTAAAGACTGCCATGAGGCACACGGTTGTGTTGTCCTTATTATTTAACCCTTGTCCTGCTGAGCCCGATATGTCTTACCTTTCAAACAATGCAGATCCAGATCAGATGGCTTCTGAAGAAGCCATCTGATCAGGATCTTCATTGTTTGTCATTCAGTTTATGAAATTGTTGCAATAATTTGCATCAAGTAATCTGATTGGTTGATAATCAGTAGTGGGTGCGGCATATTTAAATATTCAGCAGAACAAGGGTTAACAATGCATATCGGTGGGTGTGATGTTAAAGCTTTTTCGTCCATTGTTTACTCCTATTTCAACAATCTAGTTATTACTTACGATATTACCATCAACAAGCATCCGATAACGACAGGAAATGTTCGTAATAAGCGGGTAAGTAGTCATGGCCATCATACACATGATCGTGTATCTTCAAAACTGCGTCCTTGTCCTCTTTCACAGCATTCCTAATGACGAGTTTATTTTCCATACCACCGTTCTTTATGTTCTATATTAGCTCTGAAACTGAAAGATAATAAAGAGCCAGGGCATGACAGAAACCGTAAGAAGACCGGTACTACCAAACAAGTCGCCCCCGCCCATAGGGGCTTAAAGAAATAGATGGGTTGCATGATGCTTCCACGCAGAGTTGAAAATGACCGCACATGAGTACTGGTTAACCGCTTAGAAGATCTAAGCCTGTCCATGCAAAGAGATGCGAGTCGGACCGTCCATGCTTATTAACCCTATTGGTTTCATTGGGCGACAGGGCTTGAGATGTCATTTCATCTCAATGTCGGGTGAAAGTCCCACAACATTGGAAGCAACGTCTCCAAAATGACCTGTACAGTGTTGATGGGGACGTTAAACCTCATATTAAGCAAACACTACCAAACAAGACATAAAGAAAAACAAATTTAACGACAAGATGGCTCCAGCCAATAAAAACGATGATGATTAAGGGGAACGGGAACACCTGGCAGATTTTTCAACCATTGTTCAATGGGAGACAACTTTCGGGACTTCCTGTTCGATTTTATATAAACCCTGTCCCACGGAAAAAGGGGTCTACTCTTAAAGGAAAGAATTTGCTCCTTAGGAGCAAATTCTTTCCTTATGAGTTGACCTCTATCGACTTGGGACAATCACCGCGATAAGGCGATTCCCACAAATACCCATGATATTGAAACATAACTCATCAGAATACACGTTACTGCTCATTATTTGGAGCTACGCTACACCTAGTGTATTTCTCTTTGTACAACCTAGAAACAATGCCCGTCACATTCTTACTCTGATCAGACTGCACCACTACGCAATCTAGTCTTATTCTGCACTTTTCCGAAATCGTCAAAATATATATCCTTAAATCCAGATTAAACAAGTGATTTTTTTAATCAAAAATGCAAAATGTTCCCAGCAGGCTAACGTCGCTATGGCAACGTCGAATCAACGTAGGTGCAACGTCACGACCGACGTGGATTTGACATTGCATAAACGTCATAACGTTGTACCCAAGTTGATGTGACGTCAGAATTACGCCATGCTTGCTGGGTAGTTGAAACGGGAAGCAACTATGACAATCAAATTTCTAATTTCTGAGAGAAACAGAGACTCAGGAACTGTTTGAAACATTACATTGCTAGAAGTTTGCATATCAAAGATTGGGATTTGAGTATTCTCTGCTTCCCTTCAAAATCAACCAGGTTTCGCCGGCCTCGGTAGCTCAGTCGGATGCGCGTCTGACTGGTGATCAGGAGGACGCGGGTTCGGCAACATTCTTTCGTGGAGATTGATCAATAAATCTTTTCTCCCTCCCGCTGATTCAAGGACAGTTGTCAGTTTCTGAAGAAAGTATTTGTACTGTGCTGGTTAACCGCTTCGTATAAGATTGCCCAGGATAAACTGACCGGCTCCGGCCCCCGCCCGTTTGGGCTTGAATAAATATATGGGCTGCATGATGCTTCCACGCACAGCTGAACCCGGCCCGTACACTAGTACTGGTAAACCGCTTAGAGTATCTAAGCCTGTCCAGGAACCGCGGTGCGAGGCGGACCGTCCATGCTAATAAACCCTATTGGTTTCATCGGGCGACAGGGCTTGAGATGTCATACCATCTCAATGCCGGGTAAAAGTCCCACAGAATTGGAAGCAACGTCTCCAATATGACTTTTACAGTGTTGACGGGAACGTTAACCCTCAAATCAAACAAACAAAACAAACTGGCCGGCTCAAAAATGACCTAAAACAGTGTTGACTGGGCCGTTAAACTCCACTACAAAGAAACAAAACAACATCTACCAGGTTTCAGCTTTATTTGATGAAAAACAACATCACACATATAGATGGCTTGAAATCGTAATGCAGTGCTTATATTGTACGAGAAATTTAACGGCCCAGTCAACACTGTCTTAGGTCATTTTTGAGCCGGTCAGTTTATCTATCCGCCCTTTTCCTGGGTTGGCTTATACGTAAGAGGTTAACCAGTACAGTGCACATTCTTTCGCCAGAAACTGACAACTGCCCTTCTTGAGTGAGCGGAAGGGAATGACCGTAGAAAAGATTTCATGATCAAATCTCCACGAAGGAATGTTGCCGATAACGGCAGGTATCGAACCAGATCAGGTTGCTTGAAAGTTACCCTCACCTCGTGTGTATGTGTGTGTGAATGTGTGTACGTGCTTTGTGTTAAATTATTCTCTCTGTTGATGCCGCCAACACAATGGCATTTAAATTTTGCATCTCATGTTGTACATTTCCATGTAACTGAGAATAAAAGAATGTTATAAAAGAATGTTATGAACCCGCGTCATCTTGATCAGAACAAATTGACCTGAGACTGGTAAGCTCTATTAACATAATTTCACACCCGACTGAACGCATGTACATGTATTTATCTTCGCGGCGATATTGTTATTCAATACATAGAGGTCGGTAAATGGGTCGCAATTCAGGAGCTGCCGAACATTCACGATAAGTTTACGAAAGCCGTCGTATTAGGCGATAGCACTGACACATTTATTCCATGCAAAAAGGTCAGGCTCATGTCAAATTGTTCGAACTATACCGAGGCCGGCTTGGAAAAATGAGGTATTTTTACCACAACTGAATTACGAAGAAACAATATAAGTTTTACTGTTTATTTCCCAGATCCTTGTCACATTCGTACAATACAGCTGAAGAAGTTGTGTGTACATGCAGGGTAATGTGTGCACGTGCATGCGTGGAGGTGTGTAAGGGTATCTCAAATGTTCGACTCATACTGGAAATGTTGACTTGTTTACTCGAAATTTTGACTTATTATCTCGCAATTTCGACTTACTATCTCGAATTGCTACTTTTTAACTCGAAATTTCGACATAATAACTCGAAATGTCGACTTAGTATCACGAAATAATGGGAAAATTAACTTGAAATTTTGACTTAACTTTCTCGAGTTTTCGACTCGACAGTACTATACACACGACTAATGTTAAACACCCAGTTTCATTATACCCTCGCTTTGACAAATGTTCAGTTTTTCAGCCGTATGCTGGGTCCTGCCGGGGTCGGCAGCATTCTTTCGTGGAGATTGATCATAAAATCTTTTGTACGGTCATTCTCTCCTTTCCGTTGATTGTTTCTGGCGAACAAATGTGCACTGTACCGGTTACATATAAGCCTGTCAAGTGTGAATATGTAAACTGACTGGCTCAAAAATGATCTAAATAATTTTGACTGGGTCGTTTAATTCCCATACAAACAAACAAACATGCTGGGTCAGTCGCCAATGTTACAGTTCACGTGCTCAGACCTGCATAAGACTGTATTCCTGTATACAACATATATTGTAACCGTCTCAATGCGGCGGTTCTAACTTTGTACGAGCAGAAATAAGAAAACTATTGTAAACCCATCAAAACCTTTTTATAAAGACATATAAATATTGGTCTTTATTGGGTCTTGAATAGAGAGGCTTGTTAACATGATCATGAATCTACATCTGAATGTTGACCCTGGGACCAGTTTCATCAAAGCATTTGCGACGTATTTTAGTCTTCTAATAGAAAGATCGAACGAAGTTCTTACGACAAAAAGACCTGTTTCATCAAATGCTCGAGATCTGCGATGTTCGCACAGTTTGTCGTATTTCTGAGATGTATATTTAGACATCGCATATTAAACTTTGGACATCTTGCAGCCATAGCTGAAGAAGATAACGCGCGGCATATGTTAAAGAAATAAAGTTGTTAAAAATATGGTAAATAACATGCCATTTAACGTCGCAGATCATGCCGATTACTTAAACAAGCCCCTGCATTGAAGACCCCTCGAAACTGATCCCTTTGCTATAATCTTTAGTTTGGGTTTGGGATTGGGGGTTTTCGTTTAAAATAGAGATTGAGGATACTCGTTAGAAGCGCCTCGTCGTGGTTGTGCTTACGAGTACCCACAATCATATTTCGTGGTGTAACCTATAGAACCCCCATCGGGCCTTTGAGAAATATATTGGCCTACATAGTCCTTCCGCGCAAAGCTGAAACCGACCACACCTGATTACTAGTTAACCACTTAGAATGTAAAAGCCTGTCCAAGAAACGTGGTGCGAGTGGGACCGCTCTTTAAACCCTAGCGGTTTCTTTGGTCGGTAGGGTTTAAGATGTCATTTAATCTCAATGTCGGGTAAAAGCCCCGCAAAATCGGAAGCAACGTCTTCAAAATAACCTAACTACATGTACCAACGGTTGCCGGGGACTTAAAATCTCAATGCAAACAAAGAAAAGGACCGACGCGTTCAGGTAGTTCTAACGATTGCCCACAATCTGCGATTAGACTTTTGATTGAGATGAAAACACAAAGTACCTCAAATCGACACATACAACTAGAATTGTCAAAACGTCAGAGGGACCATCCTCACAAAAAAAAAAAAAAAAAAAAAAAAAAAAAACATTTTGCAAATAAAACATAAAAGACGGCATTGCTCGCCTGGAAAACTGTCCATGAGGACATCGGCGTAGGTTGGGGTAATTTCGTTTAACTCTTTGAAAACGTTTGTATCATCATACCAAATAACCAAATCCATAAAACATAAATTACTAAGTCTGTGACTTTGACGTTGATATTTGGTATAACGGCCATTTCAAGATTATTTTTGTTATTTCGAACCGATCATTAATCGGATGTGGGCGAAAACTAAACAGATTAACCTTAGAAACGACCTGTATCTTTCATCATTCCAAATACGGACTAAATCCATTATATTGGTTGAAACATTTGTGCCTTTATTAACCACGCTGACATTGAAAATTCTGAATCCGTGGCCTTGACCTTGAGGTCATGGGCATCGGCGCGGGTAAGCAGAATAAAACTTTTGACGTGTGTCTATCATCGTACCAAATATGAACCAAATCCATTATATGATTTTACAAGTATGCGCTCTTAAATAATTTCAACATTTATAGTTTTCCTAAGTCCATGCCTTGACCTAGAGGTCATAAGTAAGGGCCAGTGTACTGCTGAATACACCTATAATCCCAATTCCATCATATGGTCTGGAAAATATGAGCTTTCTTCAAGGTACAACCCCGTAACCTGAGGTTACAGAATCAAGTACGTACACCACATACGGAAGGACGTTTGTTTGTTTGTTTGATTTGAGGTTTAACGTCCCCGTCAATACTGTAAGGTCATTTTGGAGACGTTGCTTCCAATTATGTGGGGCTTTTACCCGACATTGAGATGAAATGACACCTCAAGCCCTGTCGCCCAATGAAGCCAATAGGGTTTATTAGCATGGACGGTCCGCCTAGCACCGCTGTTCCTGGACAGGCTTAGCTCCTCTAAGCGGTTTACCAGTACTAGTGTGTGGTCCGGATTCAGCTCTGCGTGGAAGCATCATGCAGCCCATATATTTCTTCAAGCCCTATGGGCGGGGGCTGGGACGTACGACAGACAGACAAACAAAATGTGCGTTCGCTCGTATGTACGAAAACTTCAGGGGATCAAAGTCTTGCGAAATGTCTTTTCGTATAATGTAAGTGAATATTATAGCAGGCGATTGTCATTCGGTAGCTATAGAACTTTGTTAATTAAAAATCAATCTATAGGATCTATGTTGCAACATGTGAACTGAATTTATTTCTCATTGAAAGCAAAATCCGTTGGATGGTCAAACAGACGAACAATCAATGAATAAATATTTGCTACAGGCCATTGTTAACAACAAACCGCAGCTGAAAACTGGCATACGTTACACATGTAGGCCTAAATGCGAACACTTAAAGAGGTTACGTCACGCAACGTTATATTATGCAGCATCCTTATTAAACGTCATGTATAATATCGTGCATAAACTGTAGTTTAAATTTGTTTGTTTTTGTTTGATTTGAGGTTTAACGTCCCCGTCAACCCTGTAAAGGTCATTTTGGAGACGTTGCTTCCAATTTTGTGGGACTTTTACCCGACATTGAGATGAAATGACATCTCAAGCCCTGTCGCCCAATGAAACCAATAGGGTTTATTAGGATGGACGGTCCGCCTCGCACCGCGGTTCCTGGACAGGCTTAGATCCTCTAAGCGGTTTACCAGTACTATTGTGCGGGCCGGATTCAGCTCAAACCCGCCTTGCTGAATTTATTAAATTGAGCGAGAAAAGGTTAGAAAATGCTCAGCGAAGCCTCATATCCCTTTGTTTTTTGGTTTTGGTTTTACGGCCCTTTCAATACTATTTCACTCATATCGAGCCGATCGTTAATCAGAGGTGGGCGAAAACCGGAGTACCCGGAGAAAAACCACCTGACCTTCCGTTGCAGAACTTGGCGTCTCAAATGTGACCCGAGCGAGGCTCGAACCACAGCGGTGAGAGACCTAATGATCAAGAGTCCGCGCTCTTAACCACTAGGACACGGAGGCCCTCCCACATCCCTTTTCCTCAACTAATATAAAAAATCGACAATACACTTGCACTCATGGAAGACACCCACCCACCTGCCCCACCCGCATTAACTGACGTGCTTGTAATGAGTTCATTATAACTCGGACCTATGGATGGGTCCGAGGTTATAACAACGCTAAATCAACGCTAATCTGACGTCACGACGACCGCAAAACAGACCAACACACCAGTGTTAAAGTGGGAAGTGGGTCCAGATAAGTGATATCTGTATATAAAAACACAAGTTTGAAACAACATTGAATCAACGTTGATTCAACGTTGTTTGTACTGAATATACATCTAGGTCCACTGGAACGTGTTTATCTACTTTACACGGCTATTGCTTGACGGCACGTGATCCTGCATATGGCAATAAGTGGCCAATATTCAAATAGGGAAACGCAAATTTAGCTCGTACGAACACTTTGCGATGTTTTGATAAAACTGACGTACGCAGTTCCTAAAAAAAGTGCGTACGAACAATTTCAGATTAATCGTAACATGTACGATGTATATTGATGAAATTGGCCCATGGACTACACGTTTTACTGCACTGTATGTAAACAGATATTTAGCTTGTGTTACCTATGTATTGTAAATGTGTTTGTGGTGAATCAACATTTGTCATTTGTCTGATATGTAATAGCGCAATTCAGTGACGGAAGGTAAGTTAGAGATAATCATTTTCTCCCAATTAAGCAAGTATTCTCCGGGACCGTGCCAGACTTGGCGGCCCCGGGACCTTAAAACTGTCACTGGTAAAATTGGTAAATACGACGAAATACATGTTTTTATTCATTGCAAAAATTAACTGTTTAGTCGTTTACCTCTACAGTCTACAACCAAAGACTTGAGCTAGCATGTTTGTTTTACGTCCCATCAACATGTAAGGTCATAATGAGACGGCGACCTCGGTTTAAAGTATGGATAAGCCTGGGATCGGATCCAAAGCTCTGGTTTATGGGGCGCTTATCGTTTTACGTTCCTGTGACGTTAGGCCCATAAGTTTTGCGTGGTCCATAACAAAAACGTAATGGCATCACTTTCGGGCAGTACACAAAACCGACAAACAGATGGCAGTGACGTAGCTAACTAGCGTGATAGCTCAGGAGTTAGTTTGTTTGTTTGATTTGAGGTTTAACGTCCCCGTCAACACTGTAAAGGTCATTTTGGAGACGTTGCTTTCAATTTTGTGGGACTTTTACCCGACTTTGAGATGAAATGACATTTCAAGCCCTGTCGCCCAATGAAACCGATAGGGTGTATTAGCATGGACGGTCCGCCTCGCACCGCGGTTCCTGGACAGGCTTAGATCCTCTAAGCGGTTTACCAGTACTAGTGTGCTGGCCGGATTCAGCTCTGCGTGGAAGCATCATGCAGCCCATATATTTCTTCAAGCCCCTATGAGCGGGGGCCGTCAGGAGTTAGTGCACTTGCCTCTGATGCTAGAGGTCCCGGGTTCGATCCCCGGCAGCGGCGATAATTTTGTTCTTTCTTTTTTTTTTTTTTTTTTTTTTTTGGTTTTGGGTTAACGGCCCTTTCAAGATTATTTCACTCAAATCGAGCCGATCGATAATCAGAGGTGGGCGAAACCCGGAGTACCCGTAGAAAAACCACCTGACCTTCCGTATAGCAGAACTTGGCGTCTCGCATGTGACCCGAGCGAGGCTCGAACCACAGCGGTGAGAGACCTAATGATCAAGAGTCAGCGCTCTTAACCACGCGGCCACGGAGGCCCGTGAAGCGGCAATAAAATTCCGGTGACCGAACACGCTCCATTGGCATCATTCGCAGGGATGAATATCATTAAGTGCACCGTCCTTCGGATCGGGACGTTAACTGGAGCACCCCCCACCCCTGCGCAGGTTAAAGATCCCTACCGTAATTACATGGTTACTATGTAGGCTTTCATCCTGCAAACCAGGGGTTGGTAACTCGAAGCTCTCTTAAGGTTAACGACGACCTTAAGTATATCTTAATCACCTCGTAGCGATTAGTGTGAGTAACTCGAAAGTAGCGTAATTTATGGAGACAACTTAACCATATCGTAAAGTTACGGACAACTCAGGCATGCCGTAACCTCATCTTAACTATTGCGAAAGAAACAGGCACTACATAGAAGCATAAGAAAAGAAGTTGTACATCTATTTACTTTTTTCTCGGCACACAGGTTTTCTTTTAGTAATGATATGCGAGACATGTATTGAATGGTATTGTATTAAGGCAGATATATGCTATATTTAGCAGAATCACCTGTATAAAATACATGTAAACAAAGATCTATACATCTCCGATAAACATGTATATATGTAATACGTAATTATTATGTATAAGCTGTTTATTTGTGTGTTATAGTCGTGTCAACAAAGGAAGAAAAGAAGAAGAAAAATAGAAATAAGGTAAAAGATAGTATAGCCTGTACAATAAGTGTACTACTGACCACAATCGTCTTGTTTATGAGAAATAGCGGTCATGGCTGCTCACTTCCTATTTCCTATTTCTGCTTCCTATTTCTCGCTTCCTACTTCACACCTTTTTTGTGCACAAGTAAGTTTTCATGTAATGATAGCGATCAAAAAAGTTTCTCAATGGATCAGGGAATTCCTCGCGTGGCAATTATGTTATTCAAAACCTTCCTGTTTTAATACCATATTGTGTCTCACACGTGGGGGAGGGGGTGGGCGTATAATATAGATAAAAATATTGTAATGAAAGAAAATCGATTTCTTTTTTGTACCTTTTTTTCTCTGACAATTTTGAAAGATATATATTTTGGCTGTTTCACAATTTGTTTAAGACATTTTCAAGTAATTGATGCTAATGTGAGCTCAGGCACGGGAAATCAGGAGGAAATGTAGAGAAGGGGTCGCCAGTTGTCATTGTTTCTCATCCAACAGTTTATTTAGAACCTTGCCTAATATGATACCGCTACCCAAGTCTTTTTCCATCAAGGCTGCCTTGTTGTTAAACAAACCCCGGTATTATCATTTATAGTAAGATGTTAAGCGGTATTACATTTTGCTATGCCCTGGCTTACAAAAGTTTCCGAAGCGCTTTGCTCGAGATTAAAATTACACAGGTAAATCGTAAGTGGTAAGATGGACATAACTTTATGGAAACGATACGACAGGTTTTCAGTTACCCGCATAACGAGACCATAAATTTTACAGTGGTCACCTTAAGTATGTCTTAAGTACATCTTAAGTTGATATATTTACGATGGCTTCGAGTTACAAACCCCTGGAGTGTATGTAATGTACACCTGCGGCAATGGTCAGATGTGACCGACGCAGTATCAGTAGAAAGAAAGAAAGGAAACTATCCATAAGCTTTGCACACATTTAGTGACGGCATTGTCCACTATTGATGACAAGAGCAAATGTTCGACCTCCGCCCATCGGGGCTTAAAGAAAAAGATGGGCTGCACGATGCTGAAATCGACCGCACACGAATATCGGTAAACCGCTTAGAGGATCTAAGCCTGCCCAGGCAAAGCGGTGCGAGTCGGTCCGTCCATGCTAATAAACCCTATTGGTTTCATTGGGCGACAGGGCTTGAGATGTAATTTCATCTGAATGGCGGGTAAAATTCCCACAAAATTGGAAGCAACGTCTCCAAAATGACCTATACGGTCTTGACGCGGACGTTTGTTGCATCCCTAAACGTCCGACATCCCTAAGTGTCCGACAAAATTTTAATTTCTCGCAAAATTGTTGGAAACGGTGGGGGGAATGTTCAATTATGACATTTTAAGGGAAAATTTCGAAAAAATTTTTTTGGAAATATTCGAAATTTAACTTCAATTTTTTTCTTGTCGGACATTTCGGGGTGCCCCATGCATCCCTAAGTGTCCGCCATCCCTAAATGTCCGACAACATGAAAATTGACTAAGAAAGCATTCTAATTGTTAATAATCAATCAATGATAAATAAAAAGACAAATTTAACGTTAAACCTATGTTAAAAATGTTCACCTTTGGAAATAAGCATTGCAATATATGGATCCGAATATACCGTCATCCTTAGATGTCCGCCAGCATGACAAGATCTTATTTTCTCGGGAAGATGTCCGAAACGGTGGAGAATGATCAATTGTGACATTTTAAGTGAAAACTTCGCTTTTTTTCTCGAAAATATTCGAAATTTAACTTCATTTTTTTTCTTGTCGGACACTTAGGGATGACCCATGCATCCCTAAGTGTCCGCCATCCCTAAATGTCCGACAACATGAAAATTGACTAAGAAAGCGTTTTTATTGTTAATAATCAATCAATGATAAATAAAAAGACAAGTTCAACGTTAAACCTATGTTAAAAATGTTCACCTTTGGAAATAAGCATTGCAATATATGGATCCGAATATACCGGCATCCTTAGATGTCCGCTATGGAAAAACTCAATTATGCAACATTGAGATTGCAATATGCAATTTTGATATTCTGTTATGCTATATTTATGGAACAGGATTTAGGTAAAAACTCAATTATGCAACATTGAGATTGCAATATGCAATTTTGATATTCTGTTATGCTATATTCAGTTACAATTGTGCAAAATATTCCGCTTCTGCTTCTTCTAGTTCTCATTATTCTCGTTAAGTGGCGCTGTGATCGTTTTTCCGTAAACGTCCGCCTGTATTCGGAAGATACCAAAAAGAATCTGCAAGCGTATTGGTGACACGGAGGAGTGAAAGAAACGAGAGAACTATATTTTTGGCATAAAACGGACGATTTGGGGACATTACACCCTTGCCGATACAATAATTTACACATAATTTTTATTTTATATGTCAGACCAGGAATCAGCTTTGCTGTGTTTGTTTTGTGTCCAAGTTTTATCTAAATATATCGCAAATGTGTTCAGGCCATTGCACCTCTAAAATATAAATTTGTTGTAAATACTTATAATAATTTTGTATGGCACAGAAAGGCTTCTGTCCAATGTCGTGTAGACCTTGGTGAGACTGCTCCTTTATGATCACCTGAAGCAAACATAGTTACAACTCTCTTTTGTGAAAATGCTTTCAGATGAGAAACGACTTACGTTCCCTCTAACATTTATTTCTGAAACGGAATTCTAAAACTAGGCATTTTGGTTTTGTTGTTTGATTTGATGTTTAACGTCACCTTCAACACAGTATAGATCATTTTGGAGACGTTGCTTCCACTTTTGTGGGACTTTTACCCGACACTGAGATGAAATGACATCTCCAAGCCCTGTCGCCCAATGAAACCAATAGGGTTTGTAAGCACCGCTTTGGCTCGGTAGACTTAGATCCTCTAAGCGGTTAACCAGTACTGGTGTGCGGGTCGGTTTCAGTTCATGCAGCCCATCTATTTCTTCAAGCCCCGATGGCCGGGGGTCTGATTCCCAGTTTGTTTTGTCACATGTTTATATAGATGTTCGTAACTGTTTGTGTTAAATGCATTCATTAATTTATAAGAAAATAGAAAACTATCTGACTTTTTATACTAGATTTTTGGCTTCAAGTGACAAAACGCAAAGGTTTCCACTTTTTAGCTCACCGTCACGTAGTGACGAGGTGAGCTTTTGGGATCACTTTTCGTCCGTCGTCCGTCGTCAGTCCGTGCGTGCGTCCGTGCGTCCCTAAACAATTTCTTCAAACGACATCTCCTAAACCACTGATCGGATTTTGACCAAACTTCACAGGAATGGTGGTCCCCTTTCAAAGTTGTTCAAATGGTTCCGGTCCGTTGCACATCTAGGTCATAGGAGCCAAAAATAGATTTTTTTTTCACCAAAAACTTAAAAAATCTTCTTCTCTGAAACCACAAGGCCCAGGTCTTTGATATTTGGTATGAAGCTTCATCTAGTGGACCCCTACCAAGATTGTTCAAATTATAGTGCTGGGACCAAAAATGCCCACGCTCCGGGGCCCTTTGGTTTTACATGGGCTTATATAGGGAAAATCTTTAAAAATCTTCTTCTGTGAAACCACAAGGCCTAGGTCTTTGATATTTGGTGTGAAATTTCATCTAGTGGACCTCTATACAGATTATTCAATTTATAGTCCTGGGGCCAAAAATGCCCCCGCCCCGAGACCCTTTGGTTTTGCATAGACTTATATAGGGAAAATCTTTAAAAATCTTCTTCTCTGAAACCACAAGGCCCATGTCTTTGATATTTGGTATGGAGCTTCATCTAGTGGACCTCTACCAAGATTGTTCAAATTATAGCCCCTGCCCTGGGGCCCTTTGGTTTTACATAGACTTATATATAGAGATAATCTTTGGAAATCTTCTCTGAAACAGCAAGACCTAGGTCTTTGATATTTGGTGTGAAGCTTCATCTAGTGGACCTCTATCAAGATTGTTTAAATTATAGCTCTGAGGCCAAAAATGTCCCCGCCCCGGGGCCATTTGGTTTTACATAGGCTATGTAGGGAATATCTTTAAAAAATGGTCTCTGAAACCCCAAGGCCCAGGTCTTTGATATTTGGTGTGTAGCTTCATCTAGTGGACCTTTGCCAAGATTGTTCAAATTATAGGCTTTGTTGATATTTGGTATGAAGCTTCACCTTTTTAGACCTCCCTCAACATTATGCACATTGTAGCCCTGGGGTCAATAATTGCCCTCCCAGAGGCCGCCTTGTAACTCTATCATATGGGTCAGGTGAGCGATCCAGGGCCATCATGGCCCTCTTGTTTGAGAAAAACACAACGCGCAGCAAATTCTTTCATACCAGAGTGCAGGTGGAAAACCCGCACCTGCTACAATGTAACATATCAAGCGCTGGAAGCCTCTGTGGTGTAGTGGTTATGCTACTCGCCTCATTAACCAGGGATCGCAGGATCGACCCCGGCTTCTCCAGAATTTCGGATGAGTCTTTAAACCCAGGTCCCATCTCCGTATGACCTTAGCTGTTGTCGAGACGTAAAACTAAAAACGCACTCACATACCAAGCGCATCCCACCATAAAATAACATCTTTATAATTCTTAACCCCCCCCCCCCCCCCCACACACACACACACACTTGATCCCCACTTTTATAGGGTAAAACTGGGATTGACAGGAGTAAACATTATTTTTCTCATTTCTACTCCAAAATATATATTGTGGGTACTCGTTAAAATGGGATCGAAGAGGCGCTTCTAACGTGTACCCAACATGTATATTTTAAGCAACAGTCAGAAAAATATCATCACGACTTTTCATCTTTCAATTTTTGTTGTTGTATTTTTCGGCGGTAAAATGTACAAATCTAATGCATCAAAAACATTTTTTTTTCTGGATTCTGTATACTTTAATAATAAGTAAATAAATAAATAAATAAATAAATAAATAATGTCGTTAAGTTCCGCCAGGTAAACCTGGGTACGCTGTACGCGGTCTAACTGTAATAAAACAAGAAGAAAAAAAAAAACTTTGGTGTAGACCTAATACATGGAAATACATGTAAGTACAAAATGGTTTGGATTCAGCCACTCCATTTGCCAAATCGTTACATGTAGAACTTGAAGAAATATGTAGTAGGCTGGTTAAGACAGTCGCGACACTAGCTCAGCAAGGTTTTGCTGGCTGAAGACAGACGGACGGACGGACGAACTGACAGACGACCAGCTAATATTTTCGCGTTGTGATTCTGTTGGATGAAAGCTATCCTGCCCCAGTCTAACTTATGAAGACAGACAGACGGACATATGAATAGGACAGCTGTCATTGTGACCATAGTTGTGGGTCGGGGCTGAGAATGAGTAAGTACTGTTCATGTTAATGGATGGAGTATTTACATCAGAATTACAATGGGAATTGGGGAACTAGTTGTTGTTTTCCAAATTCCCCGTGTTGTCAGCTGGTGAGGACCCGTTGCCGGTGAACAGAGAGACAAACTGGTTTTGAAGGTACACGGGCGTCATAAGCACATAGGGGTTACCCCACCGCTCGGCGATTGGCTGAACTGGTTTTTAAGGTAACCGGGCGCTAGAAGCACATAGGGGCTACCCCTCCCCTCTCGGCGATTTACTTGACTTGATAGATTTTGTAAGGTAACCGGGCGCTAAAAGCACATAGGGGCTACCCCTCCGCTCGGTGATACGCTGTGCGGACATATACATACTTCTATAATATCCAAACATTTGAGTTTTGAGTGAGGTTGCAATTAGTAAATAATATCTTTATAAGTAACACCTCAGAAGGATCAGATTTATGAAAATTGTATGAATTAATCAATTTTAACAATAATTGCTCATTTCAAATCCACGGATTCGGCACAGACTAATCCCTCATGGTAATTTAGTAAATGTTCAACGATAGAGTATTTTCCCCTTCGTCAAACAAGTATTAACTTTTAAATAAAAATCCTGTTTCTCATAAATAAGGAACCGCGCTGTAAAATTTATTTTAAAGATGCAAACGTACACATTATTGTAAATATCCGAATTATTGAATAGCTGGATAAAATTTATCGCTGCTGGCTTGAATTTGGCCCCTGGAAAAGCGAATGCAATCTTCTCAAACGGACGCTTGTCATCGGAAAAAATACGGCAAATCCACGGACATTACCGAACGTTACCGTCACCTCAATGACTGGTACCCCGTCTAACCACAGCAGAATCGAAACTGAATAATGCAAAATAGGACGTCCAAATGCCATATTTAAATACAAAGGTCTCAAATTAGAATGTGCATGTTGCATATTCGAATAAAGTAGAAAGATATGGAAAGGTTCATAATGCAAAGTGCGGTTTCAACAATTCATATTGTAATTGCACATTGCATAATTGAGTTTTTACCTTAATACTGTTCCATAGTCCGCCAGCATGACACAATCTTAGTTTCTCGGGAAAATGTCCGAAACGGTGGAGAATGATCAATTGTGACATTTTATGTCCGCAATCTCTAGATGTCCACCAGCATGACAAGTAACTTGGAAAATAGTACTTACCGCTAATAATGAATAATGATTTATAAAGAAAAAGGTGAAGTAATTAAACCTATGCTAAAAAAGAATACCTTCGGACATATGCATCTTGATTGATATACACCTAAGTGGCCGTTAACATGAAAAACGGCTGATAAAGAAATTTTATCATTAATAATCAAATATTATTAATTTGAAAAGTCAAATTAAAACGTGAAACATATAATTTATAACTGGAGTTCCATGTGGCATACATATAGAATCTAACGAGTGCTCATGTATTACTGAATTTATCAAACGAGTTTAGGAACAAGTAAAACATGCGAGGCCTTGCCGAGCATTTTATGCCTTTCCCCGCAACGAGCCTAATAAATTCAACAATACACGATCACGAATGCAAGATTAAATTTATTTTCGGTTTTGGATTTTACGGCCCTTTCAAGATTATTTCACTCATATCGAGCCGATCGTTAATCAGAGGTGGGCGAAAAACCGGAGTACCCGGGAAACACCACCTGACCTTCCGTCACTCGTGATCCGAACGAGGCTCGAACCTAGGGCGGTGAGAGACCTAATGACTAAGAGTCAGCTCTCTTATCCACTCGGCCACGGAGGCCCGTCTCAAGGGTCTATATATCATATGACTTATAAAACGTACTTTATTCAAAATCTGTATGCAAAAATGTCAATAGTACCGCAGTAAGTAAACGCGACGTCGTTAAGGACGTTGTACGTGTATCGTTATGGGCGTATCTAACTAATTTGCATATTTAATCCATTAGTGGATTACGGAATTTATTGCATGACGTTATTACACTCTCAGACGCGACGCCATATGATAAATTAGTTTTCTTACCTCTTCACAAAAAAGAAGCTCGTGGATATCCGTTATAGCCGTACCCCTGACGCGGGTTCTAACGGATACCCACAATCCATGCTTTGGGTTATAATCTTTTTTTTTTTTTTTTTTTTTCGATTTTTAGGGGTGGGGGATCTTACGCATATGATTGAATAGGCGTGATGTCAAACTTGACTCAGTACCTTGGTTGGACCAAAACTGGTTTAAAGTCGTTGCCCGTATTCATCAGCATTAAAATTATGATACACATATATTTTATATAGCCGCGTAAACTATTTGAACGACAAAAAATGTTGATACCAAATTAGTGAGATCATAAAACGCCCAAAAAATGAATCCGCTAGCATGAGTCCGCTATCAGTTTATGGGTCAAATGCAGCGGTAGTTCAGATTCAGAATAACTTCGTATTGTGTAAAATGTGTTATGGAAAATCGAATTTCTGCTAGAAGACAATTTATCTGATTGGCTGTAAATTGAAAGCTACTGTGACATCACGGTGTTTGGTATGAGTGATTGACAGCTCTTATCTGTTTGAAGCTACCTTGTTTCCTCACTTCTGTAACAGCAGACACACTCCCTAAATGATTTCAGTAGGCCAACTGAACAATTTTGTCATGATTAATTTCTTTCTTTTCTTTTTTCAAATTCCAAAGTAACAAAATGCAAACATACTAAAAAAGTTTGAAAATATAGCATGTTTAGTTTTAATATAATAATAAATAAATTAGACTTTATATCTGACGAAAAATTATCAAATGACAGTATGTGAAGCCCCTCTTTCTGATTCTTATCAAAATAAATAAATAAATAAATAAATAAATAAATAAATAAATAAATAAATTTTAAATTAATTTTAAATGAAAAAAACAAAAACAACAACGGATAAATCAGCAAAATGGTTGAATGACAGAAAAGGGGATATATTCTGATAAAATTAAATAAAAAAAAACTCCATTTTTCTTTCTTCTTCTTGTAACGAAAACATGCCTATACAATTTTATTGGAACCTTTACCTTGTTTATTACAATCTATTATATTCCATTCAATTCAAATTTTATTCACTTAAGCATAAACAGCTCATCGTGATATACATACAAATAATTAAGTGAAGAATAGCATGAAAGCGAATTACTGGATGGGTCAACATAAATAATAAATTGTCACACACAATACAAGTTTTCAGGCTACATACATTGACAGGTATGTTAGAAAATATCAAATCCCGGAAGACATCTAGCGCCTAGCCAACGTCGAAACAGCGTCGATACAAGATGTTGGATCGACGCCAATGCGACGCCGACCAGACGTCGAATGCCCGCAGTTTTCTACTTTATATGACAAGTATGGATGCTAGAGTAGTGGTCATCATAATTTGTTACGTTGGTGGTGTGAAAATGTTTTCGAGAAATAAATGAAATACTGGGGCCAGTTTCATCAATAAACGTCGTACGATTAATCTTAAATTGCTCGTACGCACTTTTTAAAGAACTGCGTACGTCAGTTTCATCAAAACATCGCAAAGTGTTCGTAGGAGCTAAATTTGCGTTTCACTAAAATAAGTCGTAATTTTGAATATGCGCTTTAACAGGGCCACTTATTGTCACATGCGTGATCACGTGCCGTCTTGAAATAGCCGTGTAAGGTAGATTACACGCTTTAAAATTATTGTTCCTGTGGAGCTAGATGAAAATTCAGTACAAACAACGTTGAATCAACGTTGATTCTATGTTGCTTCAAACTTGTGTTGCCATTTCATTGTTGTAAGATACAGATGTTAATTGTCTGAATCCCTTCCCTCTTTACCATTGGCGAGTTGGGCTGTTTGTGGACGTCGTGACGTCAGATAAGCGTTGATTTAACGTTATAATGAACCTTTCACAAGCACGTTTGTCAGTTAATGCGGGCGGGCCTCTTCCATAAGTGCACGTATATCGTTGAGTTTATAATATTAGTTGAGGAAAAGGAATGACATTACGGTGAGAACTCGCTGAGCATTTTATTTCCTTAATAAATCCAGTAATGCAAGGGCATGAATACAAGATTCAATTTATCTTATGAACTTAAAACACAGTTTACGCACGATTTTAACACAAACGGTCAATGCATGACGTTGTTTAACAAAGACGCCGCATATAACGTAACGTGAAATACATGGCCTGCATGATGCATACCACGCAGAGCTGAAACCGACCCGCACACGAGTACTGGTAAACCGCTTCGAGGATCTAATATGTTCTATAAAAAGGTTATCCTTTGGAAGCAAGGAATACACCACATAACTGGAAAATATGGAGTGTCCATGTTTCCTGCGCCAGACTTGCTAGTTTCGGACAATTAAGCCTCATCAGTGACCCTCAAAATATTTTCAAAATTCCGCAATGGAATCAATGATCCCAAAGGACAAGAAAATATAAACAGGGAGACTTTTTGCGGCTGCCACACATTCCCACACATCAGCTGTATTGACGTCAAATATAAAAGGATTATCCTTTGGATGCGATGAATACACCACAAAACTTGAAAATATGGAGTGACCATGTTTTCTGGGCCAGACTAGCTAGTTTCGGCCAATCAGGCAACTAAGCCTGCCCAGGCAATGCGGTGCGAGTCGGTCCTTCCATGCGTATAAACCCTATTGGTTTCATTGGGACAGAGCTTGAGATGTCATTTCATCTCAATGTCGGGTAATAGTCCCACAAAGTTGGAAACAACGTCTCCAAAAGGAACATTACAGTGTTGACGGGGATGTTAAATCACAAATCAAACAAATCAAAAGCCTCTGAAAGTTTTCGTGTATAACGTATGGCAGTTTTCAGCTCCGGTTTGTTGTTGGCAATGGTCTTCGCAAATATTATTCATTGATTGCCGTCTGTCAAGGCCGTCCAGCGGATTTTGCTTTCAATGAAAAATAAATTCATTTCATTTGCAACATAGATTCTACAACATGACTGATTTTAAATAACAAAGAACCTGACTTGAAACGAAGTTCTATAGCTATATATATGTATACACAATTATACAATCGCCTGCAAAATATAGACGAAATGAAAGTACGCAAGACTATGACCCCCATCCCCACACGTGCCATCTGCATGATGCTGTGGAGCTTTTCGTACATACGAGTGTACACACATGTACGTACGTCCTTCCGTCCATGTACTTACGTGATCCATGACCCCATGTTAAGACATCGTACCAGGAAGAACCTAAACTTTTATGAGCTCACATTTTCCATTCCATATGATGGAAATGTGATGATATGTATAGGTTTTTTCACCAATACACTTGCCCATACCTATAACCTCTAGGTCAATGCATATTAGAAAAAATTAAATGTAGAAATTACTTAAGAGCGCATATTTTTTAAAACCGTATAATGGATTTGGTTCATATTTAGTACGATGATCGATACTCATTAAAAGATTTATTCAGCATACCCGCGCCCATGCCCATGACCTCAAGGTCAAGGTCACGGACTCAGTATATTTTAATGTCAACGTTTAAATAGGAGCTCACATTTCCCTATCCATATCATGGATTCCGTTCGTATTTGGTATGATGAAAGATACAGGTCGTTTCTCCGGCTACTCCGTTTAGTTTTCGCCCACATCTGATTAATGATAGGCTTGAAATAAAAGAGGCCTTAAAAACCAAAAACTCAAGGACAATGTCACAGATTTAGTAATTTATTTTTTATGGATTTGGTTCATATTTGGTATGATGATACACACATTTTCCAAGATTCAAACGACATTACCCCCACCTACGCCGATATCCTCAGGGACAGTTTTTCAAGCTAGAAATGCTGTCTTTATTTTATTTATTTATTTATTATTTATTTCCTTGGTGGGGATGGTCCCCGGGCGGAGGCATCTGTGTCGTATTGACAATTCTAGTTCGATGTGTCGATTTTAGGGTACACTGAGTCTTCGTTTTAAGCACAAGTCTAATCGCAGATTGTGGGTCGTCGCATCGGTTATGTTGCTGTTAAGCCCCCGTCAACTGTTGGTACATGTATATAGGTCATTTTGGAGACGCTACTTCTGATTTTGTGGGGCTTTTACCCGGCCTTGAGATGGAATGGCATTTTAAGCCCCATCGACCAAAGAAACCGCTAGGGTTTAAGGAGCGGTCCCACTCGCACCACTTTTCTTGGCTAGGCTGTTACATTCTAAACAGCAAACCAGTAATCAAATCATCAGGAAATCACGCGTATATAATTTTAAACCATTTGAACCCCACTTTTATATAGTAAAACTGGGGTTTACAGGGGTAAACTTTATTTTTCTTTATTTCTGCTCTAAAGTATAGGTCGTGGGTATCCGTTATCACGTCTCGATGGAGCAGAAATAAGAAAAATATCACAATTTTTATCTGAAAACCAAACTTTCAGTGGGTACTCCATTACGCAAACACGCCTATACAAATACATTGCCACCTTTATCGCCGAAAAAATGAAAATTTTATGATGAAAAAATTGTGATATTTTTCTTATTTCTGCCCCAACAGAGTTCGCGAGTATCAGGTCAACTTGCGCGCACTATATTAGATTTTCTCAGGCGATTAATATCTACCGATAATAATAATAATAATAGTGTTCGCCAAGTTACAAAGAAGATTCATTTGCTAAGGAATTTCTATGTTTGAATGCTTGTATAATATATAAGTTTTATGACCCCTTTAGGTAGCCAGCCCACCATGAACAAGCCACACCTACTTTTATGTGCTGGTTACCTGTACATGTTTAAACCCCGGCAAGAAAATCCCCATTTCTATATAGCAAACTGGGGTTTGCAGGAGTGAACATTATTTTCCTAATTCCTGCTATACGGCATAGGGTGTTGGTACTCGTAAGAACCAACTCGGCGATAAAGTTCTTATGAGTGCAACTTAGAAAGATCAGGTAGAAGAAAGTGTCCAATTTTAATAAGAAAAGTACTGTTTTTTCGTGGTATTTTTTTTCCAAAATATTTGTGTAGGCGCGATTCCGTAATGTCATATGTTCACAAATCCTAGATGACAAGTAACATTAAGAACCGATTCTAAGGAGTACCAACAATATATTATGTTTTATAGCAGGAATTAGGAAAATACTGTATATCCCTGTAAATCCCAGTTGTACCATATAAAAGTGGATTTTAAGGGGGTCCACATTTTAGAGGTGTGTTTTTGTGAAGATAAGCGTCATGCCAAATGTGAGCCCTCTTGAAATGATTGACAACATGAAAATAAATTGAGAAATAATTATTCTTTTTTCCCTTTCTCCTATTACTGCTACATGCTCACAAATGAGCATTACAAGCAGGAATTCCTGGGTGGTAACCAGTACTTTTTATTATTAAAGCAATGTGGATGAAGTGTCTTGCTCAAGGACCCAACAATTCGGCCAGCGTGAGGATCGAACCCGCAACCTCTCGATCACTAATCCGATGCTCTACCACTGCACCAAAGAGCTCCACAATTATTACTTCAACAATGAAATTGCACGAATTAACGAAAACCTGTTTTGTTAAAATGTTCACCTTAGGGAATTAGAATTTTACCATATATATCTCAATATGGCGTGTAGACTAGGGTGTATTTCGAAATAAAGTTGTGTATTCATAGCTAAGGCGCATTTTTGGTTTACTGTGCGTTATCAGTAGCTTATTTGCTAATAAACACCCGTAACAGCTTGACACCTTACCCCACATGACTCAATTATGTGCCTGAATACACAAGTGAATGGAGTGGAAATAGTCCTGGACAGATCTAAACTATTTTATTTCATTTTAGCATTTCAGTTTCAGTGAACGTAGATCTTGATCAAACGCCACCATGTCATTCGACTATCATCCTTTTCAGACTTATGAAACAATATGTCATCACTTGCTATTTATCGTTTTGATAATTAACAAATTATTTTATTTGGATTAATTCAGAGATTAATGCCCATTTTAGAGTCAAGTCATGTGCAAATACCGTTGACAAATAATGCAAGATTTTCATACTTTTTCATGTAACAAATCATAACATGTGGTAAGAAATCGTTCCTTGGGTGAATAAATTAGTAGAACATGACACTTTGTGTCGGTTTTTTTTTTTGTTTATTTACAGTTATACTACGCTTTAAATTGTCTTAAATTTCCATTGTTTCCTATAGGAGGTTTTAGGAATTCCGTTTATGACGTCATTCTTGCGCATGCGCAAAGCACTGACCGTCAATTGAAACGGCCATCGCTATTCAAATGCATTGGCGGAACTTAAACTGCTAACAATATTCAGACATTTTGAATGAAAATATACCCATTTATTTCGGCCCGCGGTAACCCCTCGGTAAGACAACCCTGTATTGACCACGTGTGTGACGTCACGGCAAATGGTCTATAAAAGAGTGATAGTCACATGGACAGTAGCACTGACGCGCTGTTCGTCTTAGTAACTTTTGGTCAATTAACAAACAATCAAAGGCTGCGAATATAGTCTGGACTGATATTTTAATTGTTTCATTTAATTATAACATTTTAGTTTCAAGCAAAAAGTAGATCTTGATTAGACGCCATGTTTAGCAGCGTCTGATTTGGGTCTACACTGTTAGCCAAACCCTACCCGTCATTCCATTATCATCCTATTTAGTCTTACGAAACACTCTGTCATCACCGACTTATTATCTATAGACAGTGACAGTCCTTTGGGCTTTAGCACTGACATGCGTTTTGTATAGTAACTTTTGGTCGACTGACAAACAGTCGTCTTAAATAGAGCCACGCAATTTATACAAATCTGTGGTCAGAAGAGTGTAAGCAGTAAACGCCTGTTGGGCTTGGTTAACAGTGTAGACGCAGATCATACGCCGAAGAACGCGGTGTCTGATCAGGTTCTACACTATTTGCATAAAATACACGAACGATTCTAATTATCAAATGACAGAGTACAAGTTTAAAATGTACGTTTTTTGTGTATAAGAGACATCATCTTGCAATTCCTGGATGAATTGTGCATTGCAAAGGTGCAGTACTGGTTTAATGTGCGTTATCAGTAGCTAATATTTGATAATAAAAACTCGTGTGAAATGTGTCACAAAGATTCCAATATTGTCTCATATCTTGCATCAGTGCACAGTCTTAACTCAATCTTCACCGGTCGTGCAGATTGGACCTTTTCGTGTCAGCCTGCCAATGCCAATACATTATTATTTGAAAATTAAACAAAAAAACATGCGTTCTCGTCCAATTTTTACGTTGTTGGACATTTAGGGATGGCGGACACTTAGGGATGACCATATTGGGATCCCTTATCAAGATGCTTATTTCCGAAGGTATTCTTTTTTAGCATAGGTTTAATTACTTCACCTTTTTCTTTATAAATCATTATTCATTATTAGCGGTAAGAACTATTTTCCAAGTTACTTGTCATGCTGGTGGACATCTAGAGATTGCGGACATATTCGGATCCATATATTGCAATGCTTATTTCCAAAGGTGAACATTTTTAACATTGGTTTAACGTTGAATTTGTCTTTTTATTTATCATTGATTTTTTAACAATAAAAATGCTTTCTTAGTCAATTTTCATGTTGTCGGACATTTAGGGATGGCGGACACTTAGGGATGCATGGGTCATCCCTAAGTGTCCGACAAGAAAAAAAAATGAAGTTAAATTTCGAATATTTTCGAGAAAAAAAGCGAAGTTTTCACTTAAAATGTCACAATTGATCATTCCCCACCGTTTCGGACATCTTCCCGAGAAACTAAGATTTTGTCATGCTGGCGGACATCTAAGGATGCCGGTATATTCGGATCCATATATTGCAATGCTTATTTCCAAAGGTGAACATTTTTAACATAGGTTTAACGTTAAATTTGTCTTTTTATTAATCATTGATTGATTATTAACAATAAAAATGCTTTCTTAGTCAATTTTCATGTTGTCGGACATTTAGGGATGGCGGACACTTAGGGATGCATGGGGCACCCCGAAATGTCCGACAAGAAAAAATTGAAGTTAAATTTCGAATATTTCCAAAAAAATTTTTTTCGAAATTTTCCCTTAAAATGTCATATTTGAACATTCCCCACCGTTTCCAACAATTTTGCGAGAAATTAAATTTTGTCGGACACTTAGGGATGTCGGACGTTTAGGGATGCAACAGACGTTAAACCGCAAATCAAACAAACAAAAGAGAAATGTATTAGCTCTTGCCTGCCCTTCGATTATCCTGCTCAGCCTACTATTGATTATTATTGTTTATCAGAGTTGGGTAAAACATGACACACTGACCTGGACATAAGGTCAATGTGTATGCTCCATATAACCCATATAAGCCAAGTGTCCCCATTAGGTTATTTGCCGCGAAATCAGCGGTTCCTGCCAACGCGGTTTATTAACGGAACTCCAGAAAGGGTTGCCTAGTCAAACACTGCATGCCCCGGCGACTGATCAGGGCCTGCACTGTTTGCTAACAGAATGTTCCGTCAAAAGGAGAATAAAAACGACAAAACAGGCTAACACCCATTATATGACACATGCACTTGTCCAACATACAGCAATGAAAAAGTCCAATGGGTTAAAACCACTGGATTCTGGTAAAAAACAACAATTAAGAAGAGAGAGAGAGAGAGAGAGAGAGAGAGAGAGAGAGAGAGAGAGAGAGAGAGAGAGAGAGAGAGAGAGAGAGAGAAATAGAGAGATTGGAAATGGATATGGATTATTCTTATATTGTCCGTCTTTGTATTTGGACTCGTAAACTCTGTAAATGTGTCAATAATCATTAAAATGGTAAGGGCTCACGTCGCTAGGGCAACGTCCAATCAACGTCGGTGCAACGTCAAGCCGACGTGGATGTAACGTTGCATAAATGCCATGACGTTGAATCAACGTCGATGTGACGTCACGATTTCGCCATGTGCCCGCTGGGTAGGTTCTGATAAGAAATCTACTGCTGGATCTTCCCTGTTTTCATGAAATATGTTTAACCCTTGACCTGCTGAATATTTATACATGCCACACCCACTTCTGATTATTAACCAATCAGATTTTCAGAGGATTTCCTTTTTTTGACAGACATTTACTGAATTGTGCACCAGTCATTTGTAACCACTACCCCCCCCCCCCCGCCCCCACCTACGGTGATAGCGGGGACACTTTTCATTTTTCACAGCTCTGCTAGAAGCCCTGTACTGCGGGGGACCTCCAGAAGGTCACAGTCCCGCTGTTTATAAAAGTTCATTCTACCGGGGCTAAATTTTCGGGGGAACACAGAGGGTAACTACCTCGCAAATTAGCCCCGCTATTTCCCGCCTATCCCCGTACGTGTGGGGGGGGGGGGGGCGGGGTGGGGGTTGGGGGCAGTGGTTACAAATGACTAGTGCAAATAAACTCTGTTATGGCCAGATCTGATTTATTTTGAATGTGGTAGATTTTAATGGATTTCCTCTTTTTTTGTGCATCCTGATCATTGCAACAAATTCATGAACTGAATGACAAACAATGTAGATCCTGATCGGTGGGCTTCGTCAGATCTGGATCTTCATTATTCGGACAATAAGGCATATCCGTATGGGGCGCCGTTTTATTATTAGGTTTAGGGTTAGGGTTATTATTATTTAATCCGTATTTATAGATATCCATAAATCGAATTATGGATCCATAATTCCATTTATTGATATCGATAAATCAGTCGAATAATATAGATATCCATAATTCGATTTTTTGGATATACATAAATAAGCCGAATAATGGATATCCATAGTTCGAATTAAGGATATCCATAATTCGATTGATGGATAACCATATCGATCTCAATTAATGATATCCATAATTCGATTTATTGATATCCATAATTTGAATAATGGATATCCATAAATCAGCCGAATAATGGATATCCATAATTCGATTTATGAATATCTATAAATCGAATAATGGATATCCATTATTCGATTTATGGATATCATTAATTAATTTCGATAAATGGATATCCACAATTCGAATTATGGATATCCATAATTCGAATTATGGATATCCATAAATAATTATGGATATCTATAAATAATAATGGATATCCATTAATCGAATTATGGATCTACAAATACGGATTAAATAGAAAAAACGGGGGCCCATATCCGCGCTCACCAGGACAAGGGTTAAAATAACTTGATGTGTGTTATACGCTGTTAAAAGTCACCGACCTTTAGATTTACACTTAAACCTTAATTTTTGTTTGATTTTGGTTTGACGGCTCTTTCAAGATTATTTCACTCATATCGAGCCGATCGTTAATCAAAGGTGAGCGAAAACCGGAGTACCCGGAGAAAAACCACCTGACCTTCCGTTGCATAACTTGGTGTATCACATGTGACCCGAGCGAGACTCGAACCACAGCGGTGAGAGACCTAATGATTAAGAGTCAGCGCTCTTAACCACTAGGCCAGGGAGGCCTGTAACTTAACCCTTAATACACCGAGAAAAACTACATCTAAAAATGTCGTCTGCTTATGTCGTCTACTGATTTTGTTTTTGCAAACTCTTTAAAAATATTTTTTGCATACAGGCAAACAGTGTGGGCTCACAGGGCAGTCCGATCTGGGTCCACACTGTTTGCAAAAAAAAAAAAAAACAAAAAAAAAAAACAAAAACAAAAAAACATACTTTTAAGGTAACCGGCAGACGGCAAAGCAGATAACAATAGTCGTGACTGACATTTGATTGGTTAATACCTTCGCCATGTGTTGTTGGGTACTCTAAACAACCTACTGCTCAGTAGCAAATTACGAGTAGACCCATATTGCCAAGAGTGACTAGAACAGAACGGCCCCGAATTCACTTTCAGAGAAGGCAGTTCTTCACAAACACATTACGTAAACACGCCTATACAAATACATTTCAACCTTTATCGCCGAAAAAATGAAAATTTTATGATGACAAATTGTGATAGTTTTCTTATTTCTGCTCAAAATATAGATTGTGTGCACTCGTTAGAACCGCCTCGATGAGGCGGTTCTAACGAGTACCCACAATCTATAGAACCGCCACAATGAGGCGATTCTAACGAGTACCCATAATCTCTATTTCAGAGCAGAAATAAGACAAATAAGGTATACCCCCGGAAACCCGAGTTTTACTATATAAAAGTGGGCTTCAAGGGGGTAAGAATTATATACGCGTGTTTTCGTGATGATTTTCAGTCAGGAAACTTCCTTTAGAGCAAAAAGGAGCAAATTCAGAAGATCTTTTTCCTAGGGGCTGACTGTATAGAAAAGCATACAGGCTGCCATAAAAAAGTCCCCCCCCCCATCTCCTTAGTAACGACTGTCGAATGTATGAATTCCCCTTAAACAGATGGTAACTATACATTTTTATGTAATCTTCACGACCTTGTGATTTTATTAATATAACGGGCCTCCGTGGCCCAGTGGTTAAGAGCGCTGACTCTTGATCATTAGGTCTCTCACCGCTGTGGTTCGAGCCTCGGGTCATATGTGAGACGCCAAGTTCTGCAACGGAAGGTCAGGTGTTTTTTTCGGGTACTCCGGTTTTCGTCCACCTCTGATTAACGATCGGCTCGATATGAGTGAAATAATCTGGAAAGGGCCGTAAAACCAAAAACAAACAAAACAAAAAAATAATAATATACTGAAACGAAAAAGAAACGCACAGGTAGATATAAACTACTTTTTTTTTTTACTTCAGAATATTCGAAAGACAAAGAATTTCAAATCATTTTATACAGCAATCATTAGCCTTTCAATAATGAAAGTCAAATGTCCTAAACCTCTATCGCTGTTACTACACTACACGTTAAAATATGCTAGGGTCATGATTTTTGTCATTCAAATTTCTGCAATTCAGTTACAATATGACGACCTCTCGTATTTAAGCCGTCTTGAATCCTGGATTGCATTGAACTTATCATTTGGTTAATTTTGCACATCGGAATGTTATTCCATTCGCCAGCTAATGCATCTGACAGTTCTTGTAACGTCACTGGTACGTTAACAGGACGTCCAACTCTATGGTCTAATTGATCCCAAAAATGCTCTATCGGGGAAAAGTCCGGGCTATAAGGAGGCCAGTCGATAACGGGAATATTGTTCCGAATCAGAAAATCTGTGCAAATCCGAGCAACATTGGGTCTTGCATTGTCGTCCTGAAACGTTAACGCACGTTGCTGTACAGTAGGTACAACATGTGGTACTAAGACTTCATCCCTGTTTTGTACTGCATTCATTGTCCCATTGATAACAACCAGTGGTGATTTGAAACCATAAGCGATACTCCCCCGCACCATTACCGCCGAACCGATCACGTTCAATAACACATGCCTCTGCGTAACATTCGCCCTTCCGTCGGTATACAAGTTTCCGACCGTCCGCACGTCTTAAAGACCACTTTTGAACAGTCCCAAAGGTGGTCTTAATATAGGAAGTTTACTGTATTTTAACCAAGGACATTACAAGTAATTGATCATTTTGGCTCGATATATCGGCGTAAACGCCTGACATGCCTCGACATCGACGTAAACGCCTGACATGCCTCGACATCGACGTAAACGACTGACATGCCTCGACATCGACGTAAACGCCTGACATGCCTCGACATCGACGTAAACGCCTGACATGTCTCGACATCGACGTAAACGCCTTACGTATCTCAGTTCAAATAATTTACTACGCACACGGATTTTAAGAACTGGTAAGGGCGTTTGTCTCGTGTGTAAGCTGATTTAAGTATACCCTTTTTCTACGAACTGAAATTGTTAGCAGAAGTACATTCCGTGTGTCAAGTTGTGTTATCATTGAAATTCATTAAGATAACACACCCGTACGACATTGTGCATTTTTCACATCTCCAAAAAGGCTAATTTCTGATGACAATCTGTGATATTATCCTTATTTATACCCAAAATATAGGTTGCGGGTGCTCGTTAGAACCGCCTCAATGTTGCGGGTGCTCGTTAGAACCGCCTCATTGAGGCGGTTCTAACGAGTACACACAACCTATGTCTAGGAACAGAAATAAAGAAAACAATGTAAACCCCCGTAAACCCCTGTTTTCTCTCTATAAGGTGGGATGTATGGGGGTGTTCATTTCATGGACTTGTTAGCGTGATGTGATTTGGAAAATGGCTGTGGTTTTTGCAAACAGTGTATACCCAGAATAGACCACGAGTCTTACTTGTGGCCGGACCCCTTACTTGCGAATACAAGCAATAAATATGTTTAATCTAATCTACTCCGTCTGATCTTGGCCTGTTATGTTTGAAAGTATTCTGTGTCCCGTACAAATTTGGTTCTGCAATTATGTTGACATCAAGTTGCGACTACTCTAAACGGTCTGTCGACATTGTCGTGAAGCCCGTCTGAGCAAACATGGCAGACTCGAAAGTAAAATATGTTCTGCAAATTTTCGTGCGCATCTTATACATTTATATTATGTAAATAGCGCTGGATGCATGGATTCTAGTGAGTGAGTGCTCTAGTGTTACGTCCCACCAATAGCTAAGGTCATACGGAGACGGGACCTCGGTTTACAGACTCATCCGAAAGCATACAGAAACCCGAGATCGATCCTGCGAACCCTGGTTTACAAGGCGAGACCATGGAGGCTTCTATGGCTTCCATTAAGTACAATATGTAATGCAGAAGTATGTGTCCTAAAAGCAATGATTGGAAATGCCAAAGTCAATACATGTCTGAGAGCAGGAGGCAGTGATAGGACTGCACTTATGCGCAGGACCTCCCGAGCATCACGTGAACCAGTCCCTGAAATGAACACTCCACTGAACCACAATTTATATAAGGAAAACTTGAGTTTACGATGTATATATTATTTTGCTTGTTTCTGCTGCAAAACATAGGTTGTGGGTACTCGTAAGAACGCCTCATTAAGACGGTTCTATCGAGTACCCACAATGAGACGGTTCTAACGAACACACACAACCTAGGTTTGCAGAATAAATAGGAAAAATGTCACGCATTTTCATCGGAAAAGTAGCAATTTTAGAGAAATGGAGTGACTGAGTGTTTGAATTTTACCTCCCACCGCCCCGCCCATCGGGGCTTGAAGAAATCAATGGGCTGCATGAAGCTTCCACGCAGAGTTGAAACCGACCGCACACGAGAACTGGTAAACCACTTAGACTATCTCAGCCTGCCCAGGCAAAGCGGTGCGAGTCGGTCAATCCATGCTTATACACCCTATAGGTTTCATCGGACGACAGGTCTTGAGATGTTATTTCATCTCAATGTCGGGTAAAAGTCCCACAAAATTGGGAGCAACGACTCCAAAATGACATATATAGTGTTGATGGGGACGTTAAACCTCAAATCAAACAAACAAAACTTCCCCCGCCCATTGGGGCTTGAAGAAATAAATGGGCTGCATGATGTTTCCACGCAGAGCTAAATCCGGCCCACACACGAGTACTGGTAAACCGTTTAGAGGATCTAAGCCTGCCCAGGCAATCCGGTGCGAGTCGGACCGTCCATGCTTATAAACCATATTGGTTTCATTGGGCGACAGGGCTTGAGATGTCATTTCATTTCAGTGTCGGGTAAAAGTTCCACAAAATTGGAAGCAACGTCTCCAAAATGACCTACATAGTGTTGACGGGGACGTTAAACATCAAATCAAATCAAACAAACAAACAAACAAAAAAAAAAAAAAAACGTCCCGCCATCAGCTGAGGTCATTCGGAGACGGGACCTCGGTTTAAAGACTCATTCGAAAGTCTGGAGAAGCCCGGGATCGATCCTGCGACCCCTGGCTTACAATGCGAGTAGCCTAACCACTTCACCACGGGGGCGTCTTAGAGAAATGGAAGAATGCACTATGTAATACGAGTGTGACATCACGAAAACACGCCTTTATAATTTTGACCCCCTTGAACCTCACTTTTATATAGTAAAACTGGGTTCAACCTATTTTTCTTATTTCTGCTCTAAAATATAGATTGTGGGTACTCTTTAGAACCGCCTCGATGAGGCGGTTCTAACGAGTGCCCACAATCCTTATTTTGAGCAGAAATAAGAAAAATATCACAATATTTTATCTTAAAATTTCGTGTTTTCCAGCTGTAGAGTTTGCAATGTATTTGTATAGGCATTTTTTCGTAATGATATCGTAATGCTTTAAAGTCCACTTTCACCCATAAAATACCAATCACGACAATTGCTGTCTACTTTGTCGACTGTCGGTTACTTTAATATTCATTTTCGCAAACAATGTGAACCCTGATCAGACTTCTCCTCTAGGAGCAGTCTGATCTGGGTTCCCACTGTTTGCCTGTATGCAAAAATATGTCAAAAAGTTTATCGCCCCCGCCCATAGGGGCTTGAAGAAATATATTGGCTGCACGATGCTTTGACGCAGAGCTGAATCCGGCCCGCACACTAGTACTGGTAAACCGCTTAGAGGATCTAAGCCTGTCCAGGAACCGCGGTGCGAGGCGGACCATCCATGCTAATAAACCCTATTGGTTTCATTGGGCGACAGGGCTTGAGATATCATTTCATCTCAATGTCGGGTAAAAGTCCCACAAAATTGGAAGCAACGTCCCCAAAATGACCTTTACAGTGTTGACGGGGACGTTAAACCTCAAATTAAACAAACAAAATGTTAAAAAGTTTAAAAGCGTAACGGAAGCAGACGACATTTTCAGATGTAGAATTTATCGGCGTTCTGAGGATTGGCTCAAACTGAGTGAGTGAGTATTCGAGTTTTACGTCCCACAAACAGCTTAGGTCATACGGAGACGGGACCTCGGTTTAAAGACTCATCCGAAAGTCTGGAGAAGCCCGGGATTGATCTGGCTCAAACTGACCAACTCAGTTTTGAACTGTGCCACACCAACGACTCCAATTAGCCTGTCAGTCAGAGATTTCGCCATGTACTGCATTGATGGTCGTTGTCTCAAACTTTCCAATTCAGAAATTGATGCCTGTATTCTGAATGAAAGCGTATGGGTGGATGTTAGCGCTGAATAGACTCATTTTCACAACGAACGTGTCTGAAGTCATATATTCACGTGTTGCAGCTAAACGTGTCATCTTTATAAATGGGGGGTATACTAGCGCTTTTTTTATCTCTTCAGATATGGAAAAAATAACAATAAGAATAGCAACGGAGAAAGACAAAGAAGCCGTTCTAAGCGTTTGCGAAAATGTATATGACGGACGAGACTACCTGCCAGCGTACTACGACTACTTTCTGAAGTCACCCAACGCCTTACCAACTGTTTTGCTTTACGGGGACAAAATTGTAAGATATAGTTAAGCTCAATGTTAAAGGTAACCTGTTTTTGCCATTGCATAATAACAAAGATGCATTGCAACCTAGCTGCTGTGAGATTCCTATATTAAGACAACCCTTGGTACTATTCAGAAATGATCATTAAGACCACTCTTGAACAGCCCCAAAGGTTGTCTCTTACTAGAGATCATAGTGTGTAGGAAACACATCAAATGAAAAACTGACCCCATTTATTTCAAATCAAAACTATCAGAATTGAAAGTATATATTACAATTCTAAGTCCTTGCTCCTCTGTGTATCTGAGCAGGCCGGTATGTATCGGAGTAGGCTGCTGTGTATCTGAGTAGGCTGCTGTGAATCTGAGTAGGCTGCTATGTATCTAAGTTGGCTGTTGTGTATCTAAGTTGGCTGTTGTGTATCTAAGTAGGCTGATGTGTATCTAAGTAGGCTGCTGTGTATCTGCCAGGCTGGTGTGTATCTGAGTAGGCTGCTGTGTATCTGAGTAGGCTGCTGTGTATCTGCCAGGCTGGTGTGTATCTGAGTAGGCTGCTGTGTATCTGAGTAGGCTGCTGTGTATCTGCCAGGCTGGTATGTATCGGAGTAGGCTGTTGTGTATCTGCCAGGCTGGTGTGTATCTGAGTAGGCTGCTGTGTATCTGAGTAGGCTGCTGTGTATCTGCCAGGCTGGTGTGTATCTGAGTAGGCTGCTGTGTATCTGCCAGGCTGGTGTGTATCTGAGTAGGCTGTTGTGTATCTGAGCAGGCTGCTGTATATCTGCCAGGCTGGTGTGTATCGGAGTAGGCTGCTGTGTATCTGCCAGGCTGGTGTGTATCTGAGTAGGCTGCTGTGTATCTGAGTAGGCTGCTGTGTATCTGCCAGGCTGGTGTGTATCTGAGTAGGCTGCTGTGTATCTGCCAGGCTGGTGTGTATCTGAGTAGGCTGTTGTGTATCTGAGCAGGCTGCTGTATATCTGCCAGGCTGGTGTGTATCTGAGTAGGCTGCTGTGTATCTGCCAGGCTGGTGTGTATCTGAGTAGGCTGCTGTGTATCTGAGTAGGCTGCTGTGTATCTGCCAGGCTGGTATGTATCTGAGTAGGCTGCTGTGTATCTGAGTAGGCTGCTGTGTATCTGAGTAGGCTGGTGTGTATCTGAGTAGGCTGCTGTGTATCTGAGTAGGCTGCTGTGTATCTGAGTAGGCTGCTGTGTATCTGAGTAGGCTGCTGTGTATCTGCCAGGCTGGTGTGTATCTGAGTAGGCTGCTGTGTATCTGAGTAGGCTGCTGTGTATCTGAGTAGGCTGCTGTGAATCTGAGTAGGCTGCTGTGTATCTGCCAGGCTGGTGTGTATCTGAGTAGGCTGCTGTGTATCTGAGTAGGCTGCTGTGTATCTGAGTAGGCTGCTGTGTATCTGAGTAGGCTGCTGTGTATCTAAGTAGGCTGCTGTGTATCTAAGTTGGCTGTTGTGTATCTAAGTAGGCTGATGTGTATCTAAGTAGGCTGCTGTGTATCTGCCAGGCTGGTGTGTATCTGAGTAGGCTGCTGTGTATCTGAGTAGGCTGCTGTGTATCTGCCAGGCTGGTGTGTATCTGAGTAGGCTGCTGTGTATCTGAGTAGGCTGCTGTGTATCTGCCAGGCTGGTATGTATCGGAGTAGGCTGCTGTGTATCTGCCAGGCTGGTGTGTATCTGAGTAGGCTGCTGTGTATCTGAGTAGGCTGCTGTGTATCTGCCAGGCTGGTGTGTATCTGAGTAGGCTGCTGTGTATCTGCCAGGCTGGTGTGTATCTGAGTAGGCTGCTGTGTATCTGAGTAGGCTGCTGTGTATCTGCCAGGCTGGTGTGTATCTGAGTAGGCTGCTGTGTATCTGCCAGGCTGGTGTGTATCTGAGTAGGCTGCTGTGTATCTGAGTAGGCTGCTGTGTATCTGAGTAGGCTGCTGTGTATCTGAGTAGGCTGCTGTGTATCTGCCAGGCTGGTGTGTATCTGAGTAGGCTGCTGTGTATCTGAGTAGGCTGCTGTGTATCTGAGTAGGCTGCTGTGAATCTGAGTAGGCTGGTGTGTATCGGAATAGGCTGCTGTGTATCGGAGTAGGCTGGTGTGTATCTGAGTAGGCTGCTGTGTATCTGCCAGGCTGGTGTGTATCTGAGTAGGCTGCTGTGTATCTGAGTAGGCTGCTGTGTATCTGCCAGGCTGGTGTGTATCTGAGTAGGCTGCTGTGTATTTGAGTAGGCTGCTGTGCATCTGAGCAGGCTGTTGTGTATCTGAGTAGGCTGCTGTGAATCTGAGCAGGCTGGTGTGTATCTGAGCAGGCTGCTGTGAATCTGAGCAGGCTGGTGTGTATCTGAGTAGGCTGCTGTGAATCTGAGCAGGCTGGTGTGTATCTGAGCAGGCTGCTGTGTATCTGAGTAGGCTGCTGTTTATCTGAGTAGGCTGTTGTATATCTTAATAGGCTGGTGTGTATCGGAGTAGGCTGGTGTGTATCGGAATAGGCTGCTGTGTATCGGAGTAGGCTGCTGTGTTTCGGAGTAGGCTGCTGTGTATCTGAGCAGGCTGCTGTGTGTCTGAGTAGGATGTTGTGTAGCTGAGTATAATCAGGCTGCTGTGTATCTGATTAGGCTGTTGTGTATGTGAGTAGGCTGTTGTGTATCTGAGTAGGCTGCTGTGTATCTGAGCAGGGTGAGATGTATCGGAGTAGGCTGCTGTGTATCTGAGTAGGCTGTTGTGTATCTGAGCAGGGTGAGATGTATCGGAGTAGGCTGCTGTGTATCGGAGTAGGCTGCTGTGTATCTGAGCAGGCTGTTGTGTATCTGAGCAAGCTGCTTTGAATCTGAGTAGGCTGCTGTGTATCTGAGTAGGCTGCTGTGTATTTGAGCAGGCTGCTGTGTATCTTAGTAGGCTGCTGTGTATCGGAGTAGGCTGCTGTGTATCTGAGCAGGCTGCTGTGTATCGGAGTAGGCTGTTGTATATTTGAGCAGGCTGCTGTGTATCTGAGAAGGCTGTTGTGTATCTGAGTAGGCGGCTGTATATCTGAACAGGCTGCTGTGTATCTGAGCAGGTTGCTGTATATCTGAGTAGGCTGCTGTGAATTGGAGTAGGATGTTGTGTATCTGAGCAGGCTGCTGTATATCTGCCAGGTTGGTATGTATCTGAGTAGGCTGCTGTGCATCTGAGCAGGCTGTTGTGTATCTGAGTAGGCTGCTGTGTATCTGAGTAGGCTGGTGTGTATCTGAGCAGGCTGGTGTGTATCTGAGTAGGCTGCTGTGTATCTGAGCAGGCTGGTGTGTATCTGAGTAGGCTGCTGTGTATCTGAGTAGGCTATTGTTTATCTGAGTAGGCTGCTGTATATCTTAGTAGGCTGGTGTGTATCGGAGTAGGCTGCTGTGTATCTGAGCAGGCTGCTGTGTATCTGAGTAGGCTATTTTTTATCTGAGTAGGCTGCTGTATATCTTAGTAGGCTGGTGTGTATCGGAGTAGGCTGCTGTGTATCGGAGTAGGCTGCTGTGTATCGGAGTAGGCTGCTGTGTATCGGAGTAGGCTGCTGTGTATTTGAGCAGGCTGCTGTGTATCTGAGTAGGCTATTGTTTATCTGAGTAGGCTGCTGTATATCTTAGTAGGCTGCTGTGTATCGGAGTAGGCTGCTGTGTATCGGAGTAGGCTGCTGTGTATTTGAGCAGGCTGCTGTGTATCGGAGTAGGCTGCTGTGTATCGGAGTAGGCTGCTGTGTATCTGAGCAGGCTGCTGTGTATCTGAGTAGGATGCTGTGTAGCTGAGTATAATCAGGTTGCTGTGTATCTGATTAGGCTGGTGTGTATCTGAGTAGGCTGTTGTGTATCTGAGTAGGCTGTTGTGTATCTGAGTAGGCTGCTGTGTATCTGAGCAGGGTGAAATGTATCTGAGTAGGCTGCTGTGTATCTGAGCAGGCTGTTGTGTATCTGAGCAAGCTGCTGTGAATCTGAGTAGGCTGTTGTGTATCTGAGCAGGCTGTTGTGTATCTGAGCAAGCTGCTGTGAATCTGAGTAGGCTGTTGTGTATCTGAGTAGGTTGCTGTGTATTTGAGCAGGCTGCTGTGTATCTTAGTAGGCTGCTGTGTATCGGAGTAGGCTGCTGTGTATCTGAGCAGGCTGCGGTGTATCAGAGAAGGCTGTTGTATATTTGAGCAGGCTGCTGTGTATCTGAGCAGGCTTCTGTGTATCTGAGTAGGCGGCTGTGTATCTGAATAGGCTACTGTGTATCTAAGCAGGTTGTTGTGTATCAGAGCAAGCTGCTGTGTATCTGAGTAGGCTGCGTTGTATCTGAGTAGGTTGCTGTGTATCTGAGCAGGCTGGTGTATATCTGAGTAAACTGATGTGTATCTGAGCAGGCTGGTGTGTATCTGTGTAGGCTGCTGTGTATCTGAGCAGGCTGGTGTATATCTGAGTAAACTGATGTGTATCTGAGCAGGCTGGTGTGTATCTGTGTAGGCTGCTGTGTATCTGAGCAGGCAGGTGTATCTGAGTAGACTGCTGTGCTTATGTGCAGGCTGCTGTGCTTCTTATCAGGCTGTTGTGCATATGTGCAAGCTGCTGTGCATCTGAGTAGGCTGCTGTGCTTATGTGCAGGCTGCTGTGCATCTGAGTAGGCTGCTTTGCTTATGTGCAGGCTGCTGTGCATCTGAGTAGGCTGCTGTGCTTATGTGCAGGCTGCTGTGCATCTGAGTAGGCTGCTTTGCTTATGTGCAGGCTGCTGTGCATCTGAGTAGGCTGCTGTGCTTATGTGCAGGCTGCTGTGCATCTGAGTAGGCTGCTTTGCTTATGTGCAGGCTGCTGTGCATCTGAGTAGGCTGCTTTGCTTATGTGCAGGCTGCTGTGCATCTGAGCAGGCTGGTATGCATATGTGCAGGCTGATGTGCTTCTGAGCAGGCTGGTATGCATATGTGCAGGCTGCTGTGCATCTGAGCAGGCTGGTATGCATATGTGCAGGCTGCTGTGCATCTGAGCAGGCTGGTATGCATATATGCAAGCTGCTGTGCATCTGAGTAGGCTGCTGTGCTTATGTGCAGACTGATGTACTTTTTAGCAGGCTGTTGTGCATATGTGCAGGCTGATGTACTTTTTAGCAGGCTGTTGTGTATATGTGCAGGCTGATGTACTTTTTAGCAGGCTGTTGTGTATTTGTGCAGGCTGATGTACTTTTTAGCAGGCTGTTGTGTATATGTGCAGGCTGATGTACTTTTTAGCAGGCTGTTGTGCATATGTGCAGGCTGATGTGCTTCCTAGTAGGATGTTGCAAGTTGTATCTAGCCGTACAGATACCGAGTACAGGTTTTCCTATGACGGGATTTATTTAGTTTGGTTTAGGCGGGGCTTCGTCGTAAAGTGAGGCGTAACACGAAAGGGTTTGTCTTGGTACATGTGCCTATGCGAAGATTCAATCATTGCGCAAATCCATTCAGTCTCATTCACAGTTGTCTGTCAGTATGAAACGTGTGTAGGTTTAGAGCAATGAGCTGTATGCATTTCCTATTCGTTCATGCCCGAAAACACCTTTGCATTTTAAAAAGCTTATATGAAAACATAGTAAGTCGAGTAACATTACGAAAACACGTCTATTCAAATACATTGTAAACTTAATCGCCGAAAAATGAAAATTTTAAGATGAAAAAGTTGGCGAGTACCCACAGTCTATTTATTAGAGTAGAAATAAGAAAAATAAGGCTTACCCCGGTAAACCCCAGTTTTACTATATAAAAGTAGGGTTCAAGGGGGTCAAAATTATATAGGCGTGTTTTCGTGATGAATGACTTTTTTCCAGCTCATCAATATTAAAATGCCAGCATTCATTGGCAATTTAAAAATAACTTTGAGCGACACAATGCCATTGTCTACTGATCGCAACCTGAAAAAAATCTTTAGTGGTACTATAACATTTTGAGCTGGGCTTCCGTAAGTTGGGCATGGACAATGTCGGCCCAATTCATGCTTTGAAACAGATGCACCCAAAATTTATAATTATAGTGAGAAAGACAACCATATTTCTGTTGTTTTTTTATCTCATTGAAACAATACGGTTATACAGGCAGATATTAATTCTCTTTCCTCATCACATTGACAAGTCCTTGTATTGAGCACTCACTACGCCGGTACTAACTACGAGGACTGTTCAAATATGAATGCAACTAAGCACATAAAAATGATTCCGTGACAGATTTCGAAGAAAAAATTATTTTGTCCCCTCAAAGTATTCCCCTTTAACAGATATACAAACTTTCAGTCTTCTGATCCAATCATTGAATGCATTTTGGTAGTCTTTCCGAGGTATACTATGAAGGCACTGGAATATTTCAGAACCGAGGTGTTTGCGCTGTACAAATGTTCGACCAGAAAGGTATGTTTTCAGCCGCGGGAACAAAAAAAAAGTCACACGGGGCAAGGTCAGGGTAATACGGGGGTTGAGGGAGTTCAACAACCATTTCCTGCTTCAGATAGTCTTGCACAATGAACGCCTTGTGCGATGACGCATTGTCATGTAGCAATCTGACATTGGCCAAACCAGTTGCGGGTCTTCGTTCTTTGAAATATTTCTTCAATTTTCGAAGAACTTTATTCTTGTAAAACTTCGCATTTACAGATTTGCCTTTAGGCACAGCAACCTGAATAGCAGGGCCCTGATTTGAAAAGAATATGGCATACATTACCTTCTTGACGCTCATGGTCCGCTTTGCAATGCATGGTCTTTTGCAATACTTTGTTGCCCATATTTTGTTCTGAATCGTTCGTTTTGGCTCAAAAAAGTGAACCCATGTCTCATCACCTGTGACGACATTAGCGAAAGACCGTGCATTGTAATTTTGAAACTTTTAAGCAACTTTTTGGCGCACTGAACGCGTGTCTTTTTCTGCTCATCTGTCAACAGATCGTTCTCATTTTCAAGTCCCGTTTCAGAATTATATGAGCTGCTCCTAATGAGATGCCAACCATACTAGCTATTTGCCTAGCGGTATATCGTGCATCAGTAGCAACTATTTCTTTCACTCTAGCAACCATCTTGGAAGATGTAGTTCTTTTCGGCCGACGATCATGTGGTTCATCTTCTGTTGAGCCTAGCCCACAGCTGAAGTTCTTACACCAACGAAAAACTGTCGGAAAAGACATTTCATTATGCCCATAAATCGAACATATTTCATCAAAAATGGCTTTGCACCGTATACCAAGAATACAACAATTCTTAATATAGAACCGTATTTCAACGACGTACTCTGACCTTCTTCCAACCATGTTTTGTAGTAGTATACAAGAGTAGGCAGTGTTTATCGAACGATATACATGGCTAAAGTGCACGGATTTTAACATGTTTGGTATCAATGTATAGGTAAAATGTTTTTCTACGCTGTGATATTTATTTCCAGGTGATTTTCGCATTAGTGCATGAGAAAACGTTCTACTTGCATTTATATTAGAACAGTCCTCGTAATAACCGCAGTCTATTTAAGATACACATCAAGTGAACACATTACAAAAGCATGCCTTTACAAATTTTCTGTAAAAATAAATAAATAAATAAATAAATAAATAAATAAATAAATAAACCAAGAGGGCCATGATGGTCCTGGATCGCTCATGATGGCCCTGTTAGAACTATAAAACCGTTCAGTCATCCGGAATCCAGCCCCCGCCCATCGGGGCTTAAAAAAATAGATGGGCTGTATGATGCTTCCGCGCAGAGCTGAAACCGACCCGCACACGAGTGCTGGTAAACCGCTTAGAGGTTCTTAGCCTGTCCAGGCAATGTGGTGCGAGTCGGACCATCCATGCTTAAAATTCTGATTGGTTTTATTGGGTGGCAGGACTTGATATGTCATTTCATCTCAATGCCGGGTAAAAGTCCCGCAAAATTGGAAGCAACGTCTCCAAAATGACCTTTACCGTGTTGACGGGGACGTTAAACCTCAAATCAATCAAAACAAAAAATAATCATCCTGAATCGGCCTCGATACAATAAGAATTCCTACCTAGATTAGCCCAAATAAAATTCGTCTATTGTCTTGGAAGATTCTTGATCTGGCTACATTACCTATCTGGCTTATTGCATATACATGTACATTGACGACTTTATTCCGGCCTTCTGTGGGGCTTTTAAAACGCGGTCTCTTTGACCGCTTATGAACATTTTCGAAGAAAAAATCTTACCAGAAGACATAGAGTATTTAAAACGCAAATAAGTGACAATTGATTCGTAATATATGTCTAAGGGAAATGGAAACAGCTGGCAGATTTGTCCACCATTTTTCAAAGGTAGACAACTTTCGGTACATCCTGTTCGCTTTTCTATAAGGTCTTTTCCACAGTAAAAGTGGACCGTCCATGCTTATAAACCCTACTGGTTTCATTGGGCGACAGGTCTTGAGATGTCATATCAACTCAATGTCGGGTAAAAAGAGCAAATTCTTTCCTTTAAGAGCTGACCCTATTGACATGGGAGACAAAATACTTTTAAAAGAGTTGCCTCCCCTGAAGGTGTTCCCATTCCCCTTAAAAGAAGAACTAGTTTTAAGTTTAGTTGGTCTTAATAGTGGCATTTCACTGTACACAGCAGTTTAAGTGATCATGGAAAACCATTTACTCCGTAATTATCCTAAGTATTTGGACAGACAGGCTCAAGCAAACAGTGAATAATAATAATAATAATAATAATAAAAATAATAATAATAAGTTTATTTCAAGAGGATAACATATTGGGCACGAGTGCCAGTCTAACATATGGTCCTCTTTGTAACATTTATATGAGCATGCATGCATCATTGATACAATTTTCCGCACATAATGATACAAAGCGAAGTTAAAACATATACACAAATATATACATAAAACGATGAAAGGACTTTGAGTATCAAGACTGGGTTGAGAGGCGCGTGGCGGAACCAATGTCCAAACAGCACACCGCTGCTCCGATACTAGTTTGATAGTCCATAAAATCGCAGACGTAGTCTAGCTTTCCTTGTTTAGCAAATTTAGGTTAGGGTTAAGTAGAAGTAAAACAAAGATCAGGTGCAGATACAATTAACTTACTCCACCCATCAAAGACACCAAAGGGAAAGAAGCATCCAAGTACGTTTTGGATCAGACTTTTCAGGAGCGGCCTGATCAGATTCTACACCCTTTGCTATTCCGTCTGCACTTTTGAACAGCTTGGTGGATCATGAAATATATTTGTTAGAACTTTAAGAAAAGTATAACAAGTTCTCAAAGTGTCAGAAACAGAAGTACTCATTTGGTAGTTACGAGTTATCACAACATATCACGACCCAAATACAATGAAACTTGGGTTTACAAGAGTAAACCTTATGTTTCTTACTTCTGCTGTAAAATATAGATTGTCGGTACTCGTTAGAACCGCTGCGATGAGGCGGTTGTAAAGAGGCTCAACAATCTATATTTTGAGCAGAAATAGGAAACATATCACAATTTTCACCTTAAAAATGCATTATTTCGGCGATAAAAGATAAAATACATTTTTATAGGCGAGTTTTCGAACTGATGTAGCATTAGTTGGACTGGTTGTAGTTTTGGTTGTGTTACAGATTGCCTATGCGGTTGCCCAAATCATTGACAACGGAGAGACTATTGTACTGAGAACTGGTAGAATTAGTCCGGTGTTTGAAGGAAAAGGTCTCATGAACCATTTGCACCAATACATGCACGATTGGGGTGTGTCAAAGGGAGTTAAAGGGAATGTGTTTACCATTTCTGATGGAAACCAAGCCCTATCAAGACCGTCTTTTCAGAAAGTTACGAAGTACTTGTTGACTAGGGTAATGTATACTGCACTTTTTCTTCCTGCCCCCAACTTTGAAAATGTTGAGGAGATATATATCTGTTTTTCTTTTTAAATTAGACGTGTATCCGCGGAGTTCTTGTCCCTGTATTTTACAGTGAACTTATCCGTCCTTCCTTTACGCTTTTATACAGTCAAACGGCTTGAGCTGGCATCATGTATTCCATACACACCATCAGCGTTAGAATAAATGAACCATACTTTTTCATACTTTCCTGTATATAAACTTTTAAAAATAGATTATAACTGTTACATGTGGGTTTACGGCGTCCCGCAAACCCCCATGCTGACAAGACAACCGAGCGTGATCTCTGACAGGTGTACGGGCAATTGTGGGGTAAGGCACAAGAAAGATATCAAATGAATAACATGAATTATTCACAGTATCTATATACAACACTTACTAACACAAAACATCACAATTTGTTGCTTCTGTAGCCAACCCACGACGTCCGCCCCGAAGACAAAACAATGTTCTGTGCTCGGAACGGGTGACGTGAATGCCTACAGAAGCAAACAACAAAACAATAACAAAAACAAAAAAAAAAGAAACAACACAAGACGCGACTGGCCAGTTTATAACTTAGGGTGAATCCCCCTCTCGCGTGAATCTCCCTCTCGTGAACTAGTGTAAACTAGTTGGTCGACATTGTTGCCGACCACAGGTTGATATGGACTATTTAGCGATCGCGCACTAGCTTGATTCGCCTGAATCGCCTGCAGGTTATCTATTGGACCTCTTCCATTTGAATGGTCTCACATTCGTTCACATTGGTATGAGCTGTTTATGTTGGTTCGTCCGCCCTTGCTGGACCCTATCCCACAGCGTCGTACCAGTACCTGCTGCTATATGGCAGGGAGCAGCAGGTCACCACACATTGTTGTGCCTGCAAATTACGATAATTGGACTAAGATACAGTTCACAAAACATACATGCTATATCATGATCCCCCTCCCGGAGAAGTAAGAATATGTTCATGCATATACCGTTATTGCGCTTGCACCGACCAGACATACAGGCTGATTAGTGCATGTGACAAATAACCGTACAGCAGAACTCAAATTGACTGTGCATCAAATTATCAGCACCCAGCGCTTGAAACAATAATACTCAAAGTTCATGTTTCCTTACTGAGCACTACAGAAATCAATTAATGCTCACTACTACTGAGCATAATACTCATCAAATTTGTGCTCACTACATTATCACAAGTAAGAGGCAATTGAACAGACCACGCCTTTGCGCTACCTGGTCAGCCGCCAATTACAGGAAGCATAACAAACTCTATTTCATATCCTTCTCCGCGACACGGCTCACAAATATAGCTATTCAAAAATTATTTACATTAACAACAGATAGAAACTACAAACAGAAGGTTTTCATCTATAATCCACAACATTTGTTAGTGTCTCATAAGGGCCAACACTGTTTGCCGTAAATTCTCTCTGTATTTGGTAGGCACCCCGTCATAACCGTCCTCGCGACGCCGATGACGCAACTGACATCATCCCCGTCGCTCAGGCCGTTATGACGTGTGGCGACCAAATACTCCAACTTATCATCATCACGTTCTTTATATTTACATACATGCACAAACTGAGTTACCAGACAAAAACGGCATCATTACAAAATGAACTTTATTTCTTCTCAACATGAACAAGCTTGTAAAATAAAATTCATTACGGTTCATCATCACGGATGACCCGACAGGCTCTTGTAAGAGTTTGCCCTGATGATGAAGATATGGTTAAACCCGTCTAAATTTTACGCCCCCTCTACACCTAATATCGTATAGAGACGGGACCACGTTTTTCTAACCACAGCTAGGCAAAAGTCGTTTATTAATTACATTCTACAAAAGGGGTTTAAAGCCTAAATGAATCTAGAATGAGCGGGTGTCCAAACTTTACGTCTCACCAACATCTAGGGTCAGAATGAGACAGGATCTCACTTAGAAAGACTCATTCAACTACTGGAGAAGCCTGGGATCGATCCTGCGACCTCTAGCTGGTAAAGCTAGTGGCCTAATCACTACAGGCCTCAACAGTGAACTCAGAATAGGCTTCAGAAAGTTGGGGTATACTAAAAGTAAACCCCTCCAAAACCTACAAGCATGTTCATACAGAAATAATACTAAACATAGATTTAACATACCTTTCAATATACTTTCACTTTCCCGACTCAATGTTGTAGGTATTCGTTACAACTTGACCTGCTGCTAAAGGGTGATCGTTTTTCAGGGTTTTTATATCTATGAATACTACCGGAAAATCATGCATACTCATATTAGCTTGCAAAAATCGTGGCGAGGTGGAGATACCGTCCACAATTGAAGCTAGACAGCAAAAATCGAGTAGATAATGGATTTGCGTTCAAATAGTATATTTCCCATAGGAAAAAATGATGAAACGACGCTATAAATCACTGCCATGACTCCTGTCAAAACGAACACCTACACAACACGTGACGGGAATGAAAATCATATATGGAACAATTTGGCGGTTGGCGATTTTTAGGCAAATTTTATAGAACCCGGCCTTATAGCGGCCCCCTGTATTGTAAAAACAGATCTCCACAAACCACTCATGCATACATCGTATGATATGTGCATGACTTGTGCATGGAGCAGCACATTTTGCCTACCATATTTCACCTAAAATATTTCACTCGCACCGCCCTACCATATACCTACTAAAATAATTTAGATGTGCATAAGCACCAGAGAGAATTCCTATTCCATCTCGTAACAATAACTCACAACAGCTGGTGTTAAGCGGATGTGGTGATTGTAAAATGTCACATTGCCTTCATCATAGCCTCCTCCCCCGCCCTGTGGCAATTGAGAAATACAGGGCTGGCGGCCTGCGGCAGGTGTTGGTAAAAGTCCATCGAATCAGACACACCGTGCTGCTCGTGGTTATGAAATATGGCATGCAGCTGTCTTCGAAACTGTGGCAGAGTGGTAAAACTCCACCGAAAACAGTCCGCCGAGACACCCGGTGCCTCGAAATAGATGACTGCCCTCAGCTTCTGTGGCGATTGTTAAAAGCCTCCAACATACAGAACAATCGTCCTATCAATCGGTATTATTTGCTAAATAAATTTGTTCAAATGCATCTTAAAAAAAAATACATTTCTTTTTTTATTACAAAATCCATAGCGAGATCTATCCTTTTAAACCATTCTTTTATGTCATGGTACTACCATACTAGATTTGTACGTGTATCATCCACCGTTGGTGGGCCGCTCACTGGACGGAAGATAACCTCATCTGTGTCTAACATACGTGTTTGTACTGTGTATGTGTCACTTGTTCAGGCTCCATCACTCTGCAATCAAACAATGAAAGATTCATTTTAAATACTTTATTAGATTAGTAACTTGTCATTTCATGGGACTCCAGAGTAAAAAGAATCAGACACTTATCACTTAGTTCTGAAGTGTACGTATCGCAAGCTTATTTCTTTAGTAGTTTATAAAATCTTTTGTTCTTTCGGAATCGAATCACCTCAATACTGTTTTTTATCACAACCGAGGATCTCGTATTTTTCAATGGATCTCCTATTTTCAAAACCAACCTTGTTTAAGCAAACGTTTGCGGCCTTCCTTGTCTGTAGGGAATAAAATATGCAGGTCACTTTTCTTTCGAAGTGAATGGGGATATATTCCCTGTTGAAACAGGAGCCGCTTGTTTACTGTGACTGGCGTCTCGTATGCTGGAAGAAGGGATCCTGATGATTGGGAAAAGCCCAGGGATCTCGAGTTTTCAACACATCATTTTGGTCCATATTTCAGATAGACGAGTGGTTTGGGCTTGATCCGGCCTGAATCAATCGGCTCAAACGTGCCAAGCTCTAGAATCTCACAGCTTGTTCTTTACTCCCTTGTCCTTTTTTACGTATCTTTATGGTACAAACCGGGTTTAAAATTTTCTTATTCCTCTATCTTTGAGTGTTGTTTGATGGGCGGCGACTGATGGATTATTCCGTGAGCTTGTACTGGGGATATTTAGCAGAAACTTCTGTGAGGCAGAGAATACGGGTGGGGATGGATCCCAACTGTTCATCATTTTTCCTTTGAAATCTGGGTGCACAGTTGGGAGACATAAAGCAGAGGTGGAGCGGAAGGACTCTGGTCCTGTCATCGAGTGTAATAGCAATCTATATATATACCAGATTCTTAAGTTTGCAGAAAATAACCAGATCTCTTTTCACATGATGTAAAAGAAATATGGAAGAGAGTTGCGAGAGAAAGGTTATTATACTCCATACATTGCATTGTATTATTGTAAGATGTGTGGAGTAGTGGTCCTCTCCGGTGCTCTACACATCATGGTACGGGGTGAAAAAAAACAACAACAACAACAACAAAAAACATAAAACATGTGAGAATTCTAAAAAAACAATAGCAATATAGCCTTGTCGTTGGAAACAGGAGATCCATTTGCAGTAAACGTCCCCTTGTAGGGCTCCAAGAAGGGTGGGGTGCATACCCATCGAATCATAAATTTCAACCATGGGATCCAACACTAGAAAAAGAGCGTTTTTAGACTTATCTTACGACGACCCGGAACCAGCAACTTTCAATTTTAAAGCAAATGAAAACCTCGCTCGATTTTTTGTGATTTCTAGCAAAGAAGAAAAGGCCATTACCACTCTTTCACCTTTTGTAATCGAAAAAGAAATAGACTTAATTATTGGTACACCTTTATATGAACGGACGAACGGTCTGACGGACGGACAAACGGCGACCATATGCTCTAACATCGGGGAGCATAATAATTATTGTTTTTTATTCGTTCGGTATTTCATTTCATTGTTTGCCAATAAAAGTAAAGAATACACCCCAGAACAGAAAAGTAATCAGTTTGTACAATTTCTGGGCCAGCCTAACCGGTTTCAGCCTATTAATAAAAATCAAAAATGAGTTCCTTTAAGAGCAATGAAAACATTCATAAGAAAGAAGATGCCTCATCACTGACCCTCGAATATTTTTCTTATGGCAACGAATGACAATCAATAATATTAATAACTTTGGATATAAATTTGGCGATTGAGACAAATAATTTGTTCAGTCCGCATGAAGGCCTCCTAACTCAGTGCAACATCTCCGTGAACAAAAATCAAACAACCACAGAGATGAAACAACGGCGCGGACTCGACAGCAAGAAACAACAGAAATGCTGGAGCAAAAGAAAACCAAGAATTGGACTCCAATTGGCCCGACAAGAGGCAGAGCATCAGGTACCAACCAACCCTAGGCCTTTACGTTGGAACCGTCATAGAATCTGAGGCCTGACCCACCGGCGTGCAATTAAAGAGGGAAGCAAAGTTGTCAACCGTGATTGGGTTAACTACCATGCATGCAGTCTGTCGTATAACATTGATGTTGTACCCGATGTTTTTATATCGAATAATGATTTTACGAAATTGGGTGCTGAAGTCATTGCGGTTATAAATTTTTCAAATTTATATACTAAGTCCCCATAAAATTCGGGTTCAGATAGACCTTGCTGCAGAAAAGATTTAAGTCCAGTATTGAATTTTGAAATTAAATCAGAATGACGTCTGTAAAATTTTGAACAGGCTTTGCGTAGTTTATGGTACCGATAACCCACTTTCCTTGTTTGGTCACCTGCCCTTAATAAAATGTGTCCAGGCTAAAACGCCTTAACCGCATGACATATGATCATGAACTTTATATTATATTTTGTAAATTTTGACATCCCTGTTTACGGGATGTGTGACCAGGTAAAACACACACGAGTCTTCTCGGATACATAGACCAGCTAACTTCATAGCATTTTGGACGTTGAAACTGGTGATATTGTACATTATAAATGGGCATAGCCACAGCATTTCCTACCATTTACATGTGCGCCTATCGAAGACTGAGATCAGCCTGCGCATCCGCACAGTCTGATCAGAGTCTTCGTTTGGCGCTCTAAAGATTGTTAAGGGTCCAATGCTCCTTCATTCATTCATCAACGATGCAGTATATTCCACGTTATCTTTACAGGAGATGACCAATATAAGCCAAAGTGCTTTCTGTCAAATCCTGTTCTCATTTTGTTTGTATTGTTTAATGTATGGTTTTTGTCATTCAATAAATACTGGTTAAACCAATGCTCCTTCATGCAGCAAGTGAAGTCTAAATGGATGTGCAGGCTAAGCTGATTCTTCACTAGATGCACATGTTAGTTGTTTGAACTACTGTGCCCTAATTCAATTTAAAGTAGAAGTAAAACAAAGATCTGGAATTGATACAATTAACTTACTCCACCCATAAAAGACACCAAAGGGAAAGAAATACAAACATTAAGCGACCAGACCATAAATGGAAACCTAAACAAAGGAAGGCCATAAGGACAGTTACTTTCCCATAAAATGGCCATATGGCCATCCAAAATTAAAAGACACAAGTGATACATACAGTAAGTAACAAACAACAACATAAATAAATCGCCACAGAAGAGCCGCCTTGGAACGGTCAGTGGAAGATTTCCACTAGGGGGCTTAAATCGATTTTACGTTGGCCACAATCCTCGCCCTTACTTCTGTCGCGATTTAGACAAATAATTTGTTCAGTCCGCATGAAGGCCTCCTAACTCATCAGTGCAACATCTCCGTGAACACAAAAATCAAAGAACCACAGAGGTGAGACAACGGTGAGGACTCGACAGCAAGAAACCACTGAAATGCTGGAGCAAAAGAAAACCAACAGTTAGACTCCGATGAGCCCGACCAGAGACAGAGCATCAGGCACCAACCAGCATTATCTCTCTAATTCTCAATAAGCCTTTACGTTGGAGCCGTCATAGAATCTGAGGCCTGACCCAATGGCGTGCAATTAAACAGGTAAGCAAAGTTGCCAACCGTGATGGGGTTAACTACCATGCATGCAGTCTGTCGTATAATATCCATGTTGTACCCAATCTTTTTATATCGAAGAATGATTTTACGAAATTGGGTGCTGAAGTCATTGCGGTTATATATTTTTCTGAATTTATATACTAAGTCACCATAAAATTCGGGTTCCGATAAACCTAGTTGCAGAAGAGATTTAAGTCCAATATTGAATTTTGAAATTAAACCTTATTTGGTGCTGGTCAATTGAAACCTTTTTTGTTCGCAAATAATAAAATATTTTGTCCTCATAAAGTAACTCATGTAATAGTAAAATTTGGTTGAGGTAACGTGTCATACAATTTAACTAATACATGGAACAGCCCCGTAGACGCAGCTTAGTATAATTCGTTTCCGCTTAGGGTCTGCTGTTTTATGTTTGTGTTTCTTCCCTTTGGTGTCTCTGATGGGAGCTGTGGGTTAATTGTATCGATTCCTGATCATTGCCCCCACTTCTTCCTTCTATTTTCTATGTACGAACCAACGTTTAACGAAGAAATGTATCAAATGATCAACGTTTGAATATGAAAATTTATTTTTTATATGTTCTATAGAAGGGTTATCCTTTAGAATTAAGGTGTAACTATACCAAATTTAGTGACATAGACGCCTTTCTGATATTTACTCTTCACTTTAGAAGCAAGCAATACATCACACAACTTATAGGTATAAAGAGTAAAGTTTTCTTGACCAGACTAGCTCGTTTCGACCAATTAGGCCTCATCGATGACCCTTAAATATTTTTTCAAGGTTCCACAATAGAATCAATGATCCCGGCCCCACCCATAGGGGCTTGAAGAAATATATGGGCTGCATGATGCTTCCACGCAGAGCTGAATCCGGCCCGCACACCAGTACTGGAAAGCCGCTTATGTTCTATATAATGGTTATGTTTTAGAAGCAAGGAATATCTCACATAACTTAAAAGTATGAAGATTATAGTTTTTTTGGACCATTCTAGCTTGTTTCGATCAATTGTGCCTCATCAATCACCCTCAAATATTTTCGAGGTTCCACAATGGAGTCAATGATTCCAAAAGGCTATATAATGTAAACTGCACTATGATGAAGGGCAGGGAGACTTTTAACAACCGCCACACACTCCCTTTACACGAGAATGTGTTGTATAAAATGGTTATCCTTTGAAAGTGAGGAATACACCACAGAACTTAAACATTTGGAGTGCATGGTTTTCTGGGCCAGACTAGTTCTTTCGGCTTCATCAGTGAACATCAAATATTTTCAAGTTTCTTCAATGGACAAGAAAATATAAACTACATATGATGAAGGGCTGGAAATCTTTTTCCGGCCACCACGCATTCCCTTAACACCAGCTTTAATGACGCTAAATATTGGCTATAAAAAAAGGTAATATATGTTTGAAGCAAAAAAAAAAAAAAAAAACACCACGGAACTAAATTGTATTGAGAGTATAATTTTAAAGGCGTTACATATTATTTTACGGTGTCCCTGATTTAAAGTGCGAAGTGTGAGGAATAAAACTGATATTAACCGACATTGGTCTAAACCGGTCCATCCAAATAAAGGCAGCTACAGGTGTATTTGTTTATTTATTTATTCATTTATTTATTTATTTATTTATTTTTGTATTGTTCGTCTACTTTGTCTTCCTATAATTGCTAATATTAATCAGTGTTTACATGTTTTCAGCAATACCCTTGGTACTATTTTGCTGGGCAGGGAATAATGTTCTCAGATGCAGATATTTTATGTGCTTCAACGCTGAAACCTGTTTCTTACAGTCAAATAGCATTATTCTTTCAATCGGAAGCTGTTCGAGATTACATCTCACCAGAGGGTAGAATGCTTGTCGACGTTGTACCATATAAAATGATAGACGCAAACATTCCATATATGCTGCAACCAGAAGAGTATATGGCAGCCTATTCCGACATCATACTCGATTCAGATAAATGCTCCGGACTTCTTTCTTTCGGGCTGGTTTATCCAACTTCTCGGCCACAATACACCTACAGATTAGATATATTTGGCAATGATACAAAGTCTCTAAGGACGCACATTCTTAAGCATTTGGTAAGGGTGAAAGAACAAACAAAAGGTGTTACAGCCATGTTAGTATATGTATCGCAAACGTTTGACATTCTAAAGGTTGACAATGTGTTCGAAGGATATGGGATCTTTAGGTACCAACACAAATCCGTGGATCCAAAACTAAAAGTTCGTGAATTATACGCATTTGAAAGTCATAAATTAAAGAGCAACCTGTGAAGCATATCGACTACTATATCTAACAAAGGAATTCTGTAAGTTGCAAGACAATATCGTGATACAATACAGTTCCGTAATAGAGAGAGAGAGAGAGAGAGAGAGAGAGAGAGAGAGAGAGAGGGGAGGTGAATATGGCTAGCCCTTGACTTGAGTTAATCCGCACATGCCGTCAGAGTCAAACTTTATATAAGTGACTATACTAATGTGTGTCTTAGATTACGCTCATCTAAAATGCTACGATTATTAAATGAAAGGACAGGTAAGACAAAACTGCCGAGCTAGACACTTTCACCATTGTAAAACCCAATGTATCCATATTTAAAGGCGTTTACCGGGATGTCTACTACACAGTAGTAAAATTCTTTGAGAGCTCGTTAAGGTCAGGCCTCAGCGTTAACCATTTATGCTGTAGGTTTAGGTCCCGATATTATTTTCGCTAAGCAATGTCGGACTCAGCTTTATGCACTTTTTGTCCATTTTGATAGAATAGGGGAAAATGCCAGTCAGCCAATATTAATCTAAAAAGTGATGGCGTTACCCAATTAATTTTTTTTTTGGCATGTAATTCCGAACTGTCCCATATAAATCGGCTGGCCACTCTGGAGACGGTATTAGAATAATAATGCAGTTCCCATAAAAATTTGGGTCGAGCGATATAACAATTTTTTTTGAGTATGGCTCCAATAGTTATACAGTATTTTTCTACATGTATATATTCATCACCAGTCCCTTCATTATATGCCCTCCGAAATTTAAGCGTCCGTCAGTGCCTCATAATTTCGTGTGCGGTCCATAACTCTGATAGTATCGGAGATATTTTCACGGTACTTCACATATATTTAAAGGATAAGACAACGTCAAGAACATATGAGCTTTAAAAGTAGAAGTATAACAAAGATCAGGAATTGATACAATTAACTTACTCCACCCATAAAAGACACCAAAAGGGAAAGAAATACAAACATTAAGCGACCAGACCATAATGGAAACCTAAACAAAGGAAGGCCATAAGGACAGTTACTTTCTCACAAGATGGCCATATGGCCATCCAAAACCAAAAGACACAAGCGATACACACAGTAAGTAACAAACAACATCATATATAAATCGCCACAGAAGAGCTGCCTTGGAACGGTCAGTGGAAGATTTCCACTGGCGGGCTTAAATCGATTTTACGTGGCCACAATCCTCGCCCTTACTTCCGTCGCGATTTAGACAAAGAATTTGTTCAGTCCGCATGAAGGCCTCCTAACTCATCAGTGCAACATCTCCGTGAACACAAAAATCAAAGAACCACAGAGGTGAGACATCGGTGAGGACTCGACAGCAAGAAACCACTGAAATGCTGGAGCAAAAGAAAACCAACAGTTAGACTCCGATGAGCCCGACCAGAGACAGAGCATCAGGCACCAACCAACATTATCTCTCTAATTTTCAATAAGCCTTTACGTTGGAGCCGTCATAGAATCTGAGGCCTGACCCACCGGCGTGCAATTAAAGAGGGGAGCAAAGTTGCCAACCGTGATTGGGTTAACTACCATGCATGCAGTCTGTCGTATAATATCCATCTTGTACCCAATCTTTTTATATCGAAGAATGATTTTACGAAATTTGGTGCTGAAGTCATTGCGGTTATATATTTTTCTGAATTTATATACTAAGTCACCATAAAGTTCGGGTTCGGATAGACCTTGTTGCAGAAGAGATTTAAGTCCAATATTGAATTTTGAAATTAAATTAGAATGGCGTCTATAAAATTTTGAAAAGGCTTTGCGTAGTTTATGGTACCGATAACCCTGATTAAGGAGTTTAGCCGTTAATAATTTATTACGAGTGTTGAAGTCAGTTACATGACTACACACTCTAGCAAATCGAATTAATTGCGAAATATAAAAGCCATAGAATGGCGCACGAGGAACATCACCATCCAAAAAAGGAAAATTTACAATCTCAAAATCAAAGTCATCGCGTTTATCATAAATTTTGCACGAAACAAATCCATCTACAATAGATAGATGTAAATCCAAAAACGGGGCCTTGGTATCAGAAGAATTTGCTTTATTTAAATGAAGTTCTAGTGGGTAAATCTGACTGATCAAACCATCAAAATAGGTATTATCAATATTTAATAAATCATCTAAATATCTAGAAGTAGAGCTAAAAGCTTCAATAATTTCAGATTGGTTATCAATGGAAAGCGACAAATTGAAGTCTCTTTCATAACAATACAAGAACAGATCAGCCACAAGAGTTGCGCAATTAGTACCCATCGGAATACCCACAATTTGTCTAAATAACTTAGTACCGAATCTAATATAAATATGGTCAAGTTGAACGGTGAGGGCATCACACACTTTCTGACATGACCAAAGTGTATAATTCTTATGCTATTTAGAAGTGAAAAATGCATTTCTGACATTACATGCAAGATAGAGAGAATCTTCTCTGTGAAAAGCCCATTCAATTAAATCATTAAGCTTTTCTTTTATAAGATTATGAGGAAGTGTAGTGTAAAGAGTGGAAAAATCGTAGGTAGACAGACTAGAAGCAGGAAAATGTCTAGATTTCAATTTATTTAAAACCTCATTCGAATTTTTATAGACCAAAACAGATTTCTTCCTGATCTTTCAAAGACTTTATCACAATATTTAATTACATGCGTTTTAATAGCAGTAAGACAGGAAGTTAATAATTTAGAAAGTTCAGTGGTAGTGCAAGAGCTAGAATTTGCAATAAACCGTGCTTTGTAAGGTTTTTTATGACGTTTTGGTAACCAGTATAGCGTAGGAAGCTTGTCTTGGCCTTCGTTAACACACACAGCAAACTTGGTGGCTGAAAGACAAACATGTTTATCTACTATAGCTCTCTCTTCAGCTAAAGGCTGAAGTTCATAGGCCTTAGTACCACCAAGCTCCTGTTTAAGCGTGTTAACATAGTGGAGCCGTCACACAACGACAACGTTGTTAGCGGCCTTGTCTGCAGGGGCCAAAACAAACTTCTTATGAAATTCTTGAATACCTAGTTTAAGATGACGTAAAGACGTCTTGGGCTTAGGAGGTAATAAGTTAGTATTTTGAGAATAGAAAGAAATGCGTTTATTCACTAGTTTTAAAATGCTAAGTTTCCAGTCCTTAAGGGCTTTATGCTCAACATACTCTCGCTTACACCATCGATTACCGAATTCATTCAAGGAAGCAGCATTTTCATCTCTACATTTACTGAAATCAATTTTAGAAGGAAACCGATATTTCGGTCCTTTAGAAATTATATTCCTTATCCTAGAATCAGGAATAATTTTCAAATGCCAGTAATTACATGACCAGCAGCAGGATAGCAATACTTTGAGTTTTCACAATCACATGAATCAGGAGTATAAGTATCAATATCAAGATCTGAAACAAGTTTATTGAAATTTAAAATGATAGATCTAACAGGTTTGTTATATTTATAGCAAATTATAGGTGTTTCAGTATTTTGAAAATAAGCAGGAATGGAAGAAAGCACCGATCTCTCACGGAAGATACTGGGCAAATCTATAAAATCCATACCCTTATTAATGAAGGATATTTTGAAGAAATGGCGTTTATGATTAATTTCAGAATCAATGTAAGGACGGAGAGTATGCTGAGTATAGCCTCTAGTTAAGAGAGCCGCATCATATAACTGATGAGAACTATCGTAGAATTTATTCGTCTCGGTGTCCAGAAGACGTAAAACAGAAACGGGTAATGAACTTAAAATGAAAGCATAGAGTGGCGTCCATGATTTAATAATATAATTGACAGTCACTTCAGTCTAGTATTGTTTCGTTTAAACGCACGTGATTTACGTTTAAAGTTACCATTTTTCCTGGTGCCGTGAGATCTAGTTCTGCGTTTTCGACATTCCAGGAGTGAGAAAATATCAAAGTCCGGCATTCTGGAAATATTACCCTCATGATAAATGTTGTCATTAAATCCCAGTGGAAAAGGGGTCTGTAAAAATTTAAACCATTTCTGTTCAGCTTCTCTTTTTTTTTATTATTTTGAATCTAGATGTAGAATTTGCATCGTAATAAAGTTTTTCCACTGGTTGTATGTATAACAATGTTATTTACAGAATGACCTGTACGTCGAAAGTGACGGTACAAGAAAGTGTCAGTTTTCTTAGGCTTACTCATTCTACGATAATGCTCGTTCAATCGAGTTTTAAGCATGCGGTAAGTTTGACCGACGTACTGCATATTACAGTTTGCAGCACGTCAAGTAATTAGATAAATTAAATCTGTAGACTGTCATGTCAAATCAGACATGTTAACTACAGAGAAGCGTCTACCGTTTACAGATGAAGTAACGGTAGACGCAGTGCCTAAATGCGAACAACATCTGCACCTCTTGGCATTGCACTTAGAAATACTAGGATACATTCCACTTCTTTTCCACGGATTAGTATATTTTCGAAGGATGGGCGATTTGAGAGGAGATAGTCTTATACGAAGACTACTCCCAAAAACATTGGTATTGCCTGCTCCTTTGAGATTAACTGAAGTTAGAGAAGACAAATTTAAGGGTCTAACCAATACCGAAGGCAACATAGTATTAAAGTTCTTAATAGAATGGGGAATCCGTACAGAAGAAGCAGAGTGTAACCTAAGGGGTGATATTGATATTTTAAATGTATTTGTAATACTCATTTTGGTTAATAAGTAGAAGTAAAACAAAGATCAGGAATTGATACAATTAACTTACTCCATCCATAAAAGACACCAAAGGGAAAGAAATACAAACACCAAGCGACCAGACCATAATGGAAACCTAAACAAAGGAAGGCCATATGGACAGTTACTTTCCCACAAAATGGCCATATGGCCATCCAAAATTAAAAGACACAAGTGATACACACAGTAAGTAACAAACAACAACATAAATAAATCGCCACAGAAGAGCCGCCTTGGAACGGTCAGTGGAAGATTTCCACTGGGGGGCTTAAATCGATTTTACGTGGCCACAATCCTCGCCCTTACTTCCGTCGCGATTTAGACAAATAATGTGTTCAGTCCGCATGAAGGCCTCCTAACTCATCAGTGCAACATCTCCGTGAACACAGAAATCAAAGAACCACAGAGGTGAGACAACGGTGAGGACTCGACAGCAAGAAACCACTGATATGCTGGAGCAAAAGAAAACCGACAGTTAGACTCCGATGAGCCCGACCAGAGACAGAGCATCAGGCACCAACCGACATTATCTCTTTAATTTTCAATAAGCCTTTACGTTGGAGCCGTCATAGAATCTGAGGCCTGACCCACCGGCGTGCAATTAAAGAGGGAAGCAAAGTTGCCAACCGTGATTGGGTTAACTACCATGCATGCAGTCTGTCGTATAATATCCATGTTGTACCCAATCTTTTTATATCGAAGAATGATTTTACGAAATTGGGTGCTGAAGTCATTGCGGTTATATATTTTTCTGAATTTATATACTAAGTCACCATAAAATTCGGGTTCCGATAGACCTTGTTGCAGAAGAGATCTAAGTCCAATATTGAATTTTGAAATTAAATCAGAATGGCGTCTATAAAATTTTGAAAAGGCTTTGCGTAGTTTATGGTACCGATAACCCTGATTAAGGAGTTTAGCCGTTAATAATTTATTACGAGTGTTGAAGTCAGTTACATGACTACACACTCTAGCAAATCGAATTAATTGCGAAATATAAACGCCATAGGATGGCGCACGAGGAACATCACCATCCAAAAAAGGAAAATTTACAATCTCAAAATCAAAGTCATCGCGTTTATCATAAATTTTGCACGAAACAAATCCATCTACAATAGATAGATGTAAATCCAAAAACGGGGCCTCGGTATCAGAAGAATTTGCTTTATTTAACTGAAGTTCTAGGGGGTAAATCTGACTGATCAAACCATCAAAATAGGTATTATCAATATTTAATAAATCATCTAAATATCTAGAAGTAGAGCTAAAAGCTTCAATAATTTCAGATTGGTTATCAATGGAAAGCGACAAAATGAAGTCTCTTTCATAACAATACAAGAACAGATCAGCCACAAGAGGTGCGCAATTAGTACCCATCGGAATACCCACAATTTGTCTAAATAACTTAGTACCGAATCTAATATAAATATTGTCAAGTAGAAAGGTGAGGGCATCACACACTTTCTGACATGACCAAAGTGTATAATTCTTATGCTCTTTAGAAGTGAAAAATGCATTTCTGACATTACATGCAAGATAGAGAGAATCTTCTCTGTGAAAAGCCCATTCAATTAAATCATTAAGCTTTTCTTTTATAAGATTATGAGGAAGTGTAGTGTAAAGAGTGGAAAAATCGTAGGTAGACAGACTAGAAGCACGAAACTGTCTAGATTTCAATTTATTTAAAACCTCATTCGAATTTTTTATAGACCAAAACAGATTTCTTCCTGATCTTTCAAAGACTTTATCACAATATTTAATTACATGCTTTTTAATAGCAGTAAGACAGGAAGTTAATAATTTAGAAAGTTCAGTAGTAGTGCAAGAACTAGAATTTGCAATAAACCGTGCTTTGTAAGGTTTTTTATGAAGTTTTGGTAACCAGTATAGCGTAGGAAGCTTGTCTTGGCCTTCGTTAACACACACAGCAAACTTGGTGGCTGAAAGACAAACATGTTTATCTACTATAGCTCTCTCTTCAGCCAAAGGCTGAAGTTCATAGGCCTTAGTACCACCAAGCTCCTGCTTAAGCGTGTTAACATAGTGGAGCCGTCACACAACGACGACGTTGTTAGCGGCCTTGTCTGCAGGGGCCAAAACAAACTTCTTATGAAATTCTTGAATACCTAGTTTAAGATGACGTAAAGACGTCTTGGGCTTAGGAGGTAATAAGTTAGTATTTTGAGAATAGAAAGAAATGCGTTTATTCACTAGTCTTAAAATGCTAAGTTTCCAGTCCTTTAGGGCTTTACACTCAACATACTCTCGCTTACACCATCGATTACCGAATTCATTCAAGGAAGCAGCGATTTCATCTCTACATTTACTGAAATCAATTTTAGAAGGAAACCGATATTTCGGTCCTTTAGAAATTATATTCCTTATCCTAGAATCAGGAATAATTTTCAAATTGCCAGTAATTACATGACCAGCAGCAGGATAGCAATACTTTGAGTTTTTACAATCACATGAATCAGGAGTATTAGTATCAATATCAAGATCTGAAACAAGTTTATTGAAATTAAAAATGATAGATCTAACAGGTTTGTTATATTTATAGCAAATTATAGGTGTTTCAGTATTTTGAAAATAAGCAGGAATGGAAGAAAGCACCGATCTCTCACGGAAGATACTGGGCAAATCTATAAAATCCATACCCTTATTAATGAAGGATATTTTGAAGAAATGACGTTTATGATTAATTTCAGAATCAATGTAAGGACGGAGAGTATGCTGAGTATAGCCTCTAGTTAAGAGAGCCGCATCATATAACTGATGAGAACTATCGTAGAATTTATTCGCCTCGGTGTCCAGAAGACGTAAAACAGAAACGGGTAATGAACTTAAAAATGAAAGCATAGAGTGGCGTCCATGATTTAATAATATAATTGACAGTCACTTCAGCCTAGTATTGTTTCGTTTAAACGCACGTGATTTACGTTTAAAGTTACCGTTTTTCCTGGTGCCGTGAGATCTAGTTCTGCGTTTTCGACATTCCAGGAGTGAGAAAATATCAAAGTCCGGCATTCTGGAAATATTACCCTCTTGATAAATGTTGTCATTAAATCCCAGTGGAAAAGGGGTCTGTAAAAATTTAATCCATTTCAGTTCAGCTTCATGTCTTTTGATTATTTTGAATCTAGATGTAGAATTTGCATCGTAATAAAGTTTTTCCACTGGTTGTATAATAATGTTATTTACAGAATGACCTGTACGTCGAAAGTGACGGTACAAGAAAGTGTCAGTTTTCTTAGGCTTACTCATTCTACGATAATGCTCGTTCAATCTAGTTTTAAGCATGCGGTTAGTTTGACCGACGTACTGCATATTACAGTTTGCAGCACGTCAAGTAATTAGATAAATTAAATCTGTAGACTGTCATGTCAAATCAGACATGTTAACTACAGAGAAGCGTCTACCGTTTACAGATGAAGTAACGGTAGACGCAGTGCTTAAATGCGAACAACATCTGCACCTCTTGGCATTGCACTTAGAAATACTAGGATACATTCCACTTCTTTTCCACGGATTAGTATATTTTCGAAGGATGGGTGATTTGAGAGGAGATAGTCTTATACGAAGACTACTCCCAAAAACATTGGTATTGCCTGCTCCTTTGAGATTAACTGAAGTTACAGAAGACAAATTTAAGGGTCTAACCAATACCGAAGGCAACATAGTATTAAAGTTCTTAATAGAATGGGGAATCCGTACAGAAGAAGCAGAGTGTAACCTAAGGGGTGATATTGATATTTTAAATGTATTTGTAATACTCATTTTGGTTAGTAAGGTTGTGATACCGTCAAAACTAAAGCGATGTTCATACCGGTTATTAAATAAATAAAATTACTGAAGAAGATTCCTTCGAATAGAAGGTCGGTACAACAAAAGCCCACAAAACATCCTAGTCTACTTAAAGTACAGGGATGTCAAACAAGCAGTTGTTATACAACGAGGAACGAACATCGGTTTAATAATGACCTTCAACAGGTATCTAAAGGATGTCAATTGATGGAACAGCGAAAAGCAATTGCATAAGCAATCCCTGAGGATTGGAAAAAGGTTGTGATACCATCAAAACTAAAGCGATGTTCATACCGGTTATTAAATAAAAATAAAAAATTACTGAAGAAGATTCATTCGAATTGAAGGAAGATACAACAAAAGCCCACAAAACATCATAGTCTACTTAAAGTACAGGGATGTCAAACAAGCAGTTGTTATACAACAAGGAACGAACATCGGTTTAATAATGACCTTCAACAGGTATCTAAGGGATGTCAATTGATGGAACAGTGAAAAGCAATTGTATAAGCAATCCTTGAGGATTGGAAAAATAAGAGCATTAAATGCATGTACGGGGATACCTTTTACAGCCGCCACAAGGCACAAACAAAACAGCCCTGAAATGCAAAGTAGAAGTAAAACAAAGATCAGGAATTGATACAATTAACTTACTCCACCAATAAAAGACACCAAAGGGAAAGAAATACAAACATTAAGCGACCAGACCATAATGGAAACCTAAACAAAGGAAGGCCATAAGGACAATTACTTTCCCACAAGATGGCCATCCAAAACCAAAAGACACAAGTGATACACACAGTAAGTAACAAACAACAACATAAATAAATCGCCACAGAAGAGCTGCCTTGGAACGGTCAGTGGAAGATTTCCACTGGGGGGCTTAAATCGATTTTACGTGGCCACAATCCTCGCCCTTACTTCCGTCGCGATTTAGACAAAGAATTTGTTCAGTCCGCATGAAGGCCTCCTAACTCATCAGTGCAACATCTCCGTGAACACAAAAATCAAAGAACCACAGAGGTGAGACATCGGTGAGGACTTGACAGCAAGAAACCACTGAAATGCTGGAGCAAAAGAAAACCAACAGTTAGACTCCGATGAGCCCGAACAGAGACAGAGCATCAGGCACCAACCAACATTATCTCTCTAATCTGAGGCCTGACCCTGATTTTCCTACTTTATGAGTTATTGCCCTTTGAAGATTTAACATAGTCATTTCTATAATGTACTCGTTTCCGCTAAATAACTGACACCCTTAGAAGAAATTATCTGATACTTCACACAAATGTTACGCACTTTAAGATAACGTGCAGAACCTGTGAACCATTACTAAGATTTGCCTACTTTAGGAATTATCGCCCCTTAAACATTGGGCATAGCCATTTCTTTATTGTACTAGTGTCCTCTATGTAAATATGTTCTATAAAAGGGTTATCCTTTGGAAGCAAGAAATACACCACAGAACTGAAAAGTATGGAGTGTGCATGTTTTCTGGGCCAGACTAGCTAGTTTCGGCCAATTAGGCCTCATCAGTGACCCTCAGATATTTTCAAAATTCCACAATGGAATCAATGATCCCAAAGGACAAGAAAATATAATCTACACTATGTAAGTTGAAAACTTCTTTAAATTTCTCATACATGTACAAACACCATGATATAAAGTAAAGAACTCAAGAGACTTAACTGTGATTTACCTATTTATGGAGGTATGGCACTTCGAAGATTGTAAATACTGAAAATAACCATTTGTACCAATCGCCACTGGTGCTCTGTAAGGTGGAAACCGCTCAAGAAACTTCACACAATTGTTTTATGTTTGTTTGATTTAAGGATAGACGTCCCCATCAACACGATATAGGTCATTTTGAAAACGCTGCTTCCAATTTTGTGGGACTCTTACCCGACATTGAGATCAAATGCCATTTAAAGCCCTGCCACATGATGAAAGCAATAGGGTTTATATGCATGGGCGGTCTGATTCGCACCACTTACCTGGACAGGCTTAGCCCATCTAAGCGGTTTGTGAAGCATTATAAATTGAGGTCCAGAACACGAAAATCGTAACTCTAGCTAATCTACTTCTGAGGTTATGGCCCTTTGAACATCAAAAAGTGATTTCTATAGTATATATGTTTCTGCTCTATAACTTGAAAACTGTTTGAGATGCTTCCTTGAAAATGTATACGAATGCACTTCACCACTATAATAATGATTGCAGAGCATAAGATTCAAAGCTCCTAATTACCTACTGTTATCAGTGACCTTTGAAAATGATAAATATCGAAACTTGTCATATCCTCGTGCGTTTCCTATAACTTAAAGACAATTTTTGTAGCCTTGCAAAAGTATAAAACATCATAAGATAACACGAAGAACACAAGCGCCATTAGAATGGCTTAGCTAAGATTTTGAATTATTGCTCTTCGAACATTAAAAAATAGAAGTTGAGACACCGATCAAGAATCGATACAACTAACCCACACCTGCTATCAGAGACGCCAAAGGGAAATAAACACACACATGAAATAACTAGACCCTGATATTATCATCAATAGCGGAAACCCAAAAGGACAGTTACTTCTCCACAAAACGGCTATCCAAAACAAAAATGTATAAGCAACAAACACACTCAAAGGTGAACTTTAGCAAAAATAAACCGCGACACAGGAACCGCCTTGGAAAGGTAAGTGACAAGAATTCAACTGTGCGTGTGTGTATGTGTGTGTGTGTTGGGGGTGTGCTAAAATCCATTTTACGCTTCCGCAATCCTCACCCTTACTTCGCCGCGATTTAGACAAACATGTTCAGCCCTCATGGAGGCTTCCTACCTCATTAGTCCAACATATCCGAGAACACAAAAGTCAAACAAGCACAGCGATGAAACAACATTGAGGACTCGACAGCAAAAATAATTGTATTGCGGCAGCAAAAGAAACCCAACAGTTATACTCTGATTGGCCCGACCAGACAAAAAGAACCTGGTTCCAACAACCATTACAATTCTAAGTAAACCTTTACGTTGGAAACGTAATAAAATAGAAGTGGAGGCAATGCTCAGGAATCGATACAATTAACCTACACCTCCCATCAGAAACACCAAAGGGAAAGACACATAAACAAGAAAGAACTAGACCCTTATGTAAACATCAATAGCGGAAAGCCTAAATGATAATTAAATCCCCACCAAATGGTCAATAGGTTATGAAAACAAGAGGATATAAGCGTAACAAACATAACCGCGACAGAAGAGGCCTGACCATTATGCGTGCATTTAAAGAGAGAAGCAACGTTATCAACCGTGATTGGGTTAACTACCTTGTATGCAGTCTGTCGTACAACATATATGTAAAATCGATATTAGCCCCACCCCACCCCAGTGGAATTCGTTGCGCTGACATTTCCAAGGCGGTTCTTCTGTCACGGTTTATTTTAATTATATTTTGTCTTTGAGTGTGTTTCTCGTTTGTGTTTTTTTATTTGTTTTGGATAGCCAATGGGCATTATGCGGGAAAGTAACCGTGCTTTTGGCTTTCCGCTATTGATGTTTCATAAGGGTCTAGTTATTATACCCCCGGCATACGAAGTATGCTATGGGGTTATATAGTTTTCGCCCTGCCGTTCGTCCGTTCGTCCGTCCGTCCGTGTTTCCGTATGTCCGTCCGTCCGTCCGTTAACATTTTGGCTAAAGTTTTGCGTTAAAGTTTCTCAGAGATTGCATCTTCTGAATCCTTTAATAGATTTAGTTGATACTTACACTGATGTTACATACTGGTCTACAGATTTCATTGATGCATGTCCCACCCCCCACAGTGACCTTGAAGTCAAGGTCACATACTTAGAAATTTTACATTTTGGTTCAAGTTTTGCGTTAAAGTTTCTAGGAGGTTGTATCTTCTGAACCCTTTGATAGATTTAGTTGATACTTACACTGAAGTTACATACTGGTCTAAAGATTTCATTGATGCATGTCCCCCCCACCACAGTGACCTTGAGGTCAAGGTCACAATCTTAGAAATTTTACATTTTGGTTAAAGTTTTGCGTAAAAGTTTCTAAGAGGTTGTATCTTCTGAACCCTTTGATACATTTAGTTGATACACTGAAGTTACATACTGGTCTAAAGATTTCATTAATGCATGTCCCACCCCCACAATGACCTTGAGGTCAAGGTCACAGACTTAGAAATTTTACGTTTGGTTAAAGTTTTATGACAAAGTTTATAGATGCCTGTTTGTTCTAAACTCTTAAGACAAATTCAGTTGATACTTGCATCAATGTTGCATACCAGTCCAAAGATTTCGAGATGCATGTCCCTTCCCCACCCACAGTGACTTAGACCTCATAGTCATGGACTTAGAAAGTTTACATTTGGTTAAAGTTGTATGACAAAGTTTATAAATGCCTGTTACATAATGTTCTAAACCCTAAGACAAATTCAATTGATACTTGCATCAATGTTGCATACCAGTTCAAAGATTTCATTGATGCATACCCCACCCTGCTGCTTTAGTAACATTGATGCTCACACTTCCTTGTTCCATTTAGAAAGATTATGTTTGATTTAGATTTTAAAAGCACATTATAGATTCTGATAGCTTCTTGACTTCTTCATGTTACATACAAGCTCGAAAGTTATATCAGAGTGTGGCACTGGCCGGGGGTAGTCGGGACCCACTGGTCACTTTCTCTAGTTTCCTTTTTGTGTTTTTGTCCCGTTGGTGTCTCTGATGGGAGCCCTGGGTTAACTGTTTCGAAGCCTGATCATCACTTCTGCTTTATTTTCTTTTGGATGTTTGGCCTTTTTAGAAGACTGAAAATAGTATTTCTGTCATATATTCATGTCAGCAGACAAATGTGCCCTCACTTTGAATTTCTTTTTGACAGTATAATGACACTCGGTTGATGTTATTGCAGTAGCGGGGCATGATAGAGTTCATGCAGCGCGTTTGTTTAGTTCGTCTTTCATTACTGACAATCACGTTCGAAACATGCTACTGTTTGTACTGTTTGTGTGTTCTAAGATGGCTGATAAAATCAATTCTAGCTCTGAACTCTATGTTGCATTTAGAGCAATAGAGATGAGAGGACAGATCTGTTTGTGATGCCTTAAATTAGCTCTGGCTTTTCTGGTCGGCTTCGCTAATTACTTTTGCCTCATGGGTTTTGCCTGTGTACGTTTCTGCTCGACTTCGCTAATTCATTTTACCTCGTATTCATTAACAGCTCTACTAATGAGTCCAAGCCAATTTTCTCGTTTTTTGTGCAATTTGTCTCCAATTGACGGTGGTATGTTGACGTCCCTGAGTGAGTCTCAGAGATACCGATTGGAAAGAAACACGAGCATGAAATCACTAGACCCTACCGAAAACATCACTAACAGGAATCAAAAAGGACAGTCACTTTTCCACCAAATGGCCAAATAGCTACACAAAATTAAAATATATAAGTAACACACAGATGCAAAATTGAACTACAATAAAATTAATCCTCGACATAATAAACTCCTTGGATCGGTCAAAATAGAACTGAAGGTTATTATCAGGAACCAATACAATTAACCCACAGCTCCCATCAGAGACACCAAGGGATAGAAGCAAAAACATGAAGCAACTAGACACTAGTGGAAACATCACTAGCAGAAAGCCAAAAGGACAGTTACTTTCCAACGAAATAGCCAATTGGCTATCCCAAACAAAATGATACAAGCGATACAAACACTCAAAGACAAGCCATAACAATAAAATAACACGACAGGAGAACCGCCTTGGGACGATCAGTTAAACGAATTCCACGGGGAATTAAGCCTGATTCTAAATCGATCCCAAACACTACCATTTTGTCGGCAAATAGCTGCACTAGCTTTGCCAATCCTGGCAATGGCTTTATCGTCAATGTGCAAAGTAGAAGTAAAACAAAGATCAGGAATTGATACAATTAACTTACTCCACCCATAAAAGATACCAAACGGAAAGAAATACAAACATTAAGCGACCAGACCATAATGGAAACCTAAACAAGGAAGGCCATAAGGACAGTTACTTTCCCACAAAATGGCCATATGGCCATCCAAAATTAAAAGACACAAGTGATACACACAGTAAGTAACAAACAACAACATAAATAAATCGCCACAGATGAGCCGCCTTGGAACGGTCAGTGGAAGATTTCCACTGGGGGGCTTAAATCGATTTTACGTGGCCACAATCCTCGCCCTTACTTCTGTCGCGATTTAGACAAATAATTTGTTCAGTCCGCAAGAAGGCCTCCTAGCTCATCAGTGCAACATCTCCCTGAACACAAAAATCAAAGAACCACAGAGGTGAGACAACGGTGAGGACTCGACAGCAAGAAACCACTGAAATGCTGGAGCAAAAGAAAACCAACAGTTAGACTCCGATGAGCTAGACCAGAGACAGAGCATCAGGCACCAACCAGCATTATCTCTCTTATTCTCATTATATTTTGTTCCATGGTAGGTTGACTTGTCTACCACTTGCAATATTTGACCATTTTCTGTGGAGGTAAATCTTGCCATCTGCTGGTTAATAGCCTACCACAGTCTTGATGATTTATTAAATATTGATAATATCTATTGAACAGTCAGATTTACCTCACAGAACTTCAGTTAAATAAAGCAAATTCTTCTGATACAGAGGCCTTGTTTTTAGATTTACATCTATCTATTGTAGATGGGTTTGTTTCGTGCAAAATTTATGAGAAACGCAAGGACTTTGATTTTGATATTGTCAATTTTCCTTTTTTGGATGGTGATGTTCCTCGTGCGCCATCCTATGGCGTTTATATTTCGCAATTAATTCGATTTGCTAGAGTGTGTAGTCATGTAACTTACTTCAACACTCGTAATAAATTATCAACAGCTAAACTTCTTAATCAGGGTTATCGGTACCATAAACTACGCAAAGCCTTTTCAAAATTTTATAGACGCTATTCTGATTTAATTTCAAAATTCAGTATTGGACTTAAGGTACTAAGTTATTAAGACAAATTGTGGGTATTCCGATGGGTACTAATTGCGCACCTCTTGTGGCTGATCTGTTCTTGTATTGTTATGAAAGAGACTTCATTTTGTCGCTTTCCATTGATAACCAATCTGAAATTATTGAAGCTTTTAGCTCCACTTCTAGATATTTAGATGATTTATTAAATATTGATAATACCTATTTTGATGGTTTGATCAGTCAGATATACCCCCTAGAATTTCAGTTAAATAAAGCAAATTCTTCTGATACCGAGGCCCCGTTTTTGGATTTGCATCTATTTATTGTAGATGGATTTGTTTCGTGGAAAATTTATGATAAACGCGATGACTTTGATTTTGAGATTGTAAATTTTCCTTTTTTGGATGGTGATGTTCTTCGTGCGCCATCCTATGGCGTTTATATGTCGCAATTAATTCGATTTGCTAGAGTGTGTAGTCATGTAACTGACTTCAACACTCGTAATAAATTATTAACGGCTAAACTCCTTAATCAGGGTTATCGGTATCATAAACTACGCAAAGCGTTTTCAAAATTATATAGACGCCATTCTGATTTAATTTCAAAATTCAATATTGGACTTTAATCTCTTCTGCAGCAAGGTCTATCGGAACCCGAATTTTATGGTGACTTAGTATATAAATTCAGAAAAATATATAACCGCAAAGACTTCAGCACCCAATTTCGTAAAATCATTCTTCGATATAAAAAGATTGGGTACAACATGCATATTGTACGACAGACTGCATGCATGGTAGTTAACCCAATCACGGTTGGCAACTTTGCTTCCCTCTTTAATTGCACGCCAGTGGGTCAGGCCTCAGATTCTATGACGGCTCCAACGTAAAGGCTTATTGAGAATTAGAGAGATCTAATTCAAGGTAATGTTGGTTGGTGCCTGATGCTCTTTCTCTGGTCGGGCCCATCGGAGTCTAACTGTTGGTTTTCTTTTGCTCCAGCATTTCAGTGGTTTCTTGCTGTCGAGTCCTGACCGATGTCTCACCTCTGTGGTTCTTTGATTTTTGTGTTCACGGAGATGTTGCACTGATGAGTTAGGAGGCCTTCATGCGGACTGAACAAATTATTTGTCTTAATCGCGACGGAAGTAAGGGCGATTTATTTATGTTGTTGTTTGTTATTTACTGTGTGTATCACTTGTGTCTTTTAATTTTGGATGGCCATATGGCCATTTTGTGGGAAAGTAACTGTCCTTATGGCCTTCCTTTGTTTAGGTTTCCATTATGGTCTGGTCGCTTAATGTTTGTATTTCGTTCCCTTTGGTGTCTTTTATGGGTGGGGTAAGTTAATTGTATCAATTCCTGATCTTTGTTTTACTTCTACTTTTAACTCTCTTCTGCGGCGAGGTCTATCGGAACCCGAATTTTATGTGACTTAGTATATAAGTTCAGAAAAAATATATAACCGCAATGACTTCTGCACCAAATTTCGTAAAATCATTATTCGATATAAAGGATTAGGTACAACATGGATGTTATATGACAGACTGCATGCATGGTAGTTAACCCAATCACGGTTGGCAACTTTGCTTCCCTCTTTAATTGCACGCCGATGGGTCAGGCCTCAGATTCTCTGACGGTTCCAACGTAAATTGAGAATTAGAGAGATCTAATTCAAGGTAATGTTGGTTGGTGCCTGATGCTCTATCTCTGGTCGGGCCCATCGGAGTCTAACTGTTGGTTTTCGTTTGCTCCAGCATTTCAGTGGTTTCATGCTATCGAGTCCTCACCGTTGTGTCATCTCTGTGGTTCTTTGATTTTTTATGTTCACGGAGATGTTGCACTGATGAGTTAGAGGGCCTTCATGTGGACTGAACAAATTATTTTGTCTAAATCGCGACGGAAGTAAGGGCGAGGATTGTGGAATTAAGCCCCCAAGTGGAATTCATTCCACTGACCGTTCCCAGGCGGTTCTTCTGTCGCGGTTTATTTATGTTGTTGTTTGTTACTTACTGCGTGTTTCACTTGTGTATTTTTATTTCGGGTGGCCATATGGCCATTTTGTGGGAAAGTAACTGTCCTTATGGCCTTCCTTTGGTTAGGTTTCCATTGGTGTCTGGTCGCTTCATGTTTGTGTTTCTTTCCCTTTGGTGTCTTTGGAGGGTGGAGTAAGTTAATTGTATCGATTCCTGATCTTTGTTTTACTTCTCATTTGATGATGCTGATTGCAAGGTCATAGCTTTCACATGCGTCAATTACTTGTTTTACATGTTTTTATAAGCCCGTTTCAATAACGGGACGTGTTATAGTATGCCCGGTTATGTTATGCATCCGTGCGTTCCTGTGACCGTCTGTCCGTGCGTCTGTATACGCTTCATTTCCGGATAACTCCTCCTACACTTTACATCCGATAATGCTTAAACTTCATATATAGAGTGACCATGATGTTGGGCAATGCATATTTGTTTTCGGGGTTACAAACCACCAATAATAATAGTCATACCCCTTTGATAATTTGTGCCAACATTTTGTTTTTGGTTTGGATAACTCCTCCTACATTTTATGTCCAATGAAGCTGAACTTTACATACAGTAAGACCATGATGTGAAATAGCGCATATTATTTTGAGGTTATGGTCTGCCAACTATTACCAGAGATATGCCCTTTTCACAGACTTTTCTAAACATTTCGTTTCCGGATAACTCGTCCTTCATTTTACATCTGATGAAGCTGAAACTTAACACATAGTGAGACCATGATGTGGAACAGCTCATATTATTTTGCCATATATTATCAGAGTTATGCCCCGTTCACAGATTTTTCTAAATATTTCGTTTCCGGATAACTGTTCCTGCATTTTACATCTGATGAGGCTGAAGCTGTACGTATAGTTAGACTATGGTCTCCCTGGTCTTTCTGACAATCATATAGTTTTGTGCACAGGTAATGTCAAACCCAAAATAATAAAGCAGGTCCCTCGCAATATCTTTATATACTGTTTACAAAAAGTAGGGATATAGTGGTTCCTTCGAATCCATCAGGATAAACATTAGGAATGATCAGATATCGGGTATTATAGCATGTCAATTGACTATCACCTGTGTGAATTCTATCGTTGAGCAGTATGATATTTATGCTCGAATGGCATAAATTGTACATGGGATAGCACGTGAATATTACCATTAGTGACAAACTGGTTTATTGAAGCGAGGTTTCGATTAAACTTTCTGTATCGACTGTTGAAGTGGTGTATGAAACGATTTCATAAACAAATTCGTTATTAGAACCATTATTCGGCTAACGGGGGGTCGACGTTGGAGAACCTTCGGTTTGCCACAGACCGGAAGTACGCAGTTGCAGACGGCAAATGTTATGAATACGTCACAGTCACTTTTTCGTTGACTATGGCCACGCTATCTTAGGGCAAGAGCAATAGCGGATTTGCAGAAAAGTGGATTCAAGACGAGTACTTACGGATGCGATGGTCGCCTAGTTGTCAATCAAGCATTACGAAACCGGAGACTAACATCAACAGATCTTCAGCAATACCTGCGTCGAGGAAGAGGCGTTAATGTCTGTTGACAGACGATCCGAAAACGCTTTCACTCGAGTGACCTTACAACACGGCGCCCGTAAGTTGTACTGCCGTTGAAGGCTCCCGCCCATGGGTGTTGAAGAAATATATGATGCTTCCACGCAGAGCTGAATCCGGCCCGCACACTTGTACTGGTAAACCGCTTAGAGGATCTCAGTAGAAGTAAAACAAAGATCAAGAATTGATACAACTAACTTACTCCACCTATCAAAGACACAATGGTGAAACAAACACAAACATGAAGCGACCAGACCATAATGGAAACCCTAAAAAAGGAAGGCCATAAGGACAGCCACTTTCCCATAAAATGGACAAATTGCCATCCAAAACAAAAAGACACAAGTGATACACTCAGTAAATAACAAACAAAACAAAAATAAACCGCAACAGAAGAACCGCCTTGGAACGGTCAGTGGAAAGAATTCCAATTGGGGCTTAAATCGATTTTACATGGCCATAATCCTCGCTCTTACCTAAGCCTGTCCAGGAACCGCGGTGCGAGTCAGACCGTCCATGCTAATACACCCTACTGGTTTCATTTGGCGACAGGGCTTGAGATGTCATTTTATCTCAATGTCGGGTAAAAGTCCTTCAAAATTGGAAGCAACGTCTCCAAAATGACCTTTTCAGTATTGACGGGGACGTTAAACCTCAAAAAAAAAAACTGCCGTTGAAAGCTAGGCACCGCAGAGCACGTTTTGCGTGGTATACACGGGAACATTAATCAGTGGTCTCACGTTATGTTCAGTGACGATCCCGGTTTAACTTGGACTTTCTTGATGGACGTAGAAAAGTCTGGCGTCGTACTGGTGAACTTTTTACAGACACGGCTTAGAGTTGTTCATTTCGGATATGGAGCAGGGTCTGATATGGTATGGTGTAGAATCACCATGACTGGAAAAACAGACTTACATCTGTGCCAAGGCAGAGTTACTGGACTGTACTATCGAGATAACGTGTTGGCTCCTCACCTGATACCGTTTGCTCGACGCCACGGTCCTGGATTCATATTTCAGGACGATAACGCTAGAGCTCATGGGGCACGCGTCGTCACTGAGTACCTTCAATGGCAAAATATTCGGACAATACCATGGCCTGGGATGAGTCCAGACGTATCATAAGCAACGATTATGATGGCGATAATTCCCTCTGTACTGATACTTCTAATACAAGTGCTTCAATTCCAACTAATAGAAATCTCAATTTTGTTGTTGATGATAATGATGTTGATGATGATAATGATGATGATTTCCTTATTGAACCGTTCAGACCATTAAAGCAAACTCATTCGATTCTTACTGATGATAGTGATGACAGTTATGATGATGATGTTGACGATAAAGATGACAATGGTGATGTTGATGATGATGATTTAAATGAATTATCTGCAGAAACAACTCCCATTTTACCCCAGGTTGTAAGGCACGAATAGGCACGTTTTGACACCGTTTTCATGCGTCTACGTTAAAGTGATCAAAATGAGAATTTAGCATCCACCACAGGTAACACCAATCAAATTTTCTAAGCCACTTTTCTTGGCCTCAATTGAACGCAGCGATCTGTAATTTGCCCCGAGGGTGTATTATATTGAGAAGGACTAACGGTGAAAAAAACATTATGGTTATCGCCCTCTAGGCTGTGCCGCGGCGTTTTATTCGGTTTTCCCGTAGACCTCAATGTAAAAATGAGCCCTTTATTTCGGCACTTTCTAGTGTCCCAGTGTTCGCGAGTTTTTGCACGATGGCAGGCGACATAAATGCCTTTTGAAAGCGGCATACTGCACCTCTTCAACTCATTTCGTCTTCCCGAGAAATAGGCACAATTTTAGTTTCCTCGAAAAACAAAGGCTTATAACTCGCAAGATACGTGTTGTAGCAGTATGAAATTTTGCACTCTTCGAGGCACTGAGGTGTACTAGCAGCATGCAAAATTTCAGCTTAATCGCCTTACAAACACTCAAGTTATAAGGGCCTAAACTTTTGGGCGGGACAACAATATGCCGAAGGTGTCTAAATGTTGCAAAGGTGACTTGATGGAATCGGCTTATAATTGATGACAAATGATGCGCCTTTGACCCAAGTGTCCTGGGATAAAATGGGAGTTTTCTACGTTCTCTGTGTTTCGAGTAATGGCCCTTGGAAGGTCAAAGTACCGTAAGTTTGGGCCCTTATATCTCCGAAACTATTTGACAGAAACAACTCCCACTTTACCCCAGGTTGTTTGGCACGCATGGGCACGTTTTGGCACCGTTTTCATGCGTCTACGTTAAAGTGACCAAAATGAGAATTTAGCATCCACCACAGGTAACACCAATCAAATTTTGTAAGTCACTTTTCTTGGCCTCTATTAAACGCAGCGATCTGTAATTTGGCCCGAGGGTGTATTATATTGAGAATGACTAACGGTGAAAAAACCGCTATTGTTATCGCCCTATAGGCTGTGCCGCGGCGTTTTATTCGGTTTTCCCGTAGACCTCAATGTAAAAATGAGCCCTTTATTTCGGCACTTTCTAGTGCCCCAGTGTTCGCGAGTTTTTGCACGATGGCAGGCGACATAAATGCCTTTTGAAAGCGGCATACTGCACCTTTTTAACTCATTTCGTCTTCCCGAGAAATAGGCACAAAGTTTAGTTTCCTCGAAAAACAAAGGCTTATAACTCCTAAGATACGTGTTGTAGCAGTATGAAATTTTGCACTCTTCGAGGCACTGAGGTGTACTAGCAGCATGCAAAATTTCAGCTTAATCGACATACAAACTCTCGAGTTATAAGGTCTAAACTTTTGGGCGGGACAACAATATGCCGAAGGTGTCTAAATGTTGCAAAGGTGACTTGATGGAATCGGCATATAATTGCTGCCAAATGATGCGCCTTTGACCCAAGTGTCCTGGGATAAAATAGGAGTTGTCTTCGTTCTCTGTGTTTCGAGTAATGGCCCTTTGAAGGTCAAAGTACCGTAAGTTTGGGCCCTTATATCTCCGAAACTATTTGATAGAGACAACTCCCATTTTACCCCAGGTTGTTTGGCACGCATGGGCACATTTTTGCATCGTTTTCATGCGTCTACGTTAAAGTAACCGAAATGAGAATTAAGCATCCACCACTGGTACACCAATCAAATTTTCTAAGCCACTTTTCTTGGCCTCTATTGAACGCAGTGATCTGTAATTTGCCCCGAGGTTGTATTATATTGAGAAGGACTAACGGTGAAAAAAAACGCTATTGTTATCGCCCTCTAGGCTGTGCCGCGGCGTTTTATTCGGTTTTCCCGTAGACCTCAATGTAAAAATGAGCCCTTTATTTCGGCACTTTCTAGTGCCCCAGTGTTCGCGAGTTTTTGCACGGTGGCAGGCGACATAAATGCCTTTTGAAAGCGGCATACTGCACCTCTTCAACTCATTTCGTCTTCCCGAGAAATAGGCACAAAGTTTAGTTTCCTCGAAATTCAAAGGCTTATAAAACGTTAGATACGTGTTGTAGCAGTTAGAAATTTTGCAATCTTCGAAGCACTGAGGTGTACTAGCAGCATGCAAAATTTCAGCTTAATCGCCATACAAACACTCGAGTTATAAGGGCCTAAACTTTTGGGCGGGACAACAATATGCCGAAGGTGTCTAAATGTTGCAAAGGTGACTTGATGGAATCGGCTTATAATTGCTGCCAAATGATGCGCCTTTGACCCAAGTGTCCTGGGATAAAATGGGAGTTGTCTTCGTTCTCTGTGTTTCGAGTAATGGTCCTTGGAAGGTCAAAGTACCGTAAGTTTGGGCCCTTTTATCTCCGAAACTATTTGACAGAAACAACCCCCATTTTACCCCAGTTTGTTTGGCACGCATGGGCACGTTTTGGCACCGTTTACATGCGTCTACGTTAAAGTGACCAAAATGAGAATTTAGCATCCACCACAGGTAACACCAATCAAATTTTCTAAGCCACTTTTCTTGGCCTCTGTTGAACGCAGCGATCTGTAATTTGCCGCGAGGGTGTATTATATTGAGAAGGACTAACGGTGAAAAAACCGCTATTGTTATCGCCCTCTAGGCTGTGCAGCAGCGTTTTATTCGGTTTTCCCGTAGACCTCAATGTAAAAATGAGCCCTTTATTTCGGCACTTTCTAGTGCCCCAGTGTTCGCGAGTTTTTGCACGATGGCAGGCGACATAAATGCCTTTTGAAAGCGGCATACTGCACCTTTTTAACTCATTTCGTCTTCCCGAGAAATAGGCACAAAATTTAGTTTCCTCGAAAAACAAAGGCTTATAACTCCTAAGATACGTGTTGTAGCAGTATGAAATTTTGCACTCTTCGAGGCACTGAGGTGTACCAGCAGCATGCAAAATTTCAGCTTAATCGACATACAAACTCTCGAGTTATAAGGTCTAAACTTTTGGGCGGGACAACAATATGCCGAAGGTGTCTAAATGTTGCAAAGGTGACTTGATGGAATCGGCATATAATTGCTGCCAAATGATGCGCCTTTGACCCAAGTGTCCTGGGATAAAATGGGAGTTGTCTTCGTTCTCTGTGTTTCGAGTAATGGCCCTTTGAAGGTCAAAGTACCGTAAGTTTGGACCCTTATATCTCCGAAACTATTTGGTAGAAACAACTCCCATTTTACCCCAGGTTGTTTGGCACGCATGGGCACGTTTTTGCATCGTTTTCATGCGTCTACGTTAAAGTAACCAAAATGAGAATTAAGCATCCACCACAGGTACAATAATCAAATTTTCTAAGCCACTTTTTTTGGCCTCTATTGAACGCAGTGATCTGTAATTTGCCCCGAGGGTGTATTATATTGAGAAGGACTAACGGTGAAAAAAACGCTATTGTTATCGCCCTCTAGGCTGTGCCGCGGCGTTTTATTCGGTTTTCCCGTAGACCTCAATGTAAAAATGTGCCCTTTATTTCGGCACTTTCTAGTGCCCCAGTGTTCGCGAGTTTTTGCACGGTGGCAGGCGACATAAATGCCTTTTGAAAGCGGCATACTGCACCTCTTCAACTCATTTCGTCTTCCCGAGAAATAGGCACAAAGTTTAGTTTCCTCGAAATTCAAAGGCTTATAAAACGTTAGATACGTGTTGTAGCAGTTAGAAATTTTGCAATCTTCGAAGCACTGAGGTGTACTAGCAGCATGCAAAATTTCAGCTTAATCGCCATACAAACACTCGAGTTATAAGGGCCTAAACTTTTGGGCGGGACAACAATATGCCGAAGGTGTCTAAATGTTGCAAAGGTGACTTGATGGAATCGGCTTATAATTGCTGCCAAATGATGCGCCTTTGACCAAAGTGTCCTGGGATAAAATGGGAGTTGTCTTCGTTCTCTGTGTTTCGAGTAATGGCCCTTGGAAGGTCAAAGTACCGTAAGTTTGGGCCCTTTTATCTCCGAAACTATTTGACAGAAACAATCCCCATTTTACCCCAGTTTGTTTGGCACGCATGGGCACGTTTTGGCACCGTTTACATGCGTGTACGTTAAAGTGACCAAAATGAGAATTTAGCATCCACCACAGGTAACACCAATCAAATTTTCTAAGCCACTTTTCTTGGCCTCTGTTGAACGCAGCGATCTGTAATTTGCCCCGAGGGTGTATTATATTGAGAAGGACTAACGGTGAAAAAAACATCTATTGTTATCGCCCTCTAGGCTGTGCAGCAGCGTTTTATTCGGTTTTCCCGTAGACCTCAATGTAAAAATGAGCCCTTTATTTCGGCACTTTCTAGTGCCCCAGTGTTCGCGAGTTTCTGCACGATGGCAGGCGACAGTAATGGCCCTTGGAAGGTCAAAGTACCGTAAGTTTGGGCCCTTATATCTCCGAAACTATTTGACAGAAACAACTCCCATTTTACCCCAGGTTGTTTGGCACGCATGGGCACATTTTGGCACCGTTTTCATGCGTCTACGTTAACGTGACCAAAATGAGAATTAAGCATCCACCATAGGTAACACCAATCAAATTTTCTAAGCCACTTTTCTTGGCCTCTATTGAACGCAGCGATCTGTAATTTGCCCCGAGGGTGTATTATATTGAGAAGGACTAACGGTGAAAAAAACGCTATTGTTATCGTCCTCTAGGCTGTACCGCGGCGTTTTATTCGGTTTTCCCGTAGACCTCAATGTAAAACTGAGCCCTTTATTTCGGCACTTTTTAGTGCCCCAGTGTTCGCGAGTTTTTGCACGATGGCAGGCGACATAAATGCCTTTTGAAAGCGGCATACTGCACCTCTTCAACTAATTTCGTCTTCCCGAGAAATAGGCACAAAATTTAGTTTCCTCGAAATTCAAAGGCTTATAACTCGCAAGATACGTGTTGCAGCAGTATGAAATTTTGCACTTTTCGAGGCACTGAGGTGTACTAGCAGCATGCAAAATTTCAACTTAATCGCCATACAAACACTCGAGTTATAAGGGCCTAAACTTTTGGGCGGGACAACAATATGACGAAGGTGTCTAACTGTTGCAAAGGTGACTTGATGGAATTGGCTTATAATTGCTGCCAAATGATGCGCCTTTTACCCAAGTGTCCTGGGATAAAATGGGAGTTGTCTTCGTTCTCTGTGTTTCGAGTAATGGCCCTTGGAAGGTAAAAGTACCGTAAGTTTGGGCCCTTATATCTCCGAAACTATTTGATAGAAAAAACTCCCATTTTACCCCAGGTTGTTTGGCACGCATGGGCACGTTTTTGCATCGTTTTCATGCGTCTACGTTAAAGTAACCAAAATGAGAATTAAGCATCCACCACAGGTAACACTATCAAATTTTCTAAGCCACTTTTCTTGGCCTCTATTGAACGCAGTGATCTGTAATTTGCCCCGAGGGTGTATTATATTGAGAAGGACTAACGGTGAAAAAAAAACGCTATTGTTATCGCCCTCTAGGCTGTGCCGCGGCGTTTTATTCGGTTTTCCCGTAGACCTCAATGTAAAAATGAGCCCTTTATTTTGGCACTTTCTAGTGCCATAGTGTTCGCGAGTTTTTGCACGGTGGCAGGCGACATAAATGCCTTTTGAAAGCGGCATACTGCACCTCTTCAACTCATTTCGTCTTCCCGAGAAATAGGCACAAAGTTTAGTTTCCTCGAATTTCAAAGGCTTATAACTCGTTAGATACGTGTTGTAGCAGTTAGAAATTTTGCACTTTTCGAGGCACTGAGGTGTACTAGCAGCATGCAAATTTTCAGCTTAATCGCCATACAAACACTCGAGTTATAAGGGCCTAAACTTTTGGGCGGGACAATGTCTAAATGTTGCAAAGGTGACTTGATGGAATCGGCTTATAATTGCTGCCAAATGATGCGCCTTTGACCCAAGTGTCCTGGGATAAAATGGGAGTTGTCTTCGTTCTCTGTGTTTCGAGTAATGGCCCTTGGAAGGTCAAAGTACCGTAAGTTTGGGCCCTTATATCTCCGAAACTATTTGACAGAAACAACTCCCATTTTACCCCAGGTTGTTTGGCACGCATGGGCACATTTTGGCACCGTTTTCATGCGTCTACGTTAACGTGACCAAAATGAGAATTAAGCATCCACCATAGGTAACACCAATCAAATTTTCTAAGCCACTTTTCTTGGCCTCTATTGAACGCAGCGATCTGTAATTTGCCCCGAGGGTGTATTATATTGAGAAGGACTAACGGTGAAAAAAACGCTATTGTTATCGTCCTCTAGGCTGTACCGCGGCGTTTTATTCGGTTTTCCCGTAGACCTCAATGTAAAACTGAGCCCTTTATTTCGGCACTTTTTAGTGCCCCAGTGTTCGCGAGTTTTTGCACGATGGCAGGCGACATAAATGCCTTTTGAAAGCGGCATACTGCACCTCTTCAACTCATTTCGTCTTCCCGAGAAATAGGCACAAAATTTAGTTTCCTCGAATTTCAAAGGCTTATAACTCGCAAGATACGTGCTGTAGCAGTATGAAATTTTGCACGCTTCGAGGCACTGAGGTGTCCTAGCAGCATGCAAAATTTCAGCTTAATCGCCATACAAACACTCGAGTTATAAGGGCCTAAACTTTTGGGCGGGACAGCAATATGCCGAAGGTGTCTAAATGTTGCAAAGGTGACTTGATGGAATCGGCTTACAATTGCTGCCAATGATGCGCCTTTGACACAAGTGTCCTGGGATAAAATGGGAGTTGTCTTCGTTCTCTGTGTTTCGAGTAATGACCCTTGGAAGGTCAAAGTACCGTAAGTTTGGGCCCTTATATCTCCGAAACTATTTGAATGAAACAACTCCCATTTTACCCCAGGTTGTTTGGCACGCATGGGCACGTTTTGGCACCGTTTTCATGCGTCTACGTTAAAGTGACCAAAATGAGAATTTAGCATCCACCACAGGGAACACCAATCAAATTTTGTAAGCCACTTTTCTTGGCCTCTATTGAACGCAGCGATCTGTAATTTGCCCCGAGGGTGTATTATATTGAGAAGGACTAACGGTGAGAAAACCGCTATTGTTATCGCCCTCTAGGCTGTGCCGCGGCGTTTTATTCGGTTTTCCCGTAGACCTCAATGTAAAAATGAGCCCTTTATTTCGGCACTTTCTAGTGCCCCAGTGTTCGCGAGTTTTTGCACGATGGCAGGTGACATAAATGCCTTTTGAAAGCGGCATACTGCACCTCTTCAACTCATTTCGTCTTCCCGAGAAATAGGCACAAAATTTAGTTTCCTCGAAATTCAAAGGCTTATAACTCCTAAGATACGTATTGTAGCAGTATGAAATTTTGCACTCTTCGCGGCACTGAGGTGTACTAGCAGCATGCAAAATTTCAGCTTAAGCGCCATACAAACACTCGAGTTATAAGGGCCTAAACTTTTGGGCGGGACAACAATATGCCGAAGATGTCTAAATGTTGCAAAGGTGACTTGATGGAATCGGCTTATAATTGCTGCCAAATGATGCGCCTTTGACCCAAGTGTCCTGGGATAAAATAGGAGTTGTCTTCGTTCTCTGTGTTTCGAGTAATGGCCCTTGGAAGGTCAAAGTACCGTAAGTTTGGGCCCCTTATATCTCCGAAACTATTTGATAGAAACAACTCCCATTTTACCCCAGGTTGTTTGGCACGCATGGGCACGTTTTTGCATCGTTTTCATGCGTCTACGTTAAAGTGACCAAAATGAGAATTTAGCATCCACCACAGGTAACACCAATCAAATTTTCTAAGCCACTTTTCTTGGCCTCTATTGAACGCAGAGATCTGTAATTTGCCCCGAGGGTGTATTATATTGAGAAGGACTAACGGTGAAAAAAACGCTATTGTTATCGCCCTCTAGGCTGTGCCGCGGCGTTTTATTCGGTTTTCCCGTAGACCTCAATGTAAAAATGAGCCCTTTATTTCGGCACTTTCTAGTGCCCCAGTGTTCGCGAGTTTTTGCACGGTGGCAGGCGACATAAATGCCTTTTGAAAGCGGCATACTGCACCTCTTCAACTCATTTCGTCTTCCCGAGAAATAGGCACAAAGTTTAGTTTCCTCGAAATTCAAAGGCTTATAACTCGTTAGATACGTGTTGTAGCAGTTAGAAATTTTGCACTCTTCGAGGCACTGAGGTGTACTAGCAGCATGCGAAATTTCAGCTTAATCGCCATACAAACACTCGAGTTATAAGGGCCTAAACTTTTGGGCGGGACAACAATATGCCGAAGGTGTCTAAATGTTGCAAAGGTGACTTGATGGAATCGGCTTATAATTGCTGCCAAATGACGCGCCTTTGACCCAAGTGTCCTGGGATAAAATGAGAGTTGTCTTCGTTCTCTGTGTTTCGAGTAATGGCCCTTGGAAGGTCAAAGTACCGTAAGTTTGGGCCCTTATATCTCCGAAACTATTTGAATGAAACAACTCCCATTTTATCCTAGGTTGTTTGGCACGCATGGGCACGTGTTGGCACCGTTTTCATGCGTCTACGTTAAAGTGACCAAAACGAGAATTTAGCATCCACAACAGGTAACACCTATCAAATTTTCTAAGCCACTTTTCTTGGCCTCTATTGAACGTAGCGATCTGTAATTTGCCCCGAGGGTGTATTATATTGAGAAGGACTAACAGTGAAAAAACCGCTATTGTTATCGCCCTCTAGGCTGTGCCGCAGCGTTTTATTCGGTTTTCCCGTAGACCTCAATGTAAAAATGAGCCCTTTATTTCGGCACTTTCTAGTGCCCCAGTGTTCGCGAGTTTTTGCACGATGGCAGGCGACATAAATGCCTTTTGAAAGCGGCATACTGCACCTCTTCAACTCATTTCGTCTTCCCGAGAAATAGGCACAAAGTTTAGTTTCCTCGAATTTCAAAGGCTTATAACTTGCAAGATACGTGTTGTAGCAGTATGAAAGTTTGCACTCTTCGAGGCACTGGGGTGTACTAGCATCATGCAAAATTTCAGCTTAATCGCCATACAAACACTCGAGTTATAAGGGCCTAAACTTTTGGGCGGGACAACAACATGCCGAAGGTGTCTAAATGTTGCAAAGGTGACTTGATGGAATCGGCTTATAATTGCTGCCAAATGATGCGCCTTTGACCCAAGTGTCCTGGGATAAAATGGGAGTTGTCTTCGTTCTCTGTGTTCCGAGTAATGGCCCTTGGAAAGTCAAAGTACCGTAAGTTTGGGCCTTTATATCTCCGAAACTATTTGACAGAAACAACTCCCATTTTACCCCAGGTTGTATGGCACGCATGGGCATGTTTTGGCACCGTTTTCATGCGTCTACGTTAAAGTGATCAAAATGAGAATTTAGCATCCACCACAGGTAACACCAATCAAATTTACTAAGCCACTTTTCTTGGCTTCTATAGAACGCAGCGATCTGTAATTTGCCCCGAGGGTGTATTATATTGAGAAGGACTAACGGTGAAATAACCGCTATTGTTATCGCCCTCTAGGCTGTGCCGCGTCGTTTTATTCGGTTTTCCCGTAGACCTCAATGTAAAAATGAGCCCTTTATTTCGGCACTTTCTAGTGCCCCAGTGTTCGCTATTTTTTGCACGATGGCAGGCGACATAAATGCCTTTTGAAAGCGGCATACTGCACCTCTTCAACTCATTTCGTCTTCCCGAGAAATAGGCACAAAATTTAGTTTCCTCGAAATTCAAAGGCTTATAACTTGCAAGATACGTGTTGTAGCAGTATGAAAGTTTGCTCTCTTCGAGGCACTGAGGTGTACTAGCAGCATGCAAAATGTCAGCTTAATCGCCATACAAACATTCGAGTTATAAGGGCCTAAACTTTTGGGCGGGACAACAATTTGCCGAAGGTGTCTAAATGTTGCAAAGGTGACTTGATGGAATCGGCTTATAATTGCTGCCAAATGATGCGCCTTTGACCCAAGTGTCCTGGGATAAAATGGGAGTTGTCTTCGTTCTCTGTGTTTCGAGTAATGGCCCTTGGAAGGTCAAAGTACTGAAGTTTGGGCCCTTATATCTCCGAAACTATTTGACAGAAACAACTCCAATTTCACCCCAGGTTGTTTGGCACGCACGGGTACGTTTTGGCACCGTTTTCGTGCGTCTACGTTAAAGTGACCAAAATGAGAATTTAGCATCCACCACAGGTAACACCAATCAAATTTTCTAAGCCACTTTTCTTTGCCTCTATTGAACGCAGCGATCTGTAATTTGCCCCGAGGGTGTATTATATTGAGAAGGACTAATGGTGAAAAAACCGCTATTGTTATCGCCCTCTAGGCTGTGCCGCGGCGTTTTATTCGGTTTTCCCGTATACCTCAATGTAAAAATGAGCCCTTTATTTCGGCACTTTCTAATGCCCCAGTGTTCGCGAGTTTTTGCACGATGGCAGGCGACATAAATGCCATTTGAAAGCGCCATACTGCACCTCTTCAACTCATTTCGTCTTCCCGAGAAATAGGCACAAAGTTTAGTTTCCTCGAATTTCAAAGGCTTATAACTTGCAAGATACGTGTTGTAGCAGTATGAAAGTTTGCACACTTCGAGGCACTGAGTTATACTAGCAGCATGCAAAATTTCAGCTTAATCGCCATACAAACACTCGAGTTATAAGGGCCTAAACTGTTCTTTTAAATCTTTATTGATCTTTAATTCGTTCCAAATTAGACTATAGCTCCATAGTCTATGGATCTGCTAGGAAATCTTATTTTAAATCTTTGGATATTAACATCAAGGTTTACTGCACAGAAGCAAATAAGGTTTATTTCACTTGAAGCTGTTTTAACGTTAAATTAACATTGTTTCGTCATTATGCAACGTTGCGGGCGCTACGACGGCGGCGTGGTAACGTACGTAACGTCGGTTACTAGGATATAGTCGGTTTGAAGAAGACGTCGCGATAATCGTATGGGCCAAACATCAGTTTATAAAACGGGAATAAATTGAAATTTGAATACGAACTTGGTTTTCTGGAGTTGTTTCCATAATCGGGAAATTCTACGAACCAGAAATTGGTAGCAGAGCGAGGTTTAGAAACATTTTATTGTCGAAAATACGGAATTACGGAAAATGCCGTCGTTGGAGAACGGGATCAACGGCGAGGATCAGGGCGAAAACGTCAGCAACACAGGAATATCTGGCGACTTCACAGACATGATAGCGGAATATAAAAGGGAAAAGTTTCGCGCTAAATCAACATTCACACGGATTAAAAACAAGGTATTGTTTTTGATAGATCAGCCGGAAAAGCCTGGATACCGCGAGATTCAGGAGGCATGTAACAAAATGGACAGTGCTATGGAGAGCGCCATGGACGTGATGGCAAGACTGTCAGAACTTTACGGAAAAATTAAGGAAAAACAAATGGAAAATAAAGTAATGGTCGAGATGGAGACGCTGGACGATGAATTTTCGTCAACTTACGCGGCGGCGCAGCAGTATATACACGCACAAAAGGAAAACTCCAGTGTCACTTCTGAGATTCTGTCAATTGACTTGCTCAACCGCATGAACATTTCTGACCAGTCAGAGACCTACAGAAAGGACGGGTACGTTTCACAAGTGGTAGGATCTGTTAATTCTGACACTAATGTATGCCAATTAATGTCGTCAAATGGTACAGAGAAACAAACAAATGCTTCAACCGGAGTCAAGCAAAATGACAGCGTAGCAGAACCACAGCAAGTGCAAAGGCAGGACATTTCTTTGCCGAAAGAACAATGTCAAGGACCGTATCGCCCCGTAGACAATAAAAGCAACATGAGCGCCACTGCAGCACCGTTCGAGCCAACTGGTACATGCAACAGCACGCCCCCTACCATTGGACAAGATTTATGGCGGCAATTAAAACGAGTGCAGATACCTGTATTCACCGGCGACAAGCAAAACTATCAAAGTTGGAAGGCATCTTTCATCGCCTGCATCGATTCTGCACCTGCAACGCCTGAATACAAGTTACTGCAACTTCGGCAGTACCTCTCCCGGGATGCTCTTAAGGTCATCGACAACCTGGGACACTCCGCTGCAGCCTACCAAGCAGCCAAGGATCGGTTAGAACGAAAGTATGGTGGAAAGCGTAGGCAGATAGCGTTGTATCTGGAAGAATTGGAGGAGTTTCCGCAGATACGGTTGGGTCACGCGAAGGATATAGAAGACTTTGCTGATCTTTTGGACATTGCCATGATCAACCTACAAGAGGCCGGTCAGCATCACGAGCTCGGTGTTGGGTCGCTCTACGCGAAGCTACAGCGCAAGATACCGGAGGCAATGCTAGCAAGGTACCATCGCTGGGTGTTCGAGTATAACAAAGAAGAATCTGTGTTAGCATTGCGGGAGTGGATACTTCAGGAATCGGAATTCCAGACAATAGCCACCGAAGCAGTTCGTGGGGTAAACGGAAAGTCTACAAAGCCATCATCTCGCCCAGCAGCTAGGTCCGGGAACCAGCGAACATTCTTCAGTGATGCAGATTCTGGCCATAACTCGAAGAAAGTGCCATGTCTTGACTGTGGAAAGAATCATGGCATATGGATCTGTCCACAGTTCAAGCAGAGAAAGTTAGCAGATAGATGGAAATTCGCCAAAGACCACCAGTTATGCTTCCGATGTTTAGGTCAACTTCACCAGGGCAAAACCTGTCCTAGAAGTCGTCAGTCCGGCCAAGATGGTTGTACCGATCTACATCACAGGCTACTGCATAAGCCAGGGCCCAGCAAACAAAAGCCGGCAAATTTTGGAAAATCGTCGGGAGTAGTAGGTACCGGCACTATGGGATCGCAAGAAAACCCATCGCGAGAAGTAAATACAGACACTATAGGCCTTCAAAATCGGGACAGTAGCCTTACGGAGGGGAAGGAGCAGACAACACTGGTTACCCAGAACAACGTTAGGGCAAGCTTTATTGGACTTCGTACGGTTCCAGTCATCGTGAAAAATTGTGAAAAGTCATTGAAAATAAATGCATTGCTGGATGACGCCAGCACAAAGTCCTACATCAACGCTGATGTCGCAGCTGAGCTAGGCCTTCAGGGAAGAACAGAGAAGATGACGGTGAACGTATTAAATGGGCAGGTGGAGACATTTGAGACCAAGCCAGTCAACATTGAAATCAGGAGTATAACCGGCAACGTAAGCACAATGGTTAGCGCGTGCACGGTAGACAGAGTGACCGGTAACATGCCAGTTGTAGATTGGAATAACTTCAAGCAGCAGTGGTCACATCTCAGAAATATCGACTTCCCGACTACAGCCACGAGACCAATCGTCGACATGCTTTTGGGATTGGACTGCGCCGATCTGCTCTATGCCATTCAGGAGGTTAGAGGCAAACCAGGAGAGCCTATCGCCAGGCTTACACCGCTAGGATGGACATGCATTGGGGATACCGGGACACCGTCTCAAGAGTTATGTCATACGAATTTTGCCTACACCTATTTTGTAAAAGATCAGGCTGACATTGAGCAGATAAATTCGACGTTGAAGCAGTTTTGGGAGATTGAAAACGTCCAGTCGCCACATGGGTTGCCGATAGTTCGAATAGAAGAGCAAATGGCTATGAAACAGATAGAAAGCTCACGGTCGTATGAAAACCAGATGTACAGAGTTGGTGTCCCATGGAAGACGAAGGATTTTACACTGCCAGATACTTATGAGATGGCCCTAAGACGACTAGAAAACACCGAGAAACGGCGGAAAAGGTCCAAGTCCGAGAAGAGGTCTAAGTCCAAGAAGCGATCTAAGTCTAGGAAGAGGTCGAAGTCTAGACAGAAGTCCAAGACTAGGAAGAGGTCCGAGTCTAGGAAAAGGTCAAAGTCCGAGAAGAGGTCTAAGTCTAGACAGAGGTTCAATACTAGGAAAAGGTTCGAGTCTAGGAAAAGGTCCAAGTCCGAGAAGAGGTCTAAGTCCAAAAAGAGATCTAAGCCTAGGAAGAGATCGAAGTCTAGACAGAGGTCCAAGACTAGGAAGAGGTCCAGGACTAAGAAGAGGACCAAATCTAGAAAGAGGTCAAAGTCTAAACAGAGGTCCGAGACTAGGAAAAGGTCCGAGTCTAAGAAGAGATCTAAGTCTAGGAAGAAGGCGAAGTCTAAGAAGAGGTCCAAGTCTAGAAAGAGGTCCAAGTCTAGAAAGAGGTCCAGGTCTAAAAAGAGGTTCAAGTCTAGACAGAGGTCCAAGACTAGGAAGCGGTCCGAGTCCAGGAAAAGGTCCAAGTCCGAGAAGAGGTCTAAGTCCAAGAAGAGATCTAAGTCTGGGGAAAGGTCGAAGTCTAGACAGAGGTCCAAGACTAGGAAGAGGTCCGAGTCTAGGAAAAGGTCCAAGTCCAAGAAGAGGTCTAAGTCCAAGAAGAGCTCTAAGTCTAGGAAGAGCTCGAAGTCTAAGAAGAGGTCCAAGTCCAGAAAGAGGTCCAGGTCTACGAAGAGGTCCAAGTCTAGAATGAGGTCCAAGTCTAGACAGAGGTCCAAGACTAGGAAGAGGCCCGAGTCTTGGAAAAGGTCCAAGTCCGAGAAGAGGTCTAAGTCCAAAAAGATATCTAAGTCTAGGAAGAGGTCGAAATCTAAGAAGAGGTCCAAGTCTAAGAAGAGGACCAAATCTAGAAAGAGGTCAAAGTCTAAACAGAGGTCCGAGACTAGGAAAAGGTCCGAGTCTAAGAAGAGATCTAAGTCTAGGAAGAAGGCGAAGTCTAAGAAGAGGTCCAAGTCTAGAAAGAGGTCCAAGTCTAGAAAGAGGTCTAAGTCTAAGAAGAGGTCCAAGTTTAGACAGAAGTCCAAGACTAGGAAGAGGTCCGAGTCTAGGAAAGGGTCCAAGTCTAGGAAGAGGTCCAAGTCCATGAAAAGGTCAAAGTCTACAAAGAAAGGGAGGAAGAGCAGGTCCAAGTCTAAGAGGAGGAAGTCTACCAAAAGGAGCAAATCTCACAGGAGAAGGAAACCTAAGAAAAGGAGCAAGTCTTGTAGTACGAGAATGAAGTCGGAGCTAACTCTTAAGGTAAAGGAGACTGTTTCGACAAGGAAGGTCAACCAGTTCTGGACAGGGGAGAGAACCATGCTACAGTCAGAAAGGAAACATACGGAGAAAATATTGGAGAAAGAGAAACAGCTGAACGAAATGCGGGATTGCAGCGAGGAGAAGATGGAGCATGTACAGAAGGATTACACTATCCATGGGCTACGAATGGAACAGGACAAGACAACAGCTGAGAAGAGGCGAGATAATGCAGAACAAAAGATGAAATGGTTGGAAAAGAGACATTGGTGAAACCAAATTGAATGACAAAACTGTATTATTGGAATTAGAACTTTTATCGCTAATATATTAACTGTGTTTAACTTCTTTTTGTTGAGACTTAAATCAGTGTTCTACTTAAGCTCGTATTACGTTTGATAATTTATTAAGTATTTCTATGCAGTTTATGTGTTTTTGAAGTAGGTGCGCGTAACATTTCAATAATCGCGTAACATTTCACTACGATAATTGTATGACCATTATGTACCTAACTTAAATTTATCAAATGAAAGACATTTGAGGAGGGGAAAATGGACAGAAGCAAATAAGGTTTATTTCACTTGAAGCTGTTTTAACGTTAACTTAACATTGTTTCGTCATTATGCAACGTTGCGGGCGCTACGACGGCGGCGTGGTAACGTACGTAACGTCGGTTACTAGGATATAGTCGGTTTGAAGAAGACGTCGCGATAATCGTATGGGCCAAAGATCAGTTTATAAAACGGGAATAAATTGAAATTTGAATACGAACTTGTTTTTCTGGAGTTGTTTCCATAATCGGGAAATTCTACGAACCATTTACGTCTTGCACTAGGTGCATTTCGAACTTCACCTATTGAGTCTTTATGCTGAATGAACCATCACTATGTAAGAAGAGAAATTGTCTCTTCAGAATGCTACTAAATTAGCCGCTAATCCACGCAATTCAGCATATTACACTGTTTTCAACCCTAATTATGAAAGCTTCTACAATAACAAACCATCTGCTATAAAACTTCTTGGCCTGAGAATAAAACCGTTACTCGAAGAGGCCAATATTAATAATAAAATATAGTCATTTTCCTTGCCATTGAAAGAACCATGGGTGTTTAAACCTCATACGACAATTTTAGATTTGCAAAATAATAAAAAAATCCGAAGTAGAATCGCAAATATTTATGAACGAATTTCAGGAAATCAAATCGAATTTTCTTCTGGTGCCGAGGCCCCGTTTTTGGATTTACATCTATCTATTGTAGATGGATTTGTTTCGTGCAAAATTTATGATAAACGCGATGACTTTGATTCTGAGATTGTAAGTTTTCCTTTTTTGGATGGTGGTGTTCCTCGTGCGCCGTCCTGTGGCGTTTATGTTTCGCAATTAATTCGATTTGCTAGAGTGTGTAGTCATGTAGCTGACTTCAACACTCGTAGTGAATTATTAATGGCTGAGCTCCTTAGTCGGGGTTATCGGTACCATAAACTGCGCAGGGCCTTTTCGGGGTTTTGTAGGCGCCATTCTGATTTAATTTCAAAATTCAATGTTGGACTTGAGTCTCTTCTGCAACGGGGTCTGTCGGGGCCCGAGTTTTGTGGTGACTTGGTGTATAAATTCAGAAAAATATATAACCGCAATGGCTTCGGCACCCGGTTTCGTGGGGTCATTCTTCGATATGGGGGAGGGGGGGGGGGTTGGGTGCAGCATGGGTGTTGTGCGACAGGATGCGTGCGTGGTGGTTGGCCCAGTCGCGGTTGGCGGCTTTGCTTCCCTCTTTGGTTGCGCGCCGGTGGGTCGGGCCTCGGGTTCTGTGGCGGCTCCGGCGTAAAGGCTTATTGAGAGTTGGGGGGATAATGTTGGTTGGTGCCTGATGCTCTGTCTCTGGTCGGGCTCATCGGAGTCTAACTGTTGGTTTTCTTTTGCTCCAGTATTTCAGTGGTTTCTTGCTGTCGAGTCCTCACCGTTGTCTCACCTCTGTGGTTCTTTGATTTCTGTGTTCACGGAGATGTTGCACTGATGAGTTAAGGGGCCTTCATGCGGACTGAAGAAATTATTTGTCTAAATCGCGACGGAAGTAAGGGCGAGGATTGTGGCCACGTTAAATCGATTTAAGCCCCCCAGTGGAAATCTTCCACTGGCCGTTCCAAGGCGGCTCTTCTGTGGCGATTTATTAATGTTGTTGTTTGTTGCTTGCTGTGTGTATCACTTGTGTCTTTTAATTTTGGATGGCCATATGGCCATTTTGTGGGAAAGTAACTGTCCATATGGCCTTCCTTTGTTTAGGTTTCCATTATGGTCTGGTCGCTTAATGTTTGTATTTCTTTCCCTTTGGTGTCTTTTATGGATGGAGTAAGTTAATTGTATCAATTCCTGATCTTTGTTTTACTTCTACTTTAGAAATCACATTTCCATTTACACTGATGGATCGAAACTAGATGAGAAAGTTGCTTGTTGTGCAATAAGTCTGAATTTCACTGACAGCATTAGATTACCCGATAATAGCTCTATTTTACTGCTGAACGAAAGCAATTGATATTGCACTGTATCATATTCGAGATCAGTACGAAAAACAATTTATCATTTTTTTCAGATTCTCTTTCTGTTTAAAAGGCTCTTAAAGATCGAGATCACAGAAATCCCTTAATTCAACAAATATTTAGAAAATTCCACTATCTTTCTCTCTCCAAGGAGATTATTTTCTTCTGGATTCCGAGTCACATCAATATTCGTGGAAATAAGTTGGCTGATTTAGAAGCTAAATCTGCTTTATCTTTGACTATTACAATGTTTAAAGTAGAAGTAAAACAAAGATCAGGAATTGATACAATTAACTTACTCCACCCATAAAAGACACCAAAGGGAAAGAAATACAAACATTAAGCGACCAGACCATAATGGAAACCTAAACAAAGGAAGGCCATAAGGACAGTTACTTTCCCACAAAATGGCCATATGGCCATCCAAAACCAAAAGACACAAGTGATACACACAGTAAGTAGCAAACAACAACATAAATAAATCGCCACAGAAGAGCCGCCTTGGAACGGTCAGTGGAAGATTTCCACTGGGGGGCTTAAATCGATTTTACGTGGCCACAATCCTCGCCCTTACTTCCGTCGCGATTTAGACAAATAATTTGTTCAGTCCGCATGAAGGCCTCCTAACTCATCAGTGCAACATCTCCGTGAACACAAAAATCAAAGAACCACAGAGGTGAGACATCGGTGAGGACTCGACAGCAAGAAACCACAGAAATGCTGGAGCAAAAGAAAACCAACAGTTAGACTCCGATGAGCCCGACCAGAGACAGAGCATTAGGCACCAACCAACATTATCTCTCTAATTTTCAATAAGCCTTTACGTTGGAGCCGTCATAGAATCTGAGGCCTGACCCACCGGCGTGCAATTAAAGAGGGAAGCAAAGTTGCCAACCGTGATTGGGTTAACTACCATGCATGCAGTCTGTCGTATAATATCCATGTTGTACCCAATCTTTTTATATCGAAGAATGATTTTACGAAATTGGGTGCTGAAGTCATTGCGGTTATATATTTTTCTGAATTTATATACTAAGTCACCATAAAATTCGGGTTCCGATAGACCTTGTTGCAGAAGAGATTTAAGTCCAATATTGAATTTTGAAATTAAATCAGAATGGCGTCAATAAAATTTTGAAAAGGCTTTGCGTAGTTTATGGTACCGATAACCCTGATTAAGGAGTTTAGCCGTTAATAATTTATTACGAGTGTTGAAGTCGGTAACATGACTACACACTCTAGCAAATCGAATTAATTGCGAAATATAAACGCCATAGGATGGCGCACGAGGAACATCACCATCCAAAAAAGGAAAATTTACAATCTCAAAATCAAAGTCATCGCGTTTATCATAAATTGATGTAAATCCAAAAACGGGGCCTCGGTATCAGAAGAATTTGCTTTATTTAACTGAAGTTCTAGGGGGTAAATCTGACTGATCAAAACATCAAAATAGGTATTATCAATATTTAATAAATCATCTAAATATCTAGAAGTAGAGCTAAAAGCTTCAATAATTTCAGATTGGTTATCAATGGAAAGCGACAAAATGAAGTCTCTTTCATAACAATACAAGAACAGATCAGCCACAAGAGGTGCGCAATTAGTACCCATCGGAATACCCACAATTTGTCTAAATAACTTAGTACCGAATCTAATATAAATATTGTCAAGTAGAAAGGTGAGGGCATCACACACTTTCTGACATGACCAAAGTGTATAATTCTTATGCTCTTTAGAAGTGAAAAATGCATTTCTGACATTACATGCAAGATAGAGAGAATCTTCTCTGTGAAAAGCCCATTCAATTAAATCATTAAGCTTTTCTTTTATAAATCCCTTTTTCAGATTTTAAATCTAACATTAATAGGTATATCAAAAGCAAATGTCAATCTATTTGGGAAAAAGAAACCGATAATAAATTATTCAAAATAGAACCTAATTTTCACAGTAAATGCTCTTTCTCAAATTACAGTAGGAAAGACACGACTGAAATTACCAGATGCCGTAGTGGACACACAAGACTCACTCATTCTTACATATTACAAAACGAACAAGCACCTTTCTGTGCATCTTGTAACGAACCGTTCAGTTAATCACCTTCTCATGTCATGTGTAGATTTTATCATATGCGCTCAAAATATTTTAATGTTACAACAATGAAAGATCTTTTTAACGACATACCATCTTATAAATTAATCAATTTTCTTTAAGAAATCGGACTTTTTAACAAACTGTATTCATTAATGTTTTAACTGTTGAACTTCAATAACAATTTTATATCTAATACCTAATTATTTTTAGACGCTATATGCCCTATTAAGGTTGAGCGTCTTTAAACAAAATATCCATCCATCCATCATGTTTGTGTTTTTTTTTTCTTTGGTGTCTTTGATTGGTGGAGTAAGTTAATTATCGATTCCTGATCCGTTTTACTTCTACTTTATATAGGGGAAAATCATTAAAAATCTTCTCTAAACCCGCAAGGCCCAGGTCTTTGATATTTCGTATGAGGCTTCATCTAGTGGACCCCTTCCAAGATTGTTCGAATTAAAGTGCTGGGACACAAATGCCCCCGCCCCGGGGTCCTTTGGTTTTACATGGGCTTATATAGGGAAATCTTTAAAAATCTTCACTGAAACTGCAAGGCCCAGGTCTTTGATTTTTGGTGTGAAGCTTGATCTAGTGGACCTCTCAAGATTCTTTAAATTATAGCCCTGAAGCCAAAAATGCCCCCCACCACGGGACCATTTGGTTTTACATTGGCTTATGTAGGGAATATCTTTAAAAATCTTCTCTTAAACCGCAAGGCCCATGTCTTTGATATGTGTTGTGTTGCTTCATCTAGAGGGCCTTCGCCAAGATTGTTCAAATTATAGCCTTTGGTGTTTTTTGGTATGAAGCTTCACCTATTTAGACCTCCTTTAACATTATGCACATTATAGCCCTGGGATCAATAATGGCCCCCGGGGCCCACTTGTTACTCTATTGATCAGATGAGCGATCAAGGCCATCATGGCCCTCTTATTCTGTATATAACCCTCATTAATTAGTCGCCACAGCTATTATTGGCGTCTCGCTCGTGCCACATGTCTGATGCAAATTTCTGCAACGGAACGTAGGGTAGTTTCATCAGGGATATCCGGATTTCACCCACCTCATTACCGATCGGCTCGAAAGTTAAACTTGAAACGAACGATAAATTAAAAATAAATTGTACATTTATACAGCAAACGTCGATAGCTCGGTATGATGCGCGTGACTGGTCATTAGATTCGGACAGTTCCTGGTTTGGTCCACAACATTCATCCAAATTGCTCATGAACTCTCTAAACTTCCGCTGATTCAAAGACCGTCACTTTCTGGTTAACGGCTTTTGCCAGCGCAGGAACCCCCGTGCCAGCCCGGGGGGTAGAAATATGGCGGCTGTCTTCGGGAGTGTGGCAGTGGTAAGCCCCCACCGAAAAGTCCCCTTGCCGAGACCACCCGGTGCCTCGAAATAGTTGGCTGCCTTCAGCTTCTCTGGCAGTTGGGTAACAGCCTCCAAAATACAGAACAATCGTCCGTTCAACCGGTATTATCTTGTAAATAGAATTGTTCAAATGCATCTTACCATTTTTTTTTGCAAAACTCATTACGCGAGATATATCCTTTTAAACCTTTCCTATCTCATGTTACTACCATGCTGCATCTGTACGTGTATCATCTGTGCTGGTGGGCCCCACACTGCAAAGAAGAAAACCTCATTTGTGTCTAACATGTGTTTGTACTGTGTATGTGTCGCTACTTCATATTACTCTGCACGTCAATGAAAAATGCATTTTGTATACTTTATTAGATAAGTAAAGTAGAAGTAAAACAAAGATCAGGAATTGATACAACTAACTTACTCCATCCATAAAAGACACCAAAGGGAAAGAAATACAAACATTAAGCGACCAGACTACAATGGAAACCTAAACAAAGGAAGGCCATAAGGACAGTTACTTTCCAACAAAATGGCCATATGGCCATCAAAAATTAAAAGACACAAGTGATACACACAGTAAGTAGCAAACAACAACATAAATAAATCGCCACAGAAGAGCCGCCTTGGAACGGTCAGTGGAAGATTTCCACTGGGGGGCTTAAATCGATTTTACGTGGCCACAATCCTCGCCCTTACTTCCGTCGCGATTTAGACAAATAATTTGTTCAGTCCGCATGGAGGCCTCCTAACTCATCAGTGCAACATCTCCGTGAACACAAAAATCAAAGCACCACAGAGGTGAGACAACGGTGAGGACTAACTTGTCATTTTATGTTACTCCAAAATTAACAGAATCGGATACGTAAGACCTCCCTTGTCTGTAGGGAATAAAATATCCAGGTCACTTTCCTTCTGTAGTGAATGGGGATGAAATTCCTTGTCGAAACGGGAGCCACTTGTTTGCCGTGAGTGGCGTCTCGTATGCTGGAAGGGATCCTGATGATTGAGAAAAAACCCAGGGATCTCCAGCTTTCCAACACATCATTTTGGCCCATATTTCTGATAGACGAGGGGTTTGGGCTAGATCCGGTCTGAATCAATCGGCTCGGTCGTGCCAAGTTCTAGAATCGCACAGCTTGTTCTTAGCTTCCTTTCATTTTTACGTATCTTTATGGTACAAACCGAGCGTAGTTTTGTCTTATTCCTCTCTTTGAGATTTATTTGATGGGCTTGTACTTGGGAAATTCAGCAGAAACTACTGTGAGGGAGAGAATACGGGTGGGGATGGGTCGCAACTGTTCCTCATTTTTTTCATTGAAATCTGGGTGCATAGTTGCGAGTCATTAAACAGAAGTGGAGCGGAAGGACTCTGGTCCTGTCATCGAGTATAATAGCAATGTAGCCTTGGCGTTGGAAATAGGAGATCCATTTCCATTAAACGTCCCCTTTGTAGGGCTCCAAATAGGGTGGGGGCCCTTGGCTATCGAATCATAAATTATCACCGTGGGATCCAAGACTATAAAAAGAGCATTTTAGACCTATCTGATGACGACCCGGAACGGCTACCTTCAATTTCAAAGCTAATGAAACCTTCGCTAGATTTTTTGTGATTTCGGGCAAGGAAGAAAAGGCCGTTACGACTCTTTCACCGTTTATTATTGAAAAACAGATTGAATCGTAAACTGGTACTCCAAATAATGTCAAAAATAAACAAAACGGAACACTTTTAATAAAAACTAACAGAAAATCTTAAACCGAAAACTTCCTAAGTCAACAAATTTTTCAACATGAAAGTTTCTGTCGCGGAACATAAAACTTTAAATTCTTGCAAGGGCATTATCCGTGACAGAATGTTAAAACGGGAATTTGAAGCCAGCATCGTTGAGTATCTGAAAGATCAAGGCTTAACGGCCTGTAAACCCTTTAAAATAAAAGACGGAAATCTCATCGACAAGAACACACTTCTGACATTTAACACCACTTCCTTGCCGAAATCACTACAGATTTTCTACAGGATAATACCGGTTGACACGTACGTGCCCAATCCTCTGCGATGTTTTAATTGTCAGAGATTTGGACACCATGAAAACGATTGCACTGTCCCTGACGGCTCGGTTTTTTGAGAAATGCGGTTGCACTGATCATCACACTCAAAATTGCAAGAACCCTCCAAAGTGCGTGAACTGCGGAAAAAAAAACATCTCTCCAAATCAAATGTCTGAAGTTTGGAAAACGGAAAAAGAAACTATGAAAATCAAAGTAACACAAAACGTAACATATTTAGAAGCAAAGAAAAGCTAACAAAATAAACCAAAAAACACATTCGCCAAAGTTGTCCAATCCCTTACCAGCAAACCTGAAACAAAAGAAACATCCACACAATTAAATGAAAAAGATTCTGAAATCAAACCACACTCAAAAGTAATTACTTTTACTGTTAAACCAAAAACATCGTCGCAACCAACTACATCGTCACAACCTACATCTACTCACCATTAAAGATCAGAAAGTAAACCAACTTCACACAGCAGATCAGCCGAACACCAAACATTCTAGCAGATCTCACTCCCGATCCACGTCAGGGTCAGCGGATCGAAAAGTTAAAAAAGACGAAGAAAAGCATAGAGGATCAAACCCAAACAGTAAAGGGGCGTCGGCTGATACAGTAAAACTGGCTAATCAGTACGGCGCCCTTGAGGACATGGAGTTGGATGTTGATCCCTCCACGTTCTCAAAGAATAATAAAAAATATTACGGCATCTGACTTATGAAATTCGCAATGCCGCAAGTGCGCAGGCTGTATGGAGCAGGGAAAAACTAGAATAAACACAAGGTAGCTGTCTACTGCAGACTTGTATGCCCTTTATTTACTCGCAATGCTGGAGTCTACGTGAAAACTGCAAAATATAAAGAAAAAGAATGTATGAGAAAATGATTAAATCTGATACCTCGGATTTATGAGTAATGACAAATTCTCAATAGAAATCTCAAACAGCTTATAACGGGAAATCCGGATGAAATGGTCACAAAATCCATTCCGCAAGAACAATTTCTTTATATTACCTCCTTGGGCCTTCTAGTCTCTTTAAAATATCGCAGAGATAATTATTTATTGAATGTTTTTGTCGCAGAATAATCCCGCAAATTGCAAATGGCGACGCTCGCAAAGGTACTACCTTTCACCGCAAAACCGATATGGATAAAACCCGGTACACTGGCTGGTACTGAGACACCCCAAGACCCCACAGAAACTAGACGCAGTTACATGGCTCCCCTAAAATTTGAAACAAATTTTATCAAAACTATATCAATACAAACAACTCCTGAAGAGTACGGCTTAAGATACAATGTTACTCAGGCTCCTTGTCGGGGAATCCTGGTCCCGGCACCAATTCAGATTCGTAAAGCAAGACCAATTTATGAATAGGTCTGTCCAAGTAGACCTTCGACTCTGTGCGTTTTCCCTTACTATATAAAGAAGAACTGCCAACCAGAAGTTTTACCTTACGAACCAGTCCATCTTTACTAGGAAACACCTCTACAATTTAGCCTAAACGCCATTGATTACGAGGAAGGTTTTCGTCACTATTGAGAACAATGTCTCCCTTTTGCGAATTTCGTTTTTCACCGTGCCATTTTTTTTCCTAACTTGGAGATTTTGGACATATTCTCTCCTCCATCTAGACCAGAATTCGTTTGCTAAATATTGAATCCGTCTCCACCGCTTCCTGCAATACAGATCTAACAGCTGGAACTCACCGGGAGGGGGAAGTATGAGCTTGGATTTCATTGTTAGCAGATGGTTTGGTGTCAATGGCTCAAGCGACATTGGGTCGTTCATGTTTTGTACTGAAAGGGGACGACTGTTGACCATTGCTGCGGCTTCACACATCAATGTGCGCAAACTTTCATCATCAAGTTGTGTTCCGTGATCACGCATCAATGCTGAAAGAACATTTCTGACTGACCTTATTTGGCGCTCCCAAACTCCACCATATGGCTAGCATTGGGAACATTTGGTTTGAATTTGAAGTAATCACAACCTTCTTGCAGTAAAAAATGCCTTATCTGACTTTCATTCAATTCTGCAATTGCTTCGGTTAATTCTCGTTCCGCACCGATAAAATTGGTTCCCCGATCTGACCTTAACACTCGGATGGGACCCCTTATAGATATGAACCTTCTCAAAGCATTAAGGAATGAATCTGTTGTTAAAGAAACGACTGTTTCTACATGTGCAGTTTAAGCAGGTAAAGATAGCCACATAGCGTTTTAACTCCTTCCTTCCTTCACGGATGTAAAATGGGCCAAAATAATCAACGCCACAATAGGTGAAAGGTGGGGCAGGTTCAACTCTATCTTCTGGCAGGTCTGACATTTTCTGAATTTGAGGGCATACTCGCAAACGCCGACAAGTTACACATTTCCTAATAAGACGTGAGACTACAGAGCTTAGACCTACAATCCAAAAACCGTTGTCTCTAATTTCATTGCTGGTCATTCCCCTACCTTGATGTCCTACCCTTTCATGAAAGTACCTTACAACCAAATCGGTGACATGACCAGATTTTGGCAGAATAACAGGGTGCATTACACCATGATTCAATTTTGCTTGACTAAGCCGACCTCCTACCCTTAAAAGACCTACAGAATCAATGAAAGGGTCCAACCGATAAATACTTGACTGCCCTTTGAGAAGCGATTTTCTTTGTTTTACATTGTTTCGGTCAGACTTCTCAATGTCTGTCTCTGTACTTTGAAGCAATACCACTTCCTTTTGAAAGGCTACACTTTGTATTGCTTTAATCACCTTCCGCTCTGCTTCCCTCAGTTCCTCTACTGACAGGGTAAGATTTACTCCCCTCCCCTTTTAATCGAGGAATCATGTTGTCTGTTAAACTTCCTTTCCAACAAACACTGTTTCATATTTCCAACAAATCTAAGACAAAGAGCAACTATTCTCCTCAGTCTTGTCCAACTAGAGTAAGATTCAAGGCATTCGAGAAACTTGGTTTCATTTGCCTTATCTACTTTGGTATTGAAAACCTGCGTTTTCTTAAGTTCACAATCTTCTGAACATACAACCGGCTTTTCTTCATCAGGAGCAGGCAATTCTGACTTCCCGAGGAAACTTGGTCCATTGAACCACTCTGAATTCTTTAACAGTTCATCTGCTGATACACCTCTCGAGGCAATGTCAGCCGGGTTTTCTTTTGTATCTACATACCGCCACTGTGACTTAACTGTGTGGTCATGTATCAGTTGTAGCCGATTCGCCACAAAAACATGAAAACGACGCGAGTCATTCTCAATGTACCCTAGAGCAATTTTGCTGTCCGTCCAAAACCATTCTACAGTATCACTGGCATTTAATTCTTGTTGCAACAGAGAACTGATCTTTACTGAAACTACTGCAGCACTCAATTCCAAACGAGGAATTGTTATGGGCTTCAGTGGAACCACTCTAGCTTTGCTCATCACTACTGAACAACAAACTTGTCCTTCGTCGCTAACCAATCGCAAATATGAACACTGTCCATATCCTGTATGACTAGTATCTGAAAAATGATGCAGTTCCCTTTTAACTACTCTTCCAAATTCAACAGGTTGATAACATCTTCTTATCTCTAAAGATACTAATTTGTGAACACTATTTCGCTATCGTTCCCACCTTGATTTAAGAGAATCAGGAAGTGGATCATCCCAACTTAACTGATCTGCGCATAACAGTTGCAGAATTTTCTTGCCCACTAGCACAACTGGAGAAATTAGACCAAGTGGGTCATATACGGAACAGACAGTAGCTAATACACCTCGTCTGGTTAACGGATGGTCCGAAAGCGTTATTCTGAACTGAAAGCTGTCTGATTCTACGCACCACTGAACTCCTAAAGCTCGCTCTATCGGAAGAGGCTCTTTAAGTAAATCAACATCTACTCGACCTTTAACTCTATCTTCAGGGGGAATTCTCTCAAGAACTATCTTAGAATTTGACAGGAATTTGTGCAGTTTCACACCACCTTTACCAAACATTTCTTTTCTACGTTTTATCAAGCTTATTGCTTGATCATCATCAGGAAGACATGTGAGTCCATCGTCAACATAAAAGTCCTTTCGAAGGAAGTCTGCCGCATCAGAGCCATATTCATCCTCATTATCTGTCGCTATTTGTTTTAAACCGAAGTTTGCACAGCCTTGGGAAGACACTGCCCCGAAAAGATGTACACACATACGGTATTCAGTTGGCTCCTTACTAATGTCATTATTTTCCCACCATAGAAATCTCAGAAAATCACGCTGATCTGGCAGTAAACTGTGATCCACAATCAGTCAACATTTCATCAGGAATGCCAACCCTACTAAACATTTCAATAAGCGCTTTCGCGACACGTTCCGTCTCAATACTCGGTAAAGCTATCGCCTCTGGATACCTTGTCGCATAATCTATCATGGTTAAAATATACCGAGATTTCCTATCAGATCGAGGCTCAATTGGACCAACTATGTCCACTGCCACCCTCTTAAATGGCGTATCAATCAATGGCATTTTTCCTAGAGGTACTTTAGTGACCCGACCTTTCTGAATGGTTCTCTGACAAATATCACAAGATTTACAAAATCTAGCGACATCACCGCAAATACCGGGCCAGTAAAACTCAGTTACAACTCTATCCAATGTCTTCCTAATACCCATATGTCCAGACATAAGCGTTTCATGAGCCAGTATCAACACCTTTCCTCGGAAACTTTGAAGGACCACAAGTTGGAAAGAGACTTTGTTACCCTTTGTGAACTCCCTATATGCCAATAAAAATCAAAAATGAGTTCCTTTAAGAGCAATGAAAACATTCATAAGAAAGAAGATGGGTCATACTACGTAGTTTCGGCTAATAAAGCCTCATCAGTGACCCTGTTATGATCCGGCAAAGAAAGCCAGAGGAAACATACTGCAATTTTGCGAATTTCGAATAGGCAGTCGATTCAAAGACTCATGTACATCAAAATGGGGTCCAAATAATTAAAAACCTGTCTAAAATATGAGTCCAAACCTTTTTTCTCAATAAACCTAGTTTCACCTCGGTTTAAGCCACGACTCACAGTCTTGTTCCCAGATACAACCCTTTTCCTGATGTTTTCCAAAGTTGGATCATCAACCTGAGCTTGCTTGAAAGCCTCCTTGTCATCGTTAATGATCTGATCGGGAACCTTAAGTTTTCTGTAAGGCTTCTCATCCTGCCTAGTTTGAGACCTAGTTACAGCCGCAGCTGAGAAATGAGACATATCAGGAAGTTTTGATCCATCAATGTTACCGATAACCAAATCGTACAACGTATCATTCATACACAAAGCTTCAGTTTTCCCAGTGAAAAAAGGACAATCAATGTCAATCATTGCCAAAGGATACCTTTGTGTGGATTCATCAATCAACGTAACATTTGATTCCTTCCCTATTAACTGACTATCCGAAACCAAACTTCTCCGAACAACACAGCCTGTACACCCAGTATCTCTTAATACAACCATCTTTTTATTATTAACCAATCCTTGTGCCGTCGGTAACCTTGCCTTTAAGAAGTAACTGACACCTTCCCTAGTTTCCTTACTACACTCCTCCCTATCCGAAATCAAAGGATCAACAACCTTATTTTCAAAAATACTTCCAATCTCATCAATTTTCCTAGTTACTTCCGTTTGACAAAAACTAACTTGGTGTGCTGCGCCACGTGGTGTGCTATTATTCTTACCGCGTCCGCGAAAAGACCCTCTAAAATTACCACGACCACGTGTATAACCACGACCTACATTCTGCATATTCTCATTCTTAACCTGAGAACCTTGAGTCTCTACGCGCGTGTTAAAACTTTCCTTAACACCGCTATCCCCAACTCCAGTTGCTCCTACCTCTGCGCTATACAATTGTTTCCTGTCGGGGTTCTTAAAACATTTAATTGTTAAATGCCCCTTGCCGCATATGCTACACTTGATATCCGATCTACCACTCGGTTTGTTCGAGTCAACTTTGTCCTGTTTACCCTGCGCTGCGCCTCTATTATCGCGTTGCCCCTTATTAATGCAACTGTATACGCCCCCGCGCGCTTCTGCAAACAAATCTGCCTCCCTAGCCATTTCATCTAAATTACCAAACTGTTTTGGCTTCAGATGTACATACAGTTCTCTATTACATGACTCCAGGAACTGATCCCTTGCCATGAAATCACAGACAGCCGGAAAAGATTTTTCTATCTTTGCCATATTAAGCCATTTTTCAAAATAACTTCTCAGTCTACTACTGAACTGTATGAACGTTTCTGACTTCTCGGGCCTACTATAACGAAACTGCTTCCTAAATCCGCGCTCTGTCATGTCAAAATTCTTTAATAAAGCATCCTTTAACTTTTCATAATCCGCCGCATCCTCATTTGACAACCGGTCATATACATCAAGTGCGCGCCCTTTGAGCAATGCACTTAAATTCGCGACCCAAACACTCTTATCCCATTTATTAGCCGTAGCATATTTCTCAAACCTAGATAAATAACTATCCATTTTATCTTTACCCTCTTCAAAATAAGGTAACTTAGGATTCCGGGCATGAGCCACCTTCTCAGCTTTTTGCTTTTCAAATTCTAGCTCGAGCTTCGTTCTCTGCATTTCTAATTGGTTCCTTAATTCTTGGTGCTGTAGCTCAAACCCATGTTTTATTTGTTCTAAATGGGCCTCACTAATCTCTTTTTCCTCCCTTTCACTCTTAATGCGCGCCATTTCAAGTTCCTTATTAACATTCAACATAGCTAGTTCATGTTCCCTTTCCTTCTCCTTTTCTTCTAACTTAGCTAGTTCATGTGCCCTTTCCTTCTCCTTTTCTTCAGACCTTAACCTTTCTAAATCCCTTTGCTCTTGCTTTTCTGCCCGCTCAATATCTTGCTGCTCCTTAACAAAACCTTGTAACTCCTTCCCCTCATAAACTAAGTCCTTTCCCATTTGTATTAAACGCTCCATTATTGATAACGTAAATCTCACGTTACTATCAAAACCACTATAAACTGATCAGTTATGATCAGTGATGATTGAATGGGCTTAACTAAAACGTTAAGATATGTGTTATACGCGTTAATCTAACTAAAACGTTAGTTATTAAAGCACACGCGATTTGAAATATCAAATACTTTCGGCAAAGTATGACGTTGCGTACTGGTAGTCTAATATGACGTCATAAACTACCGACGTTTACAGTAAAATGCTACAATCCGACGTTTCATCACATTACAAAACTCCGATCATAACAAGTCACCATTTATGTTTCTATTACGTCATACCTAACCTCCAGCCACAGCGAAAATATTAACGCTACCGTTATGTCAACGTCAGTAAATTGTTAACGTCACTACGTCAGAACCATTTGTGGGTAAGATCAATCAGTACGTCCAGATTAACTTAGTAGAATGTCAGGTAACACAATTAAGTGGGGTCTACTTAAATTTTTCGTTACCAAGAAAAAGTGGGGTTTGCCTTGCCTTCCTGCTCAGAAATTATAAACTTGTCAGTATCCATTTAGTTGAACACATGGGTTTCGCACTTCGTCAACGCAGGTAGGAAGATTCAAGTTAATTTCTAAATGTGGCTGTCGATACATTTTTCTTTAAATTGATGATTCAGAGTATCAATGTGCTGTTCCACAGCCGGGAACACCAGCCAGAGATCAAATCCCTCTTCTGACACCAAATGTTACATGTGGGTTTACGGCGTCCCGCAAACCCCCATGCTGACAAGACAACCGAGCGTGATCTCTGACAGGTGTACGGGCAGCTGTGGGGTAAGGCACAAGAAAGATATTAGATGAATGACATGAATTATTTACAGTATCTATATACAACACTTACTAACACAAAACATCACAATTTGTTGCTTCTGTAGCCAACTCACGACGTCCGCTCCGAAGGCAAAACAATGTTCTGTGCTCGGAACGGGTGACGTGAATACCTACAGAAGCAAACAACAAAAACAACAACAAAAACAAAAAAAGAAACAACTCAAGACGCGACTGGCCAGTTTATAACTTAGGGTGAATCCCCCTCTCGCGTGAATCTTCCTCTCGCGAACTAGTGTAAACTAGTCTATCGACATAGTTGCCGATCACAGGATGATATGTATTATTTAGCGATCGCACTAATCTGATTCGTCTGAATCACCTGCAGGTTATTTAATTTACCTCTTCCATTTGAATGGTCTCACATTTGTTCCCAATGGACAATGGTATGCGCTGCTTACGGTGGTCTGTCCGCCCTTGCTGGACCCTAACCCCCAGCGTCGTACCAATACCTGCTGCTATAAGGCAGGGAGCAGCAGGTCACCACACATTGTTGTGCCTGCAAATTACGATAACTGGACTAAGACACGGTTCACAAAACATACATGCTATATCATGATCCCCCTCCCGGAGAAGTAAGAATATATTCATGCCTATACCGTTATTGCGCATGCGCCGACCAGACACACAGGCTGATTAGTGCATGCGACAAATAACCGTACAGCAGAACTCATCTTGACTGTGCATCAAATTATCAGCACCCAGCGCTTGACACAATAATACTCAAAGTTCATGTTTCCTTACTGAGCACTACAGAAATCAATTAATGCTCACTACTAGTGAGCATAATACTCATCAAATTTGTGCTCACTACATTATCACAAGTAAGAGGCAATTGAACAGACCACGCCTTTGCGCTACCTGGTCAGCCGCCAATTACAGGAAACATAACAATCTCTATTTCATATCCTTCTCCGCGACACGGCTCACAAATATAGCTATTCATTAATTCATTACATTAATAACAGATAGAAACTACAAACAGAAGATTTTCATCTATAATCCACAACATTTGTTAGTGTCTCATAAGGGCCAACACTGTTTGCCGTAAATTCTCTCTGTATTTGGTAGGCACCCCGTCACAACCGTCCTCGCGACGCCGATGACGCAGCTGACGTCATCCCCGCCACTCAGGCCGTTATGACGTGTGGCGACCAAATGTTCCCACTTATCATCATCATGTTCTTTATATGTACATACATGCACAAACTGAGTTATCTGACAAAAACGGCATCATTACAAAATGAACTCGTAATTCTTCTTGAACAAAATTATTTCTAATCAACGTGAACACGCTTGTAAAATAAAATTCATTACGGTTCATCATCACGGATAACCCGACAGGCTCTTGTAAGAGTTTGCCCTGATGATGAAGATATGGTTAAACCCGTCTTAAGTTTTCGTCCCCTCTACACCTAATATCATATTGGGACGGAACCACGGTTTTCTAACCACAGCTAGTCAAAAGTCATGGGTCAAACAAGTGACCCGGCGTTTATTAATTACATTCTACCAAAAGGGGTCTAAAAGCCTAAATGAATCTAGAATGAGCGGGTGTCCAAACTTTACTTCACCAACATCTAGGGTCAGAATGAGACAGGACCTCACTTAGAAAGACTCAATCTACTACTGGAGAAGCCTGGGATCAATCCTGCGACGTCTAGCTGGCAAAGCTAGTAGCTTAATCACTACAGGCTTCAACAGTGAATTCAGAATAGGCTTCAGAAAGTCGTGGTATACTAGAAGTAAACCCCTCCAAAACCTACAAGCATGTTCATACAAAAATAATACTAAACATAGATTTAACATACCTTTTAATAAACTTTCAATTTCCCGACACAATGTTGCGTATACTCGTTACAACTTGACCTGCTGCTAAAGTGTTCGTTTTTCTCAGGGTTTTTATATCTATGAATACTACCAGAAAATCATGCATACTCATATTATCTTGCTAAAATCGTTGCGAGGTGGAGATACCGTCCACAAATGAAGCTAGATAGCAAAAATCGAGTAGATAATGGATTTGCGTTCAAATAGTATATTTCCCATAGGAAAAAATGACGAAACGACCCTATAAATCAATGCCATGACTCCTGTCAAAACGAAAACCCACACAACACGTGACGGGAATGAAAATCATATATGGCACAATTTGGCGGTTGGCGATTTTTAGGCAAATTTTATAGAACTCAGCCTTATAGAGCCCCGCTGTATTGTAAAAACAGATCTCCATAAACCACTCATGCATACATCGTATGATATGTGCATGACTTGTGCATGGAGCAGCACATTTTGCCTACCATATTTCACCTAAAATATTTCACTCGCACCGCCCTACCATATATCTACTAAAATAATTTAGATGTGCATAAGCACCAGAGAGGTTTCCTATTCCATCTCGTAACATGGTACTCGTTAGAATCGCCTCATCGAGGCGGCTCTTACGAGTACCCACAATCTACATTTTAGAGCATAAATAAGAAAATATGGTTTACCCCGGTAAACCCCAGTTTTTAGTATATGAAAGTGGGGTTCAAGAGGGTCTAAATTATATAAGCATGTTTTCGTGATGCTCCCGGGACTATTTAGGTCATATTGAAGACGTTGCTTCCAAATTTGTGGGAATTTTATCCGACATTGAGTTGAAATGACATCTCAATCCCTGCCGCCCAATGAAACCAAAAGGGTTTATATGCATGGACGGCCCGACTCGCACCACTTTGCCTGGGTAGGCTTCGACATTCTAAGCGGTTTACCAGTACTCACGTGCGGAAGCATCATGCAGCCAAGTCTATTTCTGAAAGCCTCGATGGGCGGGGGCAAAAGGGATTTACCTGTACAAAACATATTGTGTATAAATGCGTTCGAAATCCACAACCCGGTTCTTTTGTTGCTTCGATAGCTTTCGGGTGTAATCATAGACACTGCGTTGAAACTGGTTAGAAAAACAGATACATCTAGGGGTTATGTAAAAGCCCGGTTTGGGATTGAGTGTAGTGAGATATATTATCATTGGGAACAAACAAATGTCATTTTCCGCAGATTATAGGCGTTTTACAAAAAATCAGTTCCGGTAAAGAACTAGTCCTCAGTCAAAGATGCTTCTTATTCAGCTGGACCCAGCAGGCACACGTCGTTAGGGCAACGTCACATCAACGTTGGTGCAAACGTCATGACGTTGATGTGACGTTGCATATACACCATGACTTTGCACTGGCGTTGATCTGACGTCACAATTACGTGCCTGCTGGGGAGTTATCAAGTCTAACATTATCAAGATCAAGTCCATTCTTGAGATAGATGCGCGTTTCACTGTCAGGCAGCTGGTATAAATGACAAACTAGATTTTAAAATTTGTCCACTTCGTTCTGAAGAAAATTCTGAAGATTACGGAGCAGTTGCTCATTGATGTGCAGAAATGCACGAGGGTGCAAATGGCACAGCAACTGTAGAAAACGTACCGATAAAAAAATCAGAAAAAAAATGTGTTTGATAGTCTCATATTTAACCGGTGATGAGACAGGAGTCCGTTTTCATGAGCCCAAGCGAAAAACTGATGACCGGATATGGGCTCTGAAACACGCCATATGGCCAACTATTGCTATACGAACACTGACAGCAAAGAAGATGATATACGCCACTTTCTTCAGAAATTCTAGGCCACTCATACAAGTTTCTGTTCCAAAAGGTAGATCGTGTCTGGTAGCCTCTATAACAATATGGTTCTGACAAAAAAGGAACAAATATGAGAAAAGTACATCCAATAGCTGTCCATTTGTTACATGACAAAGCTTCAGCCCACAAATCGACGACTGATGCACAGTTTTTGAAGCCTGGAAAGGCCAAGTATTGTCGCGCACCCGATCCCTACAGCCCAGACCTGGCCCCATGCGATTTTTCCCCAATTTCCGAAAATGAGGGGTCCAGAAGGCATTGGGGTCTACAGTTTACCAGTTTCTTATGGTGTACCCAAAGATGAGTATGAAAATTGTTTCAAAAATTGAATTTAAAGATTAAAACGATGTATTCTGGCTAAAGGGGGATATGTCGAAGGTAACTAGATAGAATTATCAACTTTTAATTACCTTTGTATTCGGGAAACCCCTAAAGGGGTACCTTGGCAAACATTGCAGGCCCATGTCAGACGCCGAGGACCTGCAGTATTTGCTAACAGAATTTTCCATCAAAAATAGAATTAAAAAAAAAAAAAAAAAAAATAGGCCTACCACCCCTTATATGATAAATGGACATGTCCAACAAATAGCAATGGAAGAGTCCACGAGCATACAATGGGTTAAATATTCAGAGAAAATTGGGTCATTTGCTGAGGTTTTCGAACATCGCTAAATAGAAACGTAAGTATCAACTCTAACACACAACAAGGGAAACAATCAACCATGCATTCTCTAGTTTGATTGTTCTTTTCAACACAAAAACCCCACTTTATATAGAGAAAAGTGGGGTTTACGGGGGTATACATTATTTAACTTATTTCTGCTCAAAGAGTAGGTTGTTGGTACTCGTTAGAACCGCCTCAGTGAGACAGTTCTAAAGAGCACCTGCAACCTATGTTTCGGATATAAGTTAGAGGAACATTACAATTTTTCATCAGAAAAAAAAAATCATCACGAAAACATTCCTATATAATTTTGACCCCCTTGAACCCCACTTTTATATAGTAAAACTGGGGCTTACAGGGGTAGACCTTATTTTTCTTATTACTGCTCTAAAATATAGATTGTGGGTACTCGTTAGAACCGCCTCGATGAGGCGGTTCTAACATGTACTCACAATCTATATTTTGAGCAGAAATCGAAAAAATATCACCATTTTTCATCTTAAAATTTCATTTTTTTCTGCGATAAAGGTTACAATGTATTCGTATAGGTGTGTTTTCGTAATGGACCATATTGGAGACATGAAAGAATGCATTATGTCACACGCATGCGCAAGACACACACTTTAGGTTCTTATATTACTCTATTCAAAGTCACCTTGTTAAGCATTATCATTATGTGATGCTTTTGCAGTTAAATACCTGAAACATATATTTCTACTTGCAGTAAAAGAGTATTACATACGGAATAATAACATGTTTCAGTGGCAAAAGACGAGGAAACATATGCATGTTTATGTAGCGCACACTTCTGTAACAAATATATATATTCTTTGGTTCGGTAGGCAAATAACTGACCCAAAGTTACTAAGCACAAGTAGCTCTTCGGTGCTGATGTTCACGTGACTATCATTGCGTTGTATGAAATCCAAATGTAACGTGTATTTATAGAAAACAGCCTCACGACTCTTATCACTGTCCGGTCAGAGTTTTGCGTAAGAGGGTTATCAAAGGAATCTTGACTGGAATTATGCGTTGGGTTTGGCAAACAGTGTAGACTCAGATCTGACGCTACAGTACTCGACATTTGATCAGATCTGCACTGTTTTTATACATTACATGACTTTAAACCGGTCCCGGTAGCTCAGTCGGAAGCTTGTCTGACTGATTATCAGGAGGACGCGGGTTCGATACCTGCCGGACTCGGCAGCTTTCTTTCGTGGAGATTGAGCATGAAGTCTTTTCTATGATCATTTCCCTCCTTCCGCTGATTAAAGAAGGGCAGTTGTCAGTTTCTGGCGAAAGAATATGCACTGTACTGGTTAACCGCTTACGTATAAGCCTGCCCAGGAAAAGTGTGGATAGGTAAACTGACCGGCTCAAAATGACCTAAATAGTGTGTACTGGATCATTAAACCCCAACGCAAACAAATACAGTAGAACTTCGATGGCTCGAACACCGATTGCTCGTTTACCATGGTTGAGTCGAACCCGTATTTGAGTCCCTAGAGAATTCCTTTACATATAAAATAGTGAGGGAAACATTCAGGAGGTTTTGTGTTTTATCTTGCTAATGTATGCTGTGTATACGCATTAGAATCGCCTCAATGAGGCGATTCTAATGAGTACACACAGCATACATTTATTATAAAGAAAACTCAGTAGCTATTTCCAAATTTCCAGGATCGCGCCCTCAATGGCACTAACAATAACCCTCCTTGGCTCGCACTACCGCTGTCTCGAACAAATTTTCATGGTCCCAAAGGGGTTCGAGCCATCGATGTTCGACTGTACAAACAAATACAGGACTTTAAGGGTTAAACGAAACAGTCTAAATCCCTGGCCAGGACCATTTTTTCAGCCTACACTCAGAGACAATCCACCCACCAGTGTTGATTTTATCACAAGCTTCGCATGTAATTTTATCGCACCGGTGTATCGACAAGTAACACATACATGTGCGCCACCGGCCATCGGGGCTTGGAGAAATAGATTGGGTTGCATGGTTCTTAGGTCTAAGTATACCTAAGCAAAGTGGTGCGTTTAAATCCGAACTGTTGTTTGGGCGGTAGGGCTTGAGATTTCATTTCATCTCAGTGTCGGGTAAAAGTCCCATAAAATTGGAAGCAACGTCTCCAAAATGATCTACAGAGTATTTCCGGTACGCAAAACATCAATTCAAACAAACAAAACACATACATGTACGCGCGGAACTGGCCGTAATAAATTGGCGTTTGTTTATATCCAGAATAGACGGGTCTCCGTGAACTAGTGGATAAGAGCGCTGACCCTTAATCATTTGGTCTCTCACCGCATCCTTTAACCTCTCATAATTTGCCAAATCGTCATTTGACAACCTGTCATAAACATCAAGTGCGTGCCCCTTAAGTAATACTCTTAAATCCGCGACCCAAACCTTCTTATCCCATCTTTTAGCCGTCGCGTATTTCTCAAACCCGGACAAGTAACTATCCATCTTAACTTTACCCTTTTCAAAATATGGAAGTTAGGATCCCGTGCATGGGCAACTTTGTTTTGCTTTTTGTCTACCCCCATGGGCATAAGCATTACAGACGTTGTGTTTAACACGGAAGTACAGCAATTGGTTACCCAAATTGCAGGTTGACTTTATTTTTGTCCCGTTGTGGGGCTGTTTATGCTGTTGTCCCGTTGTCGGGACTGTTAATGCTGTTGTCCCGTTGTCGGGACTGTTTATGCTGTTGTTCCGTTGTCGGGACTGTTTATGCTGTTGTCCCGTTGTCGGCGCTGTTTATGCTGTTGTCCCGTTGTCGGGACTGTTAATGCTGTTGTCCCGTTGTCGGGACTGTTTATGCTGTTGTCCCGTTGTCGGGGCTGTTTATGCTGTTGTCCCGTTGTGGGGGCTGTTTATGCTGTTTTCCCGCTGTGGGGGCTGTTTATGCTGCTGTACCGTTGTCGGGGCTGTTTATGCTGTTGTCCCGTTGTGGGGCTGTTTATGCTGTTGTCCCGTTGTCGGGACTGTTAATGCTGTTGTCCCGTTGTCGGGACTGTTTATGCTGTTGTTCCGTTGTCGGGACTGTTTATGCTGTTGTCCCGTTGTCGGCGCTGTTTATGCTGTTGTCCCGTTGTCGGGACTGTTAATGCTGTTGTCCCGTTGTCGGGACTGTTTATGCTGTTGTCCCGTTGTGGGGGCTGTTTATGCAGTTGTCCCGTTGTCGGGGCGTTTATGCTGTTGTCCCGTTGTGGGGGCTGTTTATGCTGTTGTCCCGTTGTTGGGGCTGTTTATGCTGTGGTCCCGTTGTCGGGTCTGTTTACGCTGTTGTCCCGTTGTCGGGTCTGTTCATGCTGTTGTCACGTTGTTGGGGCTGTTTAAGCTGTGGTCCCGTTGTCGGGGCTGTTTATGCTGTTGTCCCGTTATGGGGGCTGTTTATGCTGTTGTCCCGTTGTCGGAGCTGTTTATGCTGTTGTCCCGTTGTGGGGGCTGTTTATGCTGTTGTCCCGTTGCTGGGGCTGTTTATGCTGTGGTCCCGTTGTCGGGCCTGTTTACGCTGTTGTCCCGTTGTTGGGGCTGTTTATGCTGTTGTCCCGTTGTTGGGGCTGTTTATGCTGTGGTCCCGTTGGCGGGACTGTTAATGCTGTTGTCCCGTTATGGGGGCTGTTTATGCTGTTGTCCCGTTGTCGGGGCTGTTTATGCTGTTGTCCCGTTGTGGGGGCTGTTTATGCTGTTTTCCCGCTGTGGGGGCTGTTTATGCTGCTGTACCGTTGTCGGGGCTGTTTATGCTGTTGTCCCGTTGTGGGGGCTGTTTATGGCTAAAACAAAGAATACACATTAAAACTTCAAAATCTCGAACATGGTTGTTTCGTTTACTATGGCTAATTGGAACACGCCCTCATTACGAAAACACACCTATACAAATACACTGTAAACTTTACCGCCGAAAAATCGACAATTCTAAGATGAAAAATTGTGATATGTTTTCTTATTTCTGCTCAAAATATAGATTGTGGGTAGTCATTAGAACCGATAGGTCCTTACGTGTACCCTCGATCTATATTTTAGAGCAGAGATAAGAACAATATGGTTTACCACCTATAAACTCCAGTTTTACTATATAAAAGTGGGATTCAATGGGGTAACAACTATGCAGGCATGTTTGTTTGATGTTGTGTTTACCGGCACTCATGACCTGTGCACCGAAGCATAATGCCCCCGCCCATAGGGGCATGAAGAAATATATTGGGCGACAGGGCATGAGATATCATTTCATCTCAGTGTCGGGTTAAAGTCCCACAAAATTGGAAGCAACGTCTCCAAAAATGACCTTTACAGTGTTGACGGGGGCGTTAAACCTGAAATCAACAAACAATCAAACAAGCACCGAAGCACCGTGACGTCCAATCTATTTCTCCGGTGCAATGGAAGTGAAATAATACATTATTCAATCTCAAAAATGAATTTTGTTGACCCGTCGGGATGACCCCGCGACTTGGACGAGCGAATGAGACACTATAGTCATCAGAAGAAGACGAAAAATAGAAGTAAAGTAAAATGAAAAGTATAGTAGTAAAGACCGTCATTATTTTAACCCTTTGTAAACCAGTGGATTGTCCAATTACTATAAGATGAACGAGTCCATTTGTCATATAAGGGGTGTCAGGCCTATTTTACTCTCGGTTTTATAAGCTCACCTGGGCCGAAGGCTCCAGGGGAGCTTATAGTATAGTGGGTCCTCCTTTGTCCGTCGTCCGTCCGTCGTCCGTCCACACTTTTGAGCAGCTATATCTCTGCAGCCGGCAGGCTGATCTCAATCATTTCTCATCTGTAGCATGCCTCTGGTGGGCCATTGACGTGATAACATAAACTTTTTTTCAAAATCGCAGTAAAACTTTGGCAACCACAAGGTCCCATAGACTTACAATGAGAAAATGCTTGTCATCACCGTAGCGCCTTCAGTTTTGATCGGATCTTTCGGAAACTTATATGTAAGGTGGCGCGGGATAAAATCTCGGATGAGTTCGAAAACTGGCCAAGTCGGCCCATTTATCATAGAGTTACGTCCCTTTGATTGCTGAAAATGCCAATTTTTGACCTTGTCATCACCGTAGCCCCTCCAGTTTTGATCGGATCTTTCTGAAACTTATATGTAAGGTGGCTGTGGATAAAATCTCTGATAAGTTCGAAAACCAGCCAAGTCGGCCCATTTATCGTAGAGTAACATCCCTTTGATTGCTGGATATGCTGTCATCACTGTAGCTCTTTCAGTTTTGATCGGATCTTTCTGTAACTTATATGGAAGGTGGCTGGGGATAAAACCTCGGACGAGTTCGAATACCGACCAAGGTGGCCCATTAATCATAGAGTTACGTCCCTTTGATTGCTGAAAATATCGATTTATGACCTTGTCATCACCGTAGCCCCTTCAGTTTTGATCGGATCTTTCTGAAACTTTAATGTAAGGTGGCTGGTGATACAACCTCGGATGAGTTCGAATAACGGCCAAGTTGGCCCATTTATCATAGATTTACGTCCCTTTGATTGCTGAAAATGTCGATTTTTGACTTTGTCATCACCATAGCCCCTTCAGTTTTGATTGGATCTTTCTGAAACTTATGTGTAAGGTGGCTGGAGATAAAATCTCAGAGGAGTTCGAAAAGCGGCTAAATCAGCCCATTTATCATAGAGTTATGTCCCTTTTTGATGGCTGAAAACGTTGATTTTTGACCATATCATCAACGTAGCCCCTTCGGATTTTTCTGAAACTTATATGTAAGGTGGCTGGGGATAAAAACTCGGATGAGTTCGAATACCGGCCAAGTCGGCACCTTTATCATAGAGTTACGTGTCTTTGAATGCTGAAAATGACTATTTTCGACCTTGTCATCACTGCTGCGCCTTCAGTTTTGATCGGGTCTTCATGAAACTTAAAAACAAGTAAGTCAGGCAGAAAATCTCAGAGGAGTTTAAAAACCCATGAGCTTTGCCTATTTATCACAGAGTAACATCCCTTTGATTGCAGCAGTTAATTGCTTATCCTTGAACTTGTCATCACCATAGTCCCTTCAGTTTATATCGAATCTTCTTAATAAGTCAGGAATAAAAGCTTGAATGAGTTTGAAAACCGGTAAGGTCAGCCTATTTATCATAGAGTTACATTCTACTTGATTTGCAGAAAATGCTTACCCTGTCATCACCATGTCCGCCCATAAATCAGAGCCTCCGTGGTGCAGTGGTTACGCTACTCGCCTTGTAAACCAGGGATCGCAGGATCGATCCCGGGCTTCTCTAGACTTTCGGATGAGTCTTTAAACCGAGGTCCCGTTTCCGTATGACCTTAGCTGTTGGTGGGACGTAAAACTAAAACTCACTCACTCACTCCGCCCATAAATCCTTCAGTAAAGGTTGGCACTTCCTGAAACTTCGAATCTGTTAGCTCAGGTGAGCGATACAGGAACAGCTTGGGCCTCTTGTTCTATTTTTGACGAAAAGTCTGTTAGCAAATAGTGCAGGCCCTGATCAGACGCCGCGTTATGCGTCGTCTGATCTGGGCCTGAACTGTTTGCTAAGGTATCCCTTAAGGGTTTTCCCCGCATGCAATTAACCCATAATATGATAATTGGACCACCCACCTAATGAGGTTGGAGTAGTCAATTTCCAAATATAGGGGTGTCAGGCTTGTTTTTGATTGTGGAAAGATTTACATGTACAAGCTGAATCATCGCCAAAATACGCCTATATAATTCTCCCTTGAACACCACTTTTATATTGTAAAACTGGGGCTTACACGGGTATACCTTATTTTTCTTATTTCTGCTCTAAGATATATTGGAGGCGGCTCTTACTATTACCCACAATATATATTTTGAGCGGAAATAAGCAAAATATCACAGTTTTTCATCTGAATATGTTCGTGTTTTTTGTTGTTGTTTTTTTCGGCGGTAAAGTTTACAATGTATTTGTTTAGGCGTGTTTTTGTAATGGTTCTTAAAGCAAACAGTGTAGGCCAAGCGTCTGATCTGGGTCTGCATTGTCTGATAATGTTAACCCATTTAGTACAAGAAACCCCAAAACGGGTACCCTGGCAAACAGTGCAGCCGCAGAACGCGGCGTCTGATCGGGGCCTCCACTGTTTGCTAAAAGTTTAGCCATTTTCCTAATCAAATTTGAAGAAAACACAACTTGACACCCCTACATTTTGAAATGGACTCCTTTTATATATAAGGAGGAAGATTCCATTTGGTACTAAAAAGGGTTAAAAAGGTCGCTAGGCCTATATTTGTTAGGACAACCTGAAAGCCCATTTAAAGTGTTTAAGAAAAAGTAATTAATGGACCTCTATTCTACATCAAGTGAACAAGTCCGTGAAATGAAGACCCCCCTATACCCCACTTTATATAGAGAAAACTGGGGTTTAAGGGGGTATACATTATTTTTCTTATTTTTTTAACCTCAATGAGGTGGTTCTAACGAGCACACACAACCTATGTTATGAGTATTTATAAGAAAAATATCAAGGATTTTCATCAGAAAAGTAGCCATTTTGGAGATGTGAAAAATGCACTATATCGTACGGGTGAGTTATCGTAATGGGGACAAAACCATGACCAAAATAGCTTCATCTAATGGACCTCTACCAAGATTATTCAAACTGTAGTCCTGAAGCCAAAAATGACCCCCACCCAGGGGCCCACTTGTTTTAAATAGACTTATATAGGGAAAACCTTTTTGAAACCAGAAGGTCCAGACCTTTGGTATTTGGTGCCCAGTTTCTACTAGTGGACCTGTGCCATGACTACTCAAATCTTAGCCATGGGGCCAACAATTGTATGTAGCTTCGTCTAGAGGACATTTACCAAGATTGTTCAACTTACAGCTCGAGGACCAAAACAAATGGCCCCATTTCGTGACCCACTTGTTTTACATATACTTGTATAGGGAAAACTTGGCTGAAACGAGAATGCCCCTGCCTTTGATATTTGATACACAACTTTCTTAAGTATCTCAAACCTTAGGGGCTCACAACTTTCATTTCTGTGTTCTATTGTATATAGATGGGGAGCCGGGCTGCTTAGTACAGTTGGAAGCATGTCGGACTACGAGGTTGCGGACTTAAGTCTAATTCTGGCCAAGTTCTTAGTACTGGTTAACCATTTAGGATTAAGCCTGCCCTAAATTGACATAATCCTATTGGGTTCAAAATCGTAATGGGTAATAGTTCAGTAAATATTTAACTTGGATAGCTGATGATAAAAGTCAGGGACAAAGACTTGATTTGTTTTGTTTGTTTGATTTGAGGTTTTACGCCCCTTCAACACTGTATAGTTCATTTTGGAGACGTTGATTCCAATTTTGTGAGACTTTTACATGCCATTGAGATGAAATGACCTCTCATGCCCTGCTGCCGAATGAAACCAATAGTTTTTATAAGCATGGACGGTCCGACACTCGCACCGCTTTGCCTCGGTAGGCTTAGATCCTCCAAGCGGTTTACCAGTACTCGTATGCGGGTCGGTTTGAGTTCTGCGTGGAAGCACCATGCAGTCTATGTTTTCTTCAAGCCCCAATGGGCGGGGGCCGGACAAAGACTTGAACACGTCTATTTTCTGTATGTCATTACAGTACACCCGTTTAGACGTTTATCTTCCCCTGAACGTGTTTAGATATCGTACTAACAGCTACGTCATAAATGCAAATACAATACATTTAAAACACTACACGGTCTCCAATAAAGTAAGATATTGATTGGCTTAACGATACGCCAACCATTGTGGGTCATTTTGTGTTGTCTTCCAGAGGAAGGGAGAAAAAGACAGATGTGATAGTAGATTAGATGAAAATTAAGGTCAGTGGAGAAAGAGGAAAATGAATGGAAGTGTAGAAACAGAAGAAACTAGATCTGCAGTCGATGGTATACCATCGCAAATACCCGCTTTTTCTATTAATAACACTAATGACTATGTATTAGCTAGCCAAAACTACATGTAAGTTAAAAAAAGTTGCAAAGAACATTCTAACTGATAAGCAAAGTTTCAGAAGTGTAACTCTTATAGTTTAGAAGATATGGCAAAGTCATACTTTTTTACCTTTGACCATTGGGTTATGTTGAGGTCCACCTAAAGTATCCCAATGTATTCTATATTCCAACAGTCATCCAATAACCAAGTTTCAGAAGTGTTATTGTATACTAAGGCGGTGTTTCTACTGTGGTATATTATTGCCATTTACTTGGAATTCATCTATCCACGTGAACTTGAAATTAAGGAAACAACAGAGACTGCAACCTCCTCCTCATACTTGCATTGATATCTCTATATTAACAACGGGAAGCTTACTACTAGGTTCTACGATAAACGAGATGACTTCAATTGTCCTGTTGTTAACTTTCCCTTCCTGAGCAGTTATATCCCGTCTGCACCAGAATATGGAGTTTACGTTTCACAGTTAATCCGTTATGCTAGAGCCTGTTCCAAGTATCAGGGCTTGATGGAACGTGGGAAGGTGCTCACTATCAGGTTGTTATGCCAGGGATATCAAAAATCAAACTGGTATCAACACTAAAGAAGTTCTATGAGAGGCACCATAATCTTGTTGATCCATACAATGTGGTCATTTCCAGAATTATGTCTGATATGTTTGCCAATGGAAAGCCATAGGAAGACTTCCAAAATCTCGGACATACCCTTCTCGGTATTTACACCTTTTCTTCGTTCGGGTCGATGGGCATGGTGGGCGAAGCTTGCTTACCAAGTAATGCTTACTATCCGCGGACGCCTGATTACACTCTTTGCCAATTTTGTATATGGACTAATGATTCTGGAATAACGCTTTGGTACAAAGACCTAAACTACTTAAGTTACATGTATGTATGGAGGTTTGTTGAATTTATCTCAAAATATATGCTATGCGTTCTCATTAGAATCTCATCAATGAGACTATGTTCGGAAGTTTATTGAGTTTATCCTCAAAAAGTATGTTGTTTATTGTCATTGGAATCGCATCAATGACATTTTGTATTATAAGAATCTTATATGGGTGTGAGGGGTGGATGGAAAATCCATCCCGAGGGACACTGTCCGGCATCAGGAGGCTTGCCGAGTGATGCCGGACAGTGATCCCAAGGGACGGATTTTTCTATCCGCCCCTCACGACCATATTGGATTCTTTTTTCTCGCGACCCTTCCATTTCTTAGCGCAGATTTTTAATGCTGCAGTCACTTCGTTTACCGACGTCCGCCATATTGTGTTGACACTACAGGAATGTTTAGTGACGTCACGTAACGTGCATCACGTCAACCTTAACGACGGCGCAACCTGGGTCGTATTCAACCAGTGTATTTATCAAACACGCTAGAATATTCGATTTTGGGTGAAAACATCAGGGTCAGGACATAAATTTTTATCCCAGGGTAAAATCACGGATTTCCTTGTCTGGTATTCAAGAAGGAAGTTAATTGCGTTTATCTTTAAACGTGTGTTGTGCGTTATCATTAGAATCGCAACGGTCAGGTTACATGTATGTATGGAGGCTTGTTTAGTTTATCTTCAAAATGTATGCTACATGTATGTGTTCTCATTAGAATCACATCAATGAGACTATGTACGGAAATTTATTGAGTTTATCTTTAAACGGTATATTGTGTGTTTTCATTAGAATCGCATTAGTCAGGTCACATGTATTTATGGGGGCTTGTTGAGTTTATCTTCAAAAGGTATGCTATGTGTTCTAATAAGATTCGCCCCAATGAGTAAACATTGTTTAGTCATCCCCATTATTCATCATGACTTGGTGGTCTGATTAACCTCAGTATTTCGGACTATCACATAACTCGAACAATAATTCGTGGTTACAAACGTATGGTAGTTATTCAAATGCAGGTAAATTCCAATAATCCACTTAAAATTAAGACAAGTTGTGCTTTAAAAGTATTTTAGAAGGCTTCAGCCATATTGCATATGTGATTTCTCTAGTGTAAGACCACCTTTGGAACTGTTCGAAAGTGGTCTTAAAGACCAATTTTGAACAGTCCCAAAGGAGGTCTTATTATTGGCATTTTACTGTATATATAGCCTCTTATATGAGTGTAGGAGTTGCACTAAGACAGCTGCAGATTTGTTTTTAGGGTCTCCCCAATCGGGGCTTGGAGAAATAGATTTGGCTGCATGGTGCTTCAACGCAGATCAGGATATGGCCGCACTTGAGCACTGGTAAACTGCTTAGAAGGACTAAGCCTGCCCTGTGTTATGCATAATAATTTATTTTTCTGATTCCCACTTTCTCCCCACTGACCTAATAGTGCTATAAATATCTTGTTAATCTTCTTATAGAAGATTCTCGAAAGCCTGAGTCACAGATTAATTTCTATTTCTAAACATCTTGTTTACAAGGAAAAGTACTTTGGAACCTTCCAGAAAGTTCCGGTTTGCATTATTTTTAGAAAATTATATCATCTTATTCCACAGCCCTCTGGAATGTTCTAGAGAAATCTTGGGGTCTTTAAAAGAGCTTGATTTTTCTCTTTGAGTCAGACTTTGGAGTTTCAAGTTTGGGCTTAGAAAAAAAGTTATTTCTAAATTCTGTGTTGGATTGTTAAAGGATATTACTTTTCATTTTGGACTGTGAATTCTGTGGGATCAAGGAAAATAGATATATTCAGGATATTTTATAACTGAGCTAAGTACATTTAATTTTCTTACTTCTACAGGTTAAAATTAACTTGTAAATAAATTTTGTTATTTTTTTCCAAAAGGCTTGTTTGCTTTTTCTTTCTGCTACGCCTGGCTCGTAACACCGGGCAAAGTGGTTTGAGCTGGACCTTCAAATGCATAAAAGCATTTTGGTTTCATTGGGCTCATTGGGCGGCAGGGCTTAAGATGTCATTTCAGCTCATATCTGGTAAAAGTCCCGCAAAATTGAAAGAAACGTCTCCAAAATGACTAAATAGTGTTGACGGGGACGTTAAACCTCAATTTAAGCAATGTTTGTTTATTTTTTGTTTGATTTGAGGTTTAACGTCCTCATCAACACTGTATAGGTCATTTCCCATTCGGTGGGACTTTTATTCGACAGAAGATGAAATGACATCTCACGTGCGGCCAGTGTCAGCTCTGCTTGGAAGCACCATGCAGCCAAATCTGTTTCTCCAGGCCAATTTTGTGGGACTTTTACTCGACATTAATATGAAATGACATCTCAAGCCCTGTCGCCCAATTAAACCAATAGGGTTTATATGCATGAACGGACCAACTCGCTCTGCCTTGGCAGACTTATATTTTCTCTAAGTGCTTTACCAGTACTCGTGTGCCGTCGGTTTCAGCTCTGCGTGGAACCATCATGCAACCCATCTATGTCTTTAAGCCCAGATGGGTGGGGACATTCAAGCAAACAGAACCTTTCATTCCTGAACGTGATGTTTGTGTATACAGCCGTCTCTTCGATTTACGACATCCACCGTGTTTTTGGTGACGCCAAACATAGCGACGGCACACCACCAGTTTACATCTATAGGTGAACATTCAATCCCTGGGTACAATAACCTGGGTTTGATAAGAATTTCTATCCCTGGCTTATATTCAGTAGGTCCTTATCTGGGGTGCAAGAAATGCATAATATAACTCTGGATAATAGAGAATATCAGATTCGTGTCTTTCGATATCAAGTTTATTAAGCAAGGCTTCAAGGACGCTAGTGGAATCGCGAGGCTTTCCGAGCGATTATACGTGCGTTCTCAATCACGTGAACAAGTCCTTGAAATGAACATCCCCTAAACCCTAAATTAAATAGAAGAAACTGGGGTTTACTGGGGTATACATTACTTTTATTATTTCTGCTCAAGGACATAGGTTATGGGTACTCGTTAGAACCGCCTAACGAGCACCTACAACCTATGTTAGGAGTAGACATAAGAGAACTACCATAAACTTTTTCATCAGAAAAGTTGCAAATTCGAAGATGTGAAAAAAAAATGCACTGTGTCGCACGGGTGTGTTAATGGAAGCTGAGCCTGATAAACTTGATATCAAAAGACACAAATCTGGTGTTCTCCCCTTATAACTCTTTAAATTGGCAAAGCTTGTTGTCGGTTGTCCTCAGAGCGTCCCAATATTCCGGCGCGGAATATAATCGGTCAGTATATTTACTATCAGCTGACCGTTATTTTTCTTTTGATCTTTTTTAATGTAAGTTTTTTTTTTTCAATTTTTCCCAGTAATAATAACGTTTAATAGCCATTTTCGTCGGTAGTCCGCGTCATTCATAAAAGTGCAATGTCACGTTGGCGTGATAAAGCTCACTTGTCCTGAGATAGCATATCTTTATCAGGTCAAGGTTTTACAATGCATCGGGGCTTTAAGAAATAGATGGGTTGCATGATGTTTCCACACACAGCTGAAACCGACCGCACAGGAGTACTGGTAAAGCGCTTAGAGGATCTAAGCCTGGCCCAGGCAAAGCGGTGCGAGTCGGACCGTCCATGCTTATAAACCATGTTGGTTTCATTGGGCGACAGGGCTTGAGATGTCATTTCATCTCAATGTTGGGTATAAGTCTCACCAAAATGGAAGCAACATTTCGAAAATGATCTATACAATGTTGACGGGGACGTTAAACCTCAAACAAACAAAATCAGTCGGCTGTGAAATTATGGTCATCAGTCTCATGTCCAATTGCACTAGCTCATCACGTCAACAAGTCCGTGAAATGAAGACCCCCTTAAGCCCCACTTTATATAGAGAAAACTGGGGTTTACGGGGGTTTACATTATTTTTCTTATTTCTGCTCCAAGACATAGGTTGTGGGTACTCGTTAGAACCGCCTCACTGAGGCGGTTCTAACGAGCACCCTCAACCTATGTTTTGATCATTTATAAGAAAAATATCACGGATTTTCATAAGAAAAGCTGCCATTTTGGACATATGAAAAATGCACTATATCGCACTGGTGAGTTGTCGTAATGTTTATCGTGTCGTTATGGAGGAGAATCCCTGTTAGGAGTATGATAGGTAATTATGGCGTTTTCCCCATCATAACCCCAAGAAACAAATGTTACAGACAGTTTTTAGGATCGCAAATATATTTAACATGTGTTTATTTGAATAAAAACAAATATTATAGACGTTTGTTAGCATCGCCTCGGAAATAACATTTGTTTCTTTGAGTATTACATTACAAGAATATTTCAGGACTACGGACTCGGTTTTAGCTAAGTATTCATAAAAAATGAAATTGTTGTTGTTGTTACCTCCCTTCCATTATCTACCTTGGTAGATCATATGCATAGCTTCTAGGTTTATAACCACTCTATGACAACTGCGTCGGGGAGTCGACTCTTTGACTCAGCGGTTAGAGCACTGGACTATCACCCGAGCGGCCCGGGTTCGAATCCCACCCTAGGCGGGGATTTTTTCAGGCTATGCCACTTTCCTTTGTTACGGCTTTCATGTCGTAAGATGGGGGCGCGTCGTCCGGGATCGGACTTTACATGCCAGAAATGGCTTCGCGCCGAAATTGGCTCCACGTCATCATACATGCAGTTGTCAGGGAGTGGTTATAAACCTAGAAGCTATGCATATGTTCTACCAAGGTAGATAATGGAAGGGAGGTAACATTATAACGAGTTTTGCCGTTATAACGAAAGTTGGTATAAACAGTGTTGACTGTATTGGCTTACAGTGGGGCAAGTCTTGCTGTCCTTGTATTTTCTTGCATTTCTTCGCTTTTATTTTTAATCATTTTAATCTTTCTTACACAACAGACAAGCAAATCCGTCATAATTTTACCCCGGGACAGAAATTTATGTTCTGACCCTGGTATTCCGACGCAAAATCGAATATAATCGCGTGTTTGATAAATGCACTGGTTGATTACGACCTCATATGCGCCGCCGTTAAGGTTGACGTCCCAGCACGTTATGTGACGTCACTAAAATTCCTGTACTGTCATCACAATATGGCGGACGTCGGTACTCGAAGTGACTGCAGCATTAAAAATCGCGCTATGAAATGGGAGGCATGCAAGAAAAGAATCCCATATGGGTGTGAGGGGCGGATAAAAAAAATCCGTCCCTCGGGATCACTGTTAGGCATCACTCGGCGGGCCTCGTGATGCCGGACAGTGGCCCTTGGGACGGGTTTTTCCACCCACCCCTCACACCCGTATAAGATTCTTATATTCTTCCCTGTCCATTCTCTTTTGTCCCCTCTCAGTACACTTTTCTTTTCTTTCCCTCTTTCTGGGAGACGGAACAAAATGACCCACAAGATTTAATATAGGGATCAACCATGGTTTTTCATGCATTAACATTCGCCGGGTTCCGAGGAAGCTGTTTGTAGGCCGAATGTTCAAATATCTTCCGAGGGATCTGGCAAGTGTTAATGCAATGAAATAACCATGGATGATCGTTGTTCTTGCATAACTTACGATTCCGACCGCAAATTTTGACGAAAACGTCAAAAGCTTCATATAAACTCCATATAAACTCTTCTAATGCGACCGGCAAAGCAACATGGCGGCCGGTTCAGAATGTTATTTACAATGACGTTGTTACGCAGTAACCATCTGACGTCATCATAGAACCCTACAATGCTAAGTTCAGGGCGATAACGTTACGTCGCTCAACGCAATGCAAACAAAGCAAGGCCAGTCTTGTGATAGCAAAAGCCCAAAAATCATGTTCAACTTCATGATTTGAACATGGTTCTTGCTGTTTGAGCACTGGTTTCAACATTTGACAATGGCTTCAAACAGCCATGCGCATAGATATTTATGCAAGAACGTGTCGTTAAACCAAATCAATCAACTATATATATTTTGATCCCTTGAACCCCACTTTTATTTGTAAATCTGGGGTTTATTGGGGGTAAGCATCGTATTTCTGCACTAAAATATAGATTGTGGGTACACGTTAAAACCGCTTATCTTACGAGTACACACAATCTATATTTTGAGCAGAAATAAGAAAATATCACAATATTTCGTCTTAAAATTTTCTTTTTTCAGCTGTAAAATTTTCACTGACTTTGTATAGGCGTGTTTTCGTAATGTCAATCAATCAGTCAGTCAATCAATCGATCAGTTGATTGAATTTCTATATGACAAAAAATAATCCACTGACAACAATTGTCCAACGATGGGTTAGCCCTACTTATCAGTAGCGAAACAAAAACACAAATTTTACACCATTTTTTATTCTCCCAAAATCAATAAAGTATAATTAATACATTTGGTCTGTGAGATGTTTACACAGTGTACTTACAGTAACATGTAATTATTCAGCAATGAGAAAAGGGCACTTATCGCATACATAATTGCGTCCAACATGGTGTCAGATAATGATAAATAATTGCGTCCAACATGGTGTCAGATAATGATTAATTTTAGGTAAAAATGATAAAATATTTTTTATTTCAAATTTCAACAAAGATTGTTGGTACTCGTTAGAACCGCCTCATTGAGGCGGTTCTAACGAGTACCCACAACCTATGTTTCTGAGCAAAAATACGTCAGATAATGTATACCCCAGAGATCCAATTTTCTCTATATAAAGTGGGGTTTAGAGGCGTCTTCATTTTACGGATTTATTATCCTGATGTATGTAAACACACAATGTTCAGTCAAGCCATAAGGAATGAAACATGACGTTTTGCATGAAATACCCCTAACCCATTGTATGCTGGTGGACTCTTCCATTGCTATATTTTGAACAATTACATTTGTCATATAATGGGGTGTCAGGCCTATTTGTACGTTTTTATTCAAATTTTGGTGGAAAATTCTGTTAGCAAATAGTGTATGCCCTGATCAGACGCCGCGTTCTCTGGTGTCTGATCTGGGTCTGCACTGTTTGCCAAGGTATCTCTTTAGGGGTTTCCCGCATACAATAGGTTAAAGTCTCCTCTTCCAATATTCAAGAGGGCCCTCGATTATCGGAGTTTGAAGAAGTGCTTCCATGCAGGGCTGAAACTGACCGCACACACGTTTTGGTAACCGTTAAAAGGGTCTAAGTTTGCTAGTCGGACCGTCCATGCAAATTAACCCAATGTCCGGTAAAAGTCCCACTAGGCATACGATTAGAAGCAGCGTCTCCAAAATGATCTTTATAGTGGTGAGGAGGGCTTAAAACCTCAAGTCAAACAAACAAACCCGTGAACACCAAAGGTTCTGGCGAGTCTATGCGTATGCGCATGTGATAATGACCCATTTCTCATCAGCTGACTTAAGGGGAATTGATACATCTTCAGGGGAGGTAACTCCTGCAAATGTATTTTTGTCTCCCGTGTTATTAGGGGTCAACTGTTAAACGAAAAGTATTTCCTTTAAGAGTAGACCGCTTTTAAGCGGGACAGGGCTTATAGACAAGCGAGCTGGAAGTCCCGAAAGTTGTCTCCCTTTGACAAATGGCGGGAGAATCTGCCAGGTGTTTATACTCCCCTTAAACGTCTGCAATTCTGTATAGCAAAGTAGTTTTAACTCATTTTAACAAGTTTTTATTGCAAGCCTCTAAATATAGTATTGCGATAGGAGTAGACCCTGATCAGACGCCGCGGAACTTCTGACCAGAGTCTGCATGCACAATTTACACAAATGCTAGGATTGCATAGTTTTATCAGGATGAAGTCTTAATTTCGCTGAACTTTTCCATAATCTACGTATAGAAAAATTAAGTGGACACCTATGCGCACAAATGTTACTAAAGTAACAGCATACGTGAAAAACAAATAATGTATATATATACCACATGTTTTCCAAAGGCGTAAAGAAACATTTGTTATATAGGAATACATATTATATGCTTTCTTGTAAAGAAAGAAGCAAATTCTTACTTTAAAGGGAATGAATACACCCTTCATGGGAGGCAGCACCTGCAAGACTATTTTTGTATCCCATTTCAATAGGGGTCAACTCTTAAAGGAAAGAATTTGCTCCTGAGGAGCAAATTCTTTCCTTTAAGAGTTGACCCCGAGGAGGAAATTCATTCCTTTAAGATTTGCTCCTCAGGAGCAAATTCTTTCCTTTAAGAGTTGACCCCTCAGGAACAAAATTCTTTCTTTAAGAGTTGACCCCTTTTTCAGTGGTACAGGGCTTACAGAAAGCGAGCAGGAAGTCCCGAAGGTAGTCTCTCTTTGAGAAATGGCGGAAAAATCTGCCAGGTGTACTCATTCACCTTAAATCTCAGTCGAGTCAGAAGAAAAGTGATTTTCGACCATGTTTGCCCTGCGAAACTCTGCTCAGTCTGTACATCTGTTCACCGAGATCATTGGCGTATGCAGAGGTGTTCAGTACATGTACTTGTTAACAAGTTATGGGTTTGAATGTTTGGGTCGATAGTGTCGATTGTTTATCAATCGACCCAAAGTTTTAAAGTATACCAGGTTTACACTGCTGAAGTCCACGAGACTATCATTTTGTAGGAAATGCAGATCAGGGTTATTTATAGAAAATAGCCACTTTTAGGTCTTTTATTGCTGCATAAAAGGATAAGAGGTTTATCTTTTGAATCTGTAATGGAATCATGTGTTGGTTTTGAAAAACTTGTAGACCTAAATCAGACAGCGCATGGGTCTGATAAAATTTTAACTGCTTACAGTACGCGGTATCTGATCAGGGTTTACACTGTTTGCTTTAAATAAGGTTTGTTAGAGTTAAACGAAATGTTAAAAGCATTTGTCACCGTTCAGGATCATTTTCCCGACAACCAACCCACCAATGCTGTCAGTGCTTTTATCCATTCACGGTTGTCGAGTTATTTAACCCATTTTGTACCAGAAAGCCCAAAAACGTTACCCTGGCAAACAGTTACCTCACAGGACGCGACAATTAAGACAATTGGGCAGGTATTTGCTTTTGTATTCCAATGCCATCACGTGAACAAGTCCGTGAAATGAACACCCCCTTACACCCCACTTTGTATAGATAAAACTGGGGTTTACGGGGGTAAACATTATTTTTCTTATTTTTACTCCAAGGCATAGGTTGTGGGTACTCGTTAGAACCGCCTCATCGAGGCGGTTCTAACGAGCACCCACGACCTATGTTTGCAGTATTTATAAGAAAAATATCACGTATTTTCACCAGAAAAGTAGCCATTTTGGAGATGAAAAAAATGCACTATTTCGCACGGGTGTGTTATCGTAATGTAAAAGGTAAGTCAGCTTACACAGGAAAGATGATCCCGGTCAAAGGGAAATAAACGATGTGATACGATAACCTAGGTGACAGTTCATTCTTGGTAGTGACTATTTACACAAAGTTCAGCTATTTTCCAAATAAATTTTATAAGATAACCCAACCTGTCCTATCCCTAAATTTCAAAATGTACTCCTGCCATATATATGGAGAAAGATTCCATTTGGTACAAAACGGTTAATTGATACAAACTGATAGAAGTCAGGGAAGATCGTATTTTGAATACATTTCTGCACAGCCTGATACATGTACAGTCAAATTCCTATATTAAGACCACCTTTAGGAATGTTCAAAAGTGGTCTTTAAGACCACTTTTGAACAGTCCCAAAGGTGGTCTCTGACCAGAGCACCTCTATGCAGAAAAGACAAAGAAAGAATAGCTGCTACCAACTAAATAAGCTTCTAAAAGCAGATTTAGTCTTAATTTTAGGTGGTCTTAATAGCGGAAATTTACGGTATAAGATTCCCCAGGGTACACATGCTGGAAGCGGAAGGTCACTGGTTGTAGTTTGTAGGGAAACAAACAAAACGGGTGGCACGAAAGGTGTCAACTTTATCTGAAAACAAAAATAGGACAAGCCAAGACATCGAGCCAATGTCAGGCCGACAGCCATCGACGTTTTAAGTAGGCTGTCAACGGGCCTCCGTGGCCTAATGGATAAGAGCGCTGACTCTTAGTCATTAGGCCTCTCACCGCCGTGGGTTCGAGCCTGGCTCGGGTCACGTGTGAGACGCCAAGTTCTGCAACGGAAGGTCAGGTGGTTTTTCTCCGGGTACTCCGGTTTTCGCCCACCTATGATTAACGATCGGCTCGATATGAGTGAAATAATCTTGAAAGGGCCGTAAAACCCAAACCAAAAAAAAAAAAAAAAAGTAGGCTGTCACGTGACAGTAAATATGCAAAAAGAATTTCACTTTAATAATTTTTTAAACAAGTTAGACTCTGCTCAGTTCCCTTATTTATTTATTTTTTTTTTTTTTTTTTGTCTTTTAATTCCACGAGCACCATCTTCGACATTTACATCATGAAAACACACCTATATAATTTTGACCCGCCTTGAACACAACTGTTAGATAGTAAAACTGGATATACAGGGATAAACCTTATTTGATTTTTCTTATTTCTGCTCTAAAACGTAGATTGCGAGATCCAACACTCTATATTTTGATCAAAAATAAGAAAAATATTGCATTTTTTTTCATCCTAAAATTTTCGTTTTTTTTTTTTTCGGCGGTATAGTTTACAATGCACTTGCGGTATAAGTGTGTTTTCATAATGCCTTAATTTATTGCTACATTTGTTTGTCAATTGTCTTCGCGTGATGGCTTCAATGGCGAAACGTCGAAAACATCATAAGTAGTGAATAATAATTTATCAAAATGCAAAAAACAAGGGCAACGTCAAATCAACGTCGGATCGACGCTGCATCGACGTACATGTAACACTGAATAAAGATCATGACGTTGCACCGACGTTGATGTTACGTCACAATTACGTCATGTGTCTACTACAAAGAACGGAAACGCATATATATGTAAGTCACCTTATTTGCATTATCTGCTGGTTCCTAGTCTGAAGGTTATCAGTGTTGGAAAAACAGGTAATCAGACCCCCCTGACCTTGAAAGGTCAGGGGGGTCTGGTTACCTGTTTTTCCATTATTGACAATGTGACAGCTGGGAGCCAGCAATTAATGCAAATATGGTGAATAAAAATGTATTGTACTACAGTCCGTACATGTCTCGCATAAATATATGATAAAGGACATAAGAATACATAATTAAACATTCAATACCGTTAACAAGTTTACCCACAACTCAACAGTTTCAATAACACCAAAAATATGAACCCATAAAATTATCACCAAACATTAAATCCCACAAAAGTAACAATATACCCCAAGGTGCCAGGCCAGATGCAATAAAGCTTATGGCCAGATGCAATGAAGCTTATCATGAGTGAATACGGGAGGGCTCAGTCAGATACAACGTATCGAAACTGGCTAGCCAAAGCCCTCGTCCTTCACAAATGACATTGTAAACACACACACACACACACACACACACACACACACACACACACACACACACACACACACACACACACACACACACACACACACACACACACACACACACACACACACACACTTTGACGATTAATGGAAACGACGAGGCCTTATAAATATTTTTTAGATATTATGCATATTTCCTCCTATTTTGTCGGTTACTTCCGGTAACGTTTTGTTGTTGTTTTTTTCTCCCACTACTGATTATTTTGTGTGTGCATTCAACGTTTTGGGGTTTTGGCAAAGTGTAGACCCAGATCAGACGCTACAAAACGCGTCAGATCTGGGTGTACACTTTTTGCAAAATTGTCAGGGAATATGTGACGTAGTGAACTACAAATAAACACAAATGGGCCCCGTCAAGCGATTTTGGTACTTATCGCCTATGCGAGTAGCGAAGGTTCAGGCGAGCCTGCGCATCCGCGCAGTCTCGCCAGAACCTTCGCTGCTCGCTCATACAAACAGTGAATCAAGAGGAACCTTCAGACAGAAAGCAATATCCCTGGCCCCTCTGAATGGCTGGGCATGCGCAGTTAAAATTTGTCATGACGGAATGCTCGAAGACCCAAATTCGCTTGGCGGGGCTCAAATAAACACAAAGCTGCCGCTCCTGTAACTGACAATGGACCAGTCACGTGGTATTACGTGGATGATTCCATTGTCATGTGGGGAACTAAAGCAATAGTGGCAAATGGTGCGGGTATCATGGTAAATAGTGCAGGCTCAGGTCAGACACCGCAGAACGCGGCGTCTGATCATGGCTCGCAGTATTTGCTGATAACATTTTCCATCAAAAATAAAATAAGAAAGAAAAAATAGGCCTACTTATGACACATGGACTTGTCTAACATATAGCAATGGAAGGGATTATCTAAAGATCAAATTATTTTGTGTAAGAGCGAGCCCCCTTTTCAGGTACAATCTTGTAGACTATAAACAAGCTGTGTAGATCGAGATGAGACGGCTCACAACAAGTCATCTTATCAAGAGCTACACTGCATTCCATCCTGTTAACCCATCGTATACTAGTGGACCCTTCCATTGTTATATGTTGGACAAGTCCATTTGTCATAAGATCTAAGAAGTGGTAGGCCAATTTTTCGCTCTTATTCTATTTTTGATGGAAACTTCTGTTAGCAAAAAGTGCGGGCCATGATCAGACGACGCGTTCTGCGGCGTCTGATCTGGGCCTGCACTATATATTTCGCATGGTGTCCCTTAAGGGGTTTCCCGCCAACAATGAGTTATTTCTTATTGAAGAGAAAACTGTTTAACTGAATGGACTTGTCCAGATTTAAAGATGAAAGAGTCCATTGCAGAAACTCGGAAAAGCAAGGTTGAATAGTCTTCCTTGTAAAACTGGCGGAAATTGCGTCACGTGTGTACATTCTCCTTAATGCTATGCATGCAGGGTACTTTTTCAGCAGACGATATTTTTATTTATTTATTTATTTTTTTATTTTTTTTTTTTTCATTTTTTTCCAGAAAACAGGATTTATGCAAATTGTCTCCCATAAAGGATATATACATGTAGTCCTGTTTTCTGAAAAAAAAAAAAAAAAAAAAAAAAAAAAACATTTCAACAATTTGTCGTCTGCTAGGTTAAGACTAGATAGTGGTTTAAGGCTGTCGCAATGTGAACATTCTGATAACAAATCAAGCTTATGGTCCAGAATATGATTTAATTTAAATATATGTTATTGCTTATATACATGTAAGTTACAACCAAATGGGTTGGGCCACAAGTTCTAACAACATTATTTAAAAGCCCGTCCCGTACAAACTACACGATTACAAGCAATAACAGACGACACTGTATGTTTCAACACAATCACAAAATAAAAATATATTTTTTTCTATTTTTTCAAACAATGAGAGAGAGAGAGAGAGAGAGAGAGAGAGAGAGAGAGAGAGAGAGAGAGAGAGTACCGGTTACCAAACGAGATATTGTTTAAAGAGTTATTAACTTTTAAATATACTGGTTATCCCTGTGAACCATGTGAAAACGACATGTTTCCTTGATATAATAGTTTATACTTTTGAACAAGTCTTTGTTTTCATTTTCAGTAGCGTTTGCCTTACCATATAGTACAATTTGACAATTTAGAGGGTGAAAAACTCTGGTTGCCTGAAAAAGGTGAACTCGTGCATTGGCATACTTTGGGCATTGAAAGAAATAGTGTTCTGCATCTTCTGCTATGTGTCCACAATCACAATGGGCATCTACTATCAAAAGATTATTGTAACGGTCATAATTAAGCTCGCTACATCTGTTGCGTATTCGTGCATGAATAATCGAAAGATGTCTGCTCCCAGATATGAAGTATGGTCGTACAGAAGGTATCACAAACAAATGAGCTAGAACAGCCGTTTTAAAAGAAGCGATATTGGCAGAATTCCTAATGTTTTCAGGAAGATTATTCCACAGAGATATAGATGCTGGAACAAATGATCTAGAAAAAAGTGTTGTTCTAATGCTAAGTAACTGGTAATTTTGTGCATTTCGTAATCGGTATGGTGTATTGCTACCGACTGTTGGAGGGAAGAGATTTTTTAAATAGTCAGGGACAAGTTCATTTTACACCTTGTACATTATCATTTACTTTTGGTACATTCGCCTGTCCCCTAAAGACATCCATCCTATTTCTTTATACAGGTTTTGTAAAGACACGGAGCGAGTTAAGTCCGTAACGATACGCGCCGCTTCGTGCTGAATTTTTTCTAAAGTGTCTTTTTCTAGAACTGTGGAACTGTCACATACAACTGAGGCATATTCAAGAATTGGTCTCAAAAAGGAGATGAAAACTTGATTCATAGCTTTCCGACTTAAGGAGAACTTTATTTTACGCATAATACCGAGAATTTTGGATGCAGATGACACAATATTACTAAATTATAAAACTTCATTTGAGAAGTTTACAACCAAATGTTTTTGCTCACTAACAAATTCTACCGGAACATCTTCAAAGACCAAGTTTAGTTTAACGGTAATATTTTCTAATGTGAAAAATAAAGCTTTCGTTTTTTTTTTTAGGATTAAAATTTACCAGCCACTGCTTAGCCCACTAAGAAATAAGTCTTAGGTCGTGATTTAAAGTTCCTTCTATATCAGGTATATTACGTGCGCTGAAAGCTAAAGAAGTGTCATCTGCAAAAAGCCTTACAATACTTAAAAGCTTATCAACAATATCATTTATATATATATCAAGAAAAGTAGAGGACCCAAAACTGAACCTTGTGGCACACCAGCTGTTGTTTATTTTTCATTTGAATAGGAAGACCCTATAAAAACTTTTTGTTTTCATTCGTTAAATAACTATTTATCCAAGTAAGTAAATTTCCAGAGATTCCATTCTGCTGCAGTTTTTATAACAACCCTTTATGCCATACACGATCAAAGGCTTTAGAAACATCACAAAATACCTTACAAGTATAATTTTACCCAGTCCTCGGTTGTCTTAGTTTAAATTGCATGTTTTTGTTGTCTGTCTCTCTGTCTTATTGTTGTTCTTATTTGTGAATCGTACTATGGTTTATCATTCGGTCTGTTAGTTACCTCTTTATGCGGAATGCAGTCATGTATAAATTGAAGAAATGTTTCTGTAAACAATTTGCAAGAAACATTTACTGAGTTCGATAGAACAAAACTCCAATCGAACTGGCTAATTGAATCATTGAGTTTATTGAAATCAGCCCTACTAAACAGCCGAAATTTACGTTTGTATACAGGTGGGGGGGGGGGGGGCATTTTGAAAGAGACGTGTTTGTATGTAGCATGATGGTCGCTTATATTATCCGGTTTATCCAATACGCCAGATTCAAAATCAGTAACTAAGCTAGATATAAGTATAGGATCTATTAATGTTGCTGTTGCTGTTTGATTGGTTATTCTAGTTGGCTCTTGAATAACATTTCTCAAATCGCTTAACAGTATTAAGCTGTGTAAATGGTTGTTATAAACGTTAAATAAATTCTCATTAAGACCACCAACTATAATCAAATTACTACAACTATCAAGCGCATTTTCAATTGAAACGTTAAGATCATCCCAAAGCTGAACTCGGGTGTTGGGTGGTCTGTACATGTTACATCATGAGTATGAGTGATAAATCCTTAAACTTTATTTGTGTCCAAATCGATTGAATAGAAATGTGTTCGAATTCTGGGCGTCGTTAACAAAGCATATTTATTGTTATATATACAAGCAGTCCTCCCGAATGGTCAGTATTATCAATCCTGAAAGGATCATTAAAACCCTCAAGTTTTAGAATGTCCGTTGGAATGTCGTTAGTCTGATGAGTTTCAGTGAAGCACAAGATATCAAAATCCAAACAGTTTTCCTTTATAAAATCTAATTTGTTACGAATACTTCTTATGTTTAGATGAAAAATAGACAAACTGGACTGGTTCGAATCAGTTACGCATTGAGACAAAAATGGTCCTGGTTTTTCTTCAACATCACCAGACAAATCTAAGAGAATAATAAAAAATAAGTATGTTATCTCATAAAGACCATGTTTTGAGGAAAATTTCAAGATATTAAGATAGTAGTACAGAAGATTGTAAACTTTTAAGGTCAATCCTATAATGGTGTCGACAGAGAATGACCCGTAGTTTTGTATAGAAATGCCCAATGCTTGCGCGCCATGCATTTACATCATTACCTGTCCGGATATAAAAGTGATCCTGGAAAACAGGCGCATAGGCAGAAGGTTTTAAATAAGTATAAAAACGAGAGGTTTCCAAATAAAACTCTGTTAAACATATCCAGTTTGGTAGCTAAATGACAGAAAAGAACAAAAAGAAAAAGGAAATTTAGCGGTAAAAGAATACAGAGCATGAATTATGTACAAAATATAATTTCACGAGGGAATATTTTCTGAAATGTGTTCGGGATTTCAACAGCTTTGCATATAAACGATTGATTGACAACAGCATTTGAAAATAAATTAAGCATGCGGAGCTTTAGTGATTATAAGTAAAATTCACAAGTAAGACATCCAAAAATATATTCCACTAACTTCTTAATACTAAATTCAGAGTACCAAAGCAGGTATATAATTCAGGAGTAGATTTCCTTCTGGGGTAGATGTTTCATTTTCGGGTGTCTCAGTGGCTTAACTTCACCGTTAATATGCCCAGGACTCAACAAAAGTGTCTTTATCGAGCTCAACAGTAACGCCGTCCTGGAGGGTGAAATCATCCTCTGGTGTATTGGTAAATGTTCCGCAAAGAGCTGTTAAAATAGAATAAAATAAGATTGTTTATAATTAATAACTCAAACACTCATTTAGCATGGCTGATCCGAACTCAGTCTTAAGGGGAGTGGATACACATTCGTGGGAGACATTACGAAAAAACGCTTATACAAATACATTGTAACCTTTATCACCGAAAATGAAAATTTTAAGATGAAAAATTGATATTTTTCTTATTTCTGCTAAAAAAAGAGATTCTGGGTACTTGTTAGAACCGTCTCATCGAGGCGGTTCTAACGAGTACCCGCAATCTATATTTTAGTCCAGAAATAAGACAAATAAGGTTTACCCCTGTAAACCCCAGTTTTTCTGTATAAAAGTGGGGTTCAAGGGGACAAAATTATATAGGCGTATTTTCATCATGCAACTCCTACAGAAGTAGTTTTTTCTCCCATGCCAATATGGGGCAACTCTTAAAGGAAAGAATTGGCTCCTCAGGAGTAAACCCTCCTTTAAGAGTAAACCCTTGTAACTGTGGGACAGGGCTTATAGAAAAACGAACAGGAAGTCCCGAACGTTGTTTCCTATTAAAAAATGGCGGAAAAAATTGCGATATCTTCCTAATTCTACTCATAGTTACCGCTATCCCATATTTATGGGTAATCCAAAATGATCATTGGGGAGACTTGTTTCAATCGACCCAAAAATTACATACTACAGATGTTTCCCGTAAGGTAACTATCGCTGACCCTGTACACAATTTATAGCAGCGCTCTTCCTCCTATGACGTCTTAGCGTTGTGTGAAAAAAAATGGCCTGAACTTGTGTTTGTTTGATTTGAGGTTTAACGTCCCCGTCAACACTGTAAAGGTCATTTTGGAGACGTTGCTTCCAATTTTGTGGGACTTTTACCCATCATTAAGATGAAATGTCATCTCAAGCCCTGCCGGCCAATGAAACCAATAGTGTTTATAAGCATGGAGACTCGCACCGCCTTTGCCTGGGCAGGCTTAGATCCCCTAAGCGGTTTACCAGTACTCGGGTCGTTTTCAACTTTGCGTGGAAGAATCATGTAGCCCATATATTTCTTCAAGCCCCCGGTGGGCGGGGTCCCGCCTGGGCTTGTGTATTTGGGTCGTTTTGGCAAACAGTGTACACCAAGATCTGGTGCCGCTCAACGCTGCGTTGTGATCAGGGCCTACAATGTTTGCTTATAATATTGGAATTGCAAGGTTAACCCTTTTTTGTACCAAATGGAATCTTCCACCTTATACACATGTATATAACAGGAGTCCAGTTCAAAATTAAGGTGTGTCAGGTTGTGTTTTCATCAAAATTTATTTGGGCAATGACTAAACTTTCAGCAAACAGTGGAGGGCCTGATCAGACGCCGCGTTCTGTGGTATCTGATCTGGGCCTGCACTGTTTGTCATGGTACCCGTTTTGGGGTTTCTGGTACTAAATGCGTTAGACTAAACAATTTAAGTCTCAGTTCATGAAAATTTTTCCAGCCTACACTCAAAGACAATCGATCAGCCAGTGCTTGATCAGAACGATAACACACCCGTGCGAAACAGTGTATTTTTTCACATCTCCAAAATGGCTACTTTTCAGATTAAAATCAGTGATCTTTTTTCTTATTTGTACTGCAAAGATATGTTTTGGGTGCAGGTTAGAACCGCCTCATTGCGGCGGTTCTAACGAGTACCCACAACCTATGCCTTGGAGCAGAAATCAGCAAAATAAAATATACCCCCGCTAGAGAAACGAGTATATTTCAATAACGAACTACGGAACCGGGGAAAACAAAAAATATGTCGTTTAAACGATATAATATGTCTTTTTCTAGTTTTCTTTTCCACTCTAATTTTATTGTTTTAATTTCTGTTCTGCTAGATACTGGAACAGAAATGTCCCTTTCCGGGTTCGTAACAAATCCTTTTCTTGATGCGACAGATTCCTTCAATTCCGTTTCATGAAATAAATTCGCTTCTTTTTCTGATTGGTGTCGCGACCGGCCCATATAAAAGCTCTTATTTTAAGACATGAGAGGTGCCATTGACTCACAGCACGGAGTTAGCGTTATGATTTTTCTTCTACTTTTCTTTTAACCCATTTTGGACCAGAAAACCCAGAACGGATAATTGGCAAACAGTGCAGACCCAGATCGCAAACGCGGCGTCTGTTGAGGGCCTACACCGTTTGCAAAAAAGTTATGCCATTTTCCAAACAAACTGTGAAGAAAACACAACCTGACACCTCTAAATTTAGAAATGACCGCCTGCTGAAGATAAGGAGGGAGATTCCACTTGGTATTAACGCCCCTGCCCATATGGGGCTTGAAGAAATATATGGGCTGCATGATGCTTCCACGAAGAGCTGAATCCCGACCGCACACTAGTACTGGTAAACCGCTTAGAGGATCTAAGCCTGTCCAGGAACCGCGGTGCGAGGCGGACCGTCCATGCTAATAAACCATATTGGTTTCATTGGGCGACAGGGCTTGGGAAGTCATTTCATCTCAATGTCGGGTAAAAGTCTCACAAAATTGGAAGCAACGTCTCCAAAATGACATTGACAGTGTTGACGGGGACGTTAAACCTCAAATCAAAGAAACTCATCTCCTGCTCTCAAAAGTGCAAATACCAATTATGGCTGGTATTTATACAAGGGCTGTTTAAAAATTGGACCCCGTCGAGCGATTTTGGTACTTATCGCCTATGCGAGCAGCGAAGGTTCAGGCGAGCATGCGCATCCGCGCAGTCTCGCCAGAACCTCCGCTGCTCGCGCATACAAGCAGTGAATCAAGAGGAACCTTCAGACAGAAAGCCATATCCCTGGCCCCTCTGAATTGCTTGGCATGCGCAGTTAAAATTTGTTATGACGGAATGCTCGAAGACACAAATTCGCTCGGCGGGGCTCAATTAATGTCACTTTCATTGCGCCTCCTTCACTGCTTTTTAACTTGTACTGTCAGTGGAATCAAATCTTCTTTGTCGTTGATGAATGGCGATATCGAAGGTAAGCAAACTATCAGTAACAGTCTTGCTTTTGTTTGATGTTAACGAGCTTGGTACATCTAAAATAGGAGAGAACCTGTTCTGAAAATTCTTCTTGATGTTTGCCAAAGACTTCTCCCTACCGTCTGATTCTTAATATCTTTTATATAATCAGATATCATCCCTGTACTAGTTTAATAGGCAACACGCGGCCTCTTCATGTTATTACAATTGAACAAGAATGCATGGTTTTCAATTTGTTTAAGCCCAGTTTAATCTCTTCGGCATTACCCACAAAACCTTTATGCAGAAGGGAAATTTGCGCAAGTGAAGAGGTCTAAGCCTGCCAAGGCAAAGTAATGTGATTCGGACCGTCCCTATATATAAACCGTTTTGGTTTGTTTGGGGACAGGGCTTGAGATGCCATTTCATCTCAATGTCAGGTACCATCTCACAAATTGGAAGCAACGTCTCCAAAATGACCTTAGTAATATTATGTTGCCGGAAACACAGAATCTCAATACAAACAAACAAAACCATTACTACTGATGATACTACCTATAATAACGAAAACAACAAGCTTAAAAATAAAAACGATGACAATAATAATTATACTCAAATTACTACTCCCACTATAGGTCCTTTCCTTTCCTTAGAATTTGTTGTGATGAGTCAGATGGACAGGCCCATCTTCTTTTAGGTTGGCTGCTCATTGGATCAGATAAGACTCCATTTTAGCATGACTGACCACTCAGTGAACCACAAAATTACCCACTGATATAACTCTATTGTTGCAATATTTACCTGCAGGTAAGATTAACACATATACCATTGTCGAAAGATAAGCTGAAAGTGACGTCAGCGAATGTTTTGATAATAAGCATTGACCACTGTTGCCAAAAGGTAACGACGCTTCGGTAATGATAATTATAACGGTGCAGTCTATCATGCCAACCATTGATGGGTATGATAATAATAACGGTACAACTTGACAACCCTACCTGTGGTGGTATACTCTTTTACGTCTCTGTCTACTTATCTTCCGACAACAGTGCCTGAATAAGTACTGTTTTCGGAAGATAAGTTGAAAGTGACGTCAGCGAATGTTTTTGTTATTAAGCATTGTGCACTGTTGTCAAAAGGAAACTACGCTTCGGTAATGATAATTATAATGGTATAGCCTGTCTTGCAAGCCAATGACGGGTACGATAATGATAACGGTGCAACCTGTCAAATCTACCTGTGGTGGTATACTCTTTTCGCATGAAGGCCTCCTAAGCATGTCCAAGATCAGTGAAGATAACTGACCGATCCGACATGACAATAGCTGTTTACTGGGCCGTAAACAACAAAACAAACAAACATACCGGACTTATACGGACACGACCTTTCTCAGATGTGCTGATAACCAAGGGAATTAACGCGTACAACACAAAGAATAAATGGTTATCTCCCAAAGGCCTCAACTACCAAGCCATGGTAAACCCTTTTATAAATTATATTTACCCAGGTGACATCGGAAGATTTTGAGGCATCAGTTTGAAGTCTGAGAACCGCTGTATATGTATTTTATAGGCCACTGTTCTAATTTAAGAAAGTGGAGATAGTGTTATAGGTTACCTAGGTGACATCGGAAGATTTTGAGGCATCAGTTTGAAGTCTGAGAACCGCTGTATATGTATTTTATAGGCCACTGTTCTAATTTAAGAAAGTAGAGACAGTGTTATAATGTACCTTCGCCCCCAGCCCGCCCATCGGAGCTTGGAGAAATAGATAGGCTGCATGTTGCTTCCACGCAGAGCTGAATCCGACCCGTCATACAAGTACTGGTAAACCGCTAGCGGTGCGAGTCGAAAAAAAAGACTAAATACAGAATAATGTACATAAATGGTATATGTATTACAATTTGTCAAATGTATCAATTAGTACATCGCAGGCGTAAATAGTCTTTGTTATTGTTTACCGTAGTGACAACCGCTGACTGCTGGTTGCCAAGGTAAACTGGAAATTGAAAAAGGGGGTAGTGTATTACTTTTTTCTAAAAGGACATAATTAGTTTCGAATTGATTTCACAAAATTTATATGATTGTGTTCAAAATAAATTTGCAATTTTACTCCCGCTGGCACAGAAAAGAAATAACAATTTGCAAAAAAAAGTTATGAAAATAAATTCATCAGTTTTTGTCGCTGTATTCAGTAGTATTACTATATATTCTATACATTTAGAGGGTGCTTCCAAATATATGTAAAAAGGACAAAAATGTTGTTCATAAAATTTCATTAAAATATTGTGGATATTCGAAAAAGAATGTAAAATCATGAGCCCCTTGCACAGAAAAGCTACTCCAATAAGTTTTTGTTTTATGGGGGAAAATAATTATCAAGTTCCTATATAAATCTATGTATTAACTTTAACCAACAGCAGTTACCTGGATGTCCTTTAAAGTCCGACTTTTGGATGGCCATATGGCCATTTTGTGGGAAAGTAACTTTCCTTATGGCCTTCCTTTGTTTAGGTTTCCATTATGGTCTGGTCGCTTAATGTTTGTATTTCTTTCCCTTTGGTGTCTTTGATGGGTGGAGTAAGTTAATTGTATCGATTCCTGATCTTTGTTTTACTTCTACTTTACAAAACAAAAATCAACACATAATGAATTTTACCTGTCTCGCCAAAAATGGCCCCAGTCGGCCATGTTTGACTGATAGTGCAATTTAATAAGAGAGAATGGACTATTTTTAATGACATATTCCATCTATTGTTTCTTGCTGTGCTGCACGTCTTAAAGTAGTTTGGGCTTTATTTCGGCTTTGATTTCCATACGAGTCCGTACAAAATGTAGTCCGGTTTGGCGTAGTAAAAATTAATTGTACAAGCATATTAGTTATCGTATAAGCGCAATACACATTTGGGAAGCAGACTTTTTGACGATTTTATCTTACCTTTTAGAGTATAGTTTCAGCATTTTATATGAATCAAGTGCATCATGCGACGGGTTTGGCAAACACTGTATACCCAGATCAATGCGGCGTCTGCACAGCCGTCTGCTCAGGTTCTACATTGTTTTCTAACAGTGCTGTCAATATATAACCCATAAAGACCAGCCTGTTGTAGGAAAAGTTCAGCTTCACACATGAATTTTAATGGATTTTCTGACTTTCGAGGTCAAGTCCAGGTCAATTACAACTTAAGTCTTGTATTGGGCTTGCGTACACAGATGTGACTGGAGAAATAGCCCCTTACAACTCTGGAAACAGTATAAGTCCTGTAATATAATTCTAGTGCCATATTTAGCAGACTTCAGTGATGAAAGAGTGCACTCCAGAAACTCAAGGCAGTGAATAAATCAAAGCACTGACAACACGCTGGCCGATTGTCTCTGAGTGCAGGCTGGTCATGAACGGGGACATGGACTGTTTCGTTTAAAGTAACTAATGCCAAAAAAGTGTAGAATAAGATAAGCGTGGTGGAGTAATTTAATTGTATCGATTCCTGATCTTTGGTTTACTTCTACTTTGATCTGAGTCTACATTGTTTGCCAGATCCAAAATTTGATTCAAGTGTAGATTTTACAGAAAACACGTACATGTACCCAACACCCCAATGACGCGGCTATGTTTGGGTTGATTGTTTGTCATTCGAAGAAAAGCGCTTCAGTGCTAACGTCTACGTGACTATCACTGACTTGTAAGAATAGCCTTTTATCTTGCAGAAAATAGCCGCAGTGAGATCAGGGTATACCATAAGACTAAAGAGGGTTATCCTGGAATCATAGGATGAGCTTGGCAAACAGTCTAGACCAAGATCAGACGCTGCAAATCGCGGCTTCTTATCGATATTTTCACTATTTGCTTGGAATTTCATAGTAAACGAAACAGTTTAAATCTCAGCCTAGGACTATTACCCCAAACTACACTCGGAAGCAATCGACCCACCAGCACTCTCAATGATTACAACACGCTTAGGTACCATTCCCTTACATGTAAGCAAAAATGGTTAAATCCATCAACCGTGACGTCTGGTTACTAGTCCGGAGATAGAAACCACATGTTCAGTACCAAACTTTTGATGTGTAATGTAAAGTGGTGCCTAGAAAAGAAGAAACTGAAATTTCTTCTAAAAAGCATTTAGTCAGATCGTATTCGAACGTTTTTCATTAAAGGGTCGTAAGCGTGCCCCTGGACAGTTAGAAGCTGGTCGGAAAGCGGATGACGTTGACTCTGATTTTGGGCGCCCCATGTGTATGATCTATCGTCTGTTGGAGCGTCATCTTACTATATACATAAGACGCTAGTGGACGTCGACGTAGCAGAAGACCGACGTCAGTACGCCAAGATCGATTCATCCGTCAGACGCATCTGCGAAACAGGTTTCAGCCGGCAGCTGCTACACTGTACCTGCAGATGAACAAGGGTGTCCACAACCTGCTCATAAGCGCTGACACTGTTTGTAGCCCATATGCGATGTACGTTTGAGAGCTAGACGTCCCTGTTGTGACCAAAGTTAATGCGTTTACACAACGCTTACGCTGGTGCATGAATACGTAAAATGGCGTGTAAGCGACTGACGTGATTTGGTTTCAGTGACAAATCGCACTTCAGCATTAATCACACCGATTGTCGTTTCTTGGTGTTTCGACCTATAGGTGTAAGGTGTGCCGAGGCAACGCGTCCGTAATAGATCGTGACATATCGGGTGGAACAAGCGTAATGGTGTGGCGAGATATTGTATGTAGTGAGCAAGCGAACCCAGCTTAGCTCATTAAGAACATTCAATATCATGGATGAGACGTGGACTGAAAATCGAGACGTTACATCAATCAGGTGCTTCGGCCTCACTAGGTTCCATTTATTTGTTTACGATCAGATTCCGAAATATCTTCTGCAGCAGGATTACGCGCGGGCTCACAGTGCTGTACTTACTCAACAATTTCTTCAAGCCAATAGAATTCATGTACTGCACTAGCCAGCCTTCTCCTCCGATCTCTTTCCAATAGAGTATATTTGCGGAGAGGTATCCACAACCGACCAGACAAAAACTGTTACTTATGGACAGTGCATTGTTAAAATTTGAATTTTAATGTTTGCTTTTGAAAACCCAAACGGTTTCTTTCAAAAATTTGAAACATATAATGGCACTTCATAATAACATCTGCAAACCTATCATATAATTGAATTTGCAGAACTACCTTTCTAAATTTTTAAGATGTTTTTAGAAAGGCGTTCTGTAAGTTTTCACAGTGTTATGATTTTCTCATAGAATCTGTCGTTTCAGTGTTTTGGCGCTTTGATATCTGTTGGCATCCAGTCATTCCACCCCTTGCTCAAAGCCTATACTACAGTAACTTGTAATTGCGTATATACACATTTCTGTATCCATCCTGGGCCCAGGATTACAATGCGTACTTAAATTTTAAGTACCTACTTAAACTAAGTATTTACTTAACTGGCGTATAAAGTGAACTACAAAGAAATTCGTTCGTTTAAGTCGATACTTAACCAAAGAAAATACTTAAATATTTAAGGTAACCCAGGTAGGTACCTTAACTTTTAAGATTTGACCTTGACACATGAATGTATATATCAATAACGGCAAACCTTTGAGCTTTTATTTGTTCGAAATCACCAGTGGTGCTCGGTAGCTCAAGCGGTAGAGGGTTTTCTTGATCCTGGGTCCTGGGTTCGAGTCTTGGTCGGGCCAATTTTTTTCCTCCCTGTGGGGCAAGTCTACTTGCCATATAGTTACTGGGATGTATTTCTCCCTTGATTTGTCAAAGTGTGCGACGAACAGAGCTAAGTAAAAACTTCCTTTTACATGATACTGTTTATCATATGACGTTATTGATAAGCAGTGGATAATGTCGTGTAATAAAAATCGTATGACCACACGTGTAATAACACTCTGGCGGGATTACGTAACGTCATGACGACGTCCATGTCAACCATGCATTTTCTGTGAAGAAAAGTGTCAACTTTGATGGCGATAAAATCTAATTTCAAGTGGCCATATGATAAACAGAATCTTACACTCGTGGTCACTTCATATGGATTTTTATGAAACTCGCTAAAGGCTCGTTTCATAAATTTCATATGAAATGACCACTCGTGTATTGTAAGACCCTCTATATAATACTGATGACAGGGCAATAATTAATTGTTTGGTGCGGGAAGGTTATTATACGTGAGAGGGGATCCTAAATGACTTGTGTGTGTGTGTGTGTGTGTGTGTGTGTGTGTGTGTGTGTGTGTGTGTGTGTGTGTGGTGTGTGCGGGGGGGGGGGGGGGGGGGGCGGCGCATATCACTTTTGTCTGTTAGTAAAAAACTGATCCTGTGGCACATCGGGTCCATGTTCCTACGCTTATGCCCTGCTAGTTTTACGCATACACTGTTCACAACATTCATGTGCCTTCGACGTCAACGCCCATTGAGATCATAGAGAACCATGGTTTAGGGTGTAGACTTGCGACACTTGACGTCATTGAAAATCATATGATTCGATGCGTTCATGGAAGTATGAACAGGCGTATAGGTTTACAATAGGTTTTACACTTGAAAAGTAAATATTAAGTATTTTGGCGTGAACAACTGTAACGTCTGTCAACGATGTACTTTTGTTGGGCAAATGGTCATGGTAAAGGCAATAAAATCCTATTTAAAATCCAATTCGAAGGCCCGTTTCGTAACTTTCATATGAAAGGACCATTTGTGTAAGATTCTCGATACCAAAATTAATGAAATACAAAGAAGTTTTTTTTGATTGATTGATTGATTGATTGATTGATTGATTGATTGATTTGAGATTTAACGTCCTCGCAACACTATTTAGGTTTGATTTTGGAAGTGTTGATTCCAGTTTTGTCGGACTGTTACCCGACATTGAGAAGAAATTACATCTCAAGCCCTGTCGCCCAATGAAACCAAGAAGATTAATATGCATGGACGGCCCGACTTGCACCACTTTGCCTTGACAGGCTTAGACCTTCTAAGTGGTTACTGGAGGTCGCGTGTGGTCGTTGTGTACTAGTTGGGTGAGGCGAAGGTGACGTGTATCTTGCGTCACTCGGGCGTCCAGCTGTTTGTGACAAGGCCTGCTTTCCTAGCAGCAGGTAATGGTAGAGGGGAATGTTGTTATTTCTTCTGTTTCTGCATATCCAATCATTTGCCTCTTCTCCCTGCCTGGAAATGCTCAATTAAAATGAGTTTGAGGCGTTCCACCTCCCTTTGTAAGCTCGAGCATGCGAGTAATTAAGTGGGTTTGTGAGTGAGTGAGCGCTTTATGTCTCACCTCACTCATAAAAAGACGGGGAAATCCAAGATCGAATGTACAGTGATTTTATATTCATGTTTTTTTTTTTTTTTTTTTTTTTTGTTTGTTGTTTTTTTTTACTCCGACTGGAGCTACGGTTTTCTCCGTGTTTGTCTGTATAATGTTCGATCATATCCTTTATGACTATATCAGCTATATACATGTAATGATGACATCGTAGCTTGGGTAAAGTGTCGGAGTCTTTTCTGGTCTTCATCATAGCGCAGAATATGTTTATTTTCTTAATTATCGACTCTACCAGATTGTTTTGAACATTATTCAATACGACTGACGGCATGAGAAGGGTTGAATCATGGACAAACCACATAAAAACGATTCCGCCCCCGCCCCTCGGGGCTTGAAGAAACAGATTGGGCTGCATGGTGCTTCCATGCAGAGCTGAAAGTGACCACACATAACGTAAACACGCCTATACAAATACAATATAAATTTTACCTCCATAAAAGGAAATTTTTAAGATGAAAATTGTGGTATTTTTTCTTATGTCTGCTCAAAATATAGACTTTTGGTACACGTTAGGCGGTTGTTACCGGTACCCACATTCTGTATTTTAGAGCGGAAATTAGTAAACAAAAAGGTAGACCCCCTTCACCCTAAACCCCAGTTTTACAAAATAAAAGTGGGGTTCAAGGGGGTCAGAATTATATATAAGCACACTAGTACTTGTAAACAGCTTGGAAGGACTAAGCCTGCCCAGGCAAAGTGGCGTGAGTCACACCGTCCACTGCATATAAGCCTTTTGGTTTCATTGGGCGACAGGGCGTGGGGTTTCATTTCATCTCAGAGTCGGTAAACGTCCCACAAAATTGGAAGCAACGTCTCCAAAATGACCTGCATAGTGTTGACAGGGACGTTAAACCTCAATTCAAATAAGACTCCATAAAACCGAGCTTTGCATATTCAAATATTATATGAGTTCTTGTTTCTGAAGGGACCCCATAGAAACAGCGTTTTGAATATGTCGTGGTGCTACTTTGTGACCAATGTTTGCCCGCACAATTTGAGATCGAGTGTGATCCTTCAATTACACAGGTTTTGTAGTATATAAAACATTTTTCATGGTTAATGCAGTGAAATGGAAACTAAACCATCATATTTTCTATTGTCTCCATCCTTTCAAGCAGAAGCAGAGATTTTTTACAGATCGCGGGAAAGTTGTGGGCCGCCTACATCAATGTGTAATTGAAACTTACGTGCTAATCTTCGTGAAAATTTCCGTCAAAATTACGACTTCATCCGAAGTTAAATACTTAGCTAAGTAAATGAAATAGGTGGCTTTCGAATGCACTTTTTAAGGAAATACTTTGCTAAGATAAGAACTCCTCCTTAAATCGTTAAGTCGACCTTAACTTAAGGAACGAGTGTAATCCTGGGCCCAGGTAAGATATTAAAACAAACAGGTGTGACATCCCTTATATAGTGAACAGGTCTGTTCCATAACAAGAGCGTGAAAGCTAAACAAAGTCTCAAGATTGGTAAGCTCAGCACCACTATAATAATAAATAGAGGATCTTACACGAGTGGTCATTGCACGACCCGCAGAAAAAGCGACCAACTGAAGTCGGTTGATTTTCTAAGAGTGCCCTAAAATCACCGTGTCATTCTGTCATTCAGTCATTCTGTCAGTCTGTCTGTCCGTCCGTAGCCCGTTTGTGAAAATTGGTGATAGTGACTTAACCGCTTGGAATATTTAAACAATTTTTGGCATACTAATAGATATCAATGAGATCTAACCAATGAACTTGCGAAATATTACATTCCATTTAGTATTGCCTCGCCGAGGCGAAAAATGTGAAAATTTTCGAACTGAGTGAGTGAGTTTTAGTTTTACGTCCCACCAACAGCTAAGGTCATACGGAGACGGGACCTCGGTTTAAAGACTCATCCGAAAGTCTGGAGAAGCCCGGGATCGATCCTGCGATCCCTGGTTTACAAGGCGAGTAGCGTAACCACTGCACCACGGAGGCTTCTAAATTTTCGAACTGCTTCTCCTCGGAAACTGTTGGGCCGATTGAAGTCAAATTTCATATGGAGCCTGTATGGGATGGGGAAAACCAAAATTTGCTCATGGGGTCCTGGTCGCATGACCAAAATGGCCGCCAAGCCATATATGGTCTGTCTGTCTGTCCGTCCGTAACCCGTTTGTGAAATTTGGTGATAGTGACTTAACCGCTTGGAATATTTAAACAATTTTTGGCATACTGATAGATATCAATGAGATCTAACCAATGAACTTGCGAAATATTACATTCCATTTAGTATAGCCTCGCCGAGGCAAAAAAATGTGAAAATTTTCGAACTGCTTCTCCTCGGAAACCGTTGGGCCGATTGAAGTCAAACTTCATATGGAGCCTCTATGGGATGGGGAAAACCAAAATTTGCTCATGGGTCCAGGTCACATGACCAAAATGGCCGCCAAGCCATATATGGTAAAAACCCTTCAAAAATAGTCTTCTCCAGAACCACTGGGCAGATTTCCACGAAACTTGATAAATAGCATCTGACACGTAGGCCCATCATAAAGTGCTAAAATGGTGACCCTGGGTTGACCTTGACCTTCTTTGTGCCTAGGTTAAACTTTGACACATATGCTTTTGGAAAAGTGAGAATGCATTTTATCCTGCAAACGATTCGGAATACAGTACTTAAGTATAAGATATATTTTTGCTCCTTACGATAAGGAGCATTTATTGGGGGAACCGTTTTAGGTCCAGGTCACATGACCAAAATGGCCGCCATACCCATATATGGTAACACTCATAAAGCTAAAAGCATCCGGCGGGTCGTGCACTTCAGCTGAAGCACTTTTTTCATATGATATTTATGAAACGAGCCTTCGGCGAGTTTCATAAATATCATATGATATGACCACTCGTGTAAGATTCTCTTTATCATATGACTACTTTAAATTGGATTTAATCGCCTTTTAATTTGACAATTTTTCTCCGGAAAATGCATTGTTAACATGGACGTCGTCATGACGTTACTTAATCCCGCCAAAGTGTTATTACACGTGTGGTCATACTATTTTTATTACACGACGTTATCCACTGCTTATCAAAGACGTCATATGATAATAGATGCTCTTACATGAGTGTTCAAGTATTATTGAATTTATTAAACGAGTTGAGGAAAAGGGATAAAATGCGAGGCTTTTAACTTATTTGCATATTTAATCCACTAGTGGATTATCGACTATTACATGACTTTATTACACTCTCAGACGCGACGTCATATGATAAATAATATTAATTATCATCAACACGATGGTTATAATAATAATATCTTGCTACTACTCCCACAACAACTACCTCTTCTCACACTGTACTACTACCACTACTTCAACTATTAATATAATTATTATTAATGTGATGGAGCTGAGTGTTTGAGTTTTACGTCTCACCAACAGCTAAGGTCATACGGAAACGGGACCTCGGTTTAAAGACACATTCAAAAGTCTGGAGGAACCCGGGATCGCTCCTGCGATCCCTGGTTTACAAGGCGAGTAGCATAACCACTACACCATAGAGGCTTCTATTAATGTGATGGAAATAAAGTGGATAAATACTGGCTAATATTGTTTAAAGGAAAGAAGATTTAACAATAATAATAATGATAATTTGTTGTTCTCGATGTTGAAAAGGAGGGTGCTAAGTATAAAGAAGAAATCTTTTTGCAGACTGTGTTTGTCGGTTTATAATTTCGCTAAGGCTGTATGCAAGAAATAGATCAGCTCTAACTGTGATTTCTTGAGTAATAAATCACACTTTGGAGGTCAGTTGTAAAGTAGGTCAAATCACGAGTCCACTTACAACTGACAGACAAACTGTGATAAATTGTCAGCATTTAATGACGTCACTCGTCACGTTCTTCCTAGCTATGATTTGTTGAAGAATAAAACACAATTACTTTCCATTGCCTATGTTAGAATATAGGGATCAACCAAACACAAACAGCGGAAAACCAAAAGGACAGTTACTTTACCACAAAATGGCCAACTGGCTATCCAGAATAAATATTACAAGCGACACAAACGCCCAAAGACAAACCATAACAAAAATAAGCCGCGACAGAAGAACCGCATGGGAACGGTCAACGGAAACGAATTCCACTAGGGGGCTTAAATAGATTTTACGTGGCAACAATCCTCGCCCTTACTTCCGTCACGATTAAGACAAATAATGTGTTCAGTCCGCATGAAGGCCTCCTTACTCATCAGTGCAGTATCTCCGTGAACACAAAAATAAACAACCACAGATATGAAACAACGGTGAGGATTCGATAGCCAAAAACAACTGAAATGCTGGAGCAAACGAAAACCACCAGTTAGACTTGGATGGGCCCAACCAGGTCAGAGCGTCAGGTACCAACCTACATATGAACCGTCTGTGAACCGTCATAGAATATGAGGCCTGACCCACTGGCGTGCAATTAAAGAGGGAAGCAAAGTTGTCAACCGTGATTGGGTTAACTACCATGCATGCAGTCTGTCGTATAACATTTATGCTGTACCCAATCTTTTTATATCGAAGAATGATTTTACGAAATCGGGTGCTGAAGTCATTGCGTTTATATATTTTTTCTTAATTTATATACTAAGTCACCATAAAGTTCGGGTTCCTATATAGTCCTTGTTGCAGACGAGATTTAAGTCCAATATTGAATTTTGAAATTAAGTCAGAATGACGTCTATAAAATTTTGAAAAAGGCTTTGCGTAGTTTATGGTACAGATAACTCTGCTTAAGAAGTTTAGCCGTTAACAATTTATTACGAGTGTTGAAGTAAGTTTCATGACTACACACTGTGGCAAATCGAATCAATTGCGAAATATAAACGCCAAAGGATGACGCACGTGGAACATCACCATCTAAAGAAGGAAAATTTACAATCTCAAAATTTTGCAAGAAACATCCAAAACCCGGGCCTCGGTATCAGAAGAATTTGCTTTATTTAACTGAAGTGGAGTGTGTGTGTGTGTGTGGGGGGGGGGGGGGGGGGGTAAATTTGACGGCTCAAACCATCGAAATAAGTATCATCAATATTTAATAAATCATTTAAATATCTAGAAGTGGAGAGAAAGGGACATCTTGAAGTCTCTCTCATTAAACAGACCAGCCACAAGTGGAGCGCGACTTGTACCCATCGGAATACCCACAACTTGTCTAAATAACTTAGTACTAAATCTTATGTAAATATTGTCAAGGACAAAGGTGAGAGCTTCACACACTTTCTGACATGACCATAAAGTATAATGTTTATGCTCTTCAGAAGTAAAAAAGGCATTTCTTACATTACATGCAAGATAGAGGGAGTCTTCCCTGTGAAATGTCCATTCAATTAAATCATTAAGTTTTTTCTTTTATAAGATTATGAGGAAGTAGTAAAAAGGGTGGAAAAATCATACGTAGACAGACTTGAAGCACCAAAACGCCTGGATTTCAATTTATTTAAACTTTCAGTAGAATTTTTTATAGACCAAAACAGATTTCTACCTGATCTTTCGAAGACTTTGTCGCAATATTTTATCACATGTTTTTTGATGGCAGTAAAACATGAAGTTAATAATTTGGAGAGTTCAGCGGTGGCACAAGAGCTTGAATTTGCAATAAACCGTGCTTTGTATGGTCTTTTATGAAGTTTAGGTTACCTATATGACGTAGGAAGCTTGTCTTGGCCTTCTGTAACACAGACAGCAAACTTGTTGGCTGAATGACAAATGTGGTCATCAGCTAAAGCCCTCTCTAAAGGCTAAAGTTCATAGGCCTTAGTACCACCAAGTTCTTACTGAAGAGTGTTAACATAGTGAAGCCGTCAAACAATGACCATCATGTCTTCAAATCAGAACAAACAAACAAATTCAACACGTTTCCACGTCAGTTGAGATATTCAACAAAACAAAAATTAACAAATGCACAGCCGGAATTTGATACTGCAAAATCAACGTTCATGTAATTCCAGATTATAATTTTATAAATAAACAGCTTTAATAATGAGAGATCATTGCCTGTTTCTTTCCGAAACTTGTGAGTGGCGTCTAATAGGTTGTTCTTTACCCGACATGTTAGTTTTATAATAGTTTACTCAAATCTACTTCAGCTGACTGAGTAGGATGATCAGAGTCTTCGGTGAGCGCAGTATCTTTTAATACATAATATGATTCAGCGCATGACAAAACCTACACTAAGACATGTGCGCCCAACGAAGACTTAGATCAGCCTGCGCATCCGCGCAGTCTGATCAGAGTCTTCTTTGTGTGTTCTAAGAATAGCTAAGGGCCCGGTGCTCCTTCATGCAGCACGAGAAGTCTCTGGTTAGACTATATGGATCCACAGGAAGATAAGAGTCGTCGATGTGCGCACATGTCTTATTGTAGGTTTTGTCGTGCGATGGCTCATATTACTTCTCGTGCCTACTCCCCCGCCCATAGGGGCTTGACGAAATATATGGGCTGCATGATGCTTCTACGCAGAGCTGAATCCGGCCTGCACACTTGTACTGGTAAACCGCTTAGAGGATCAAAGCCTGTCCAGGAACCGCTGTGCGAGGAGGACTGTCCATGCTAATAAACCCTATTAGTTTCATCGGGCAACAGGGCTTGAGATGTCATTTCATCTCAATGTCGGGTAAAAGTCCCACAAAATTTGAAGCAACGTCTCCAAAATGACCTTTCCTGTGTTGACGGGGACGTTAAACCTCAAATCAAACAAACTTCTCGTGCCTATTAGGACCACGCTTGTTCTTGAAAAAAAAATTTCGAATATACTTACCTAGTGTATATTCAAACAACGTAAACGCATTTATTATTTCGGCGGCTTTCTTGTAGTCCCATCTTATTGTGATCCCGATGCTTAGAAATACCATCACACGATAACGGCCTGTAGTTTGAAGGACCATCATCTCAAAACCCGGTGTAACATAAATGGTCTCATTGCTTCTAAGTACCCAGTCAATGTAAACACCCTGCTGGTTGAGCGATACGCCATAGCCCATATAGTCAAAATACAAGTGTCGCAGACAACTTTTTATTGTAAGGCAGGCATGAAAATAGCCAATTATGTTGAGGGGATACGTTTTCAGTCTTTCTATAAAGTAATCTCCAGTTGATGCAATCCTGTAGCGTTTGTTATCAAAGGTAGTGATGTGTGGATCACCATGACATTTGCAAAAACCAGCTGAAAGAAAATTTTTAACCCTTGTCCTGCTGAATACTTTAATCTGCCACACCCACTACCGATTATTAACCAATCAGATTACTTAATGCAAATTATTGCAACAAATTCACAATCTGAATGACAAACTATGTAGATCCTGATCAGATGGCCCCAGAAACCATCTGATCTGGAACTACATTGTTCAAAATATAAGACATATCTGGGATTCAGCAGGACAAGGGTTAAGAGATACTGGACACTGCAAGATAATGGTAAAATAATAGCTGAGAGATAAGATTAAAAACAACTCCAAGATTGCTTTTAACGATCGGTTTCTATCCGTATTGGTGAAACTTAACCCTAAACTTGCTGTTCACGATAACCCCTATCTACGCAAACAGTGTAGATCCAGATCAGATGGCTTCTGAAGAACCCTTATCTTGCTGTTCACGAAAACCCCTATCTATGCAAACAGTGTAGATCCAGATCAGATGGCTTCTGAAGAACCCTTATCTTGCTGTTCACGACAACCCCTATCTATGCAAACAGTGTAGATCCAGGACAGATGGCTTCTGAAGAAGTCTTATCTTGCTGTTCACGACAACCCCTATCTAATGCAAACAGTGTAGATCCAGGACAGATGGCTTCTGAAGAAGTCTTATCTTGCTGTTCACGACAACCCCTATCTATGCAAACAGTGTAGATCCAGGACAGATGGCTTCTGAAGAAGCCATCTGATCAGGATCTACACTGTTTGGCATTCAGTTTATGAATTAGCATCAAGTAATTTGATTGGTTGATAGACAGAAATGGGTGTGGCTTAAATGAATATTCAGCAAGCTGAGGGTTAATCCAGATAGGTGACGCTTCCCAAAGAAGCAATTGCAAACAAGATTCGGATAGAACGCCTAAGGACCCGGGAGGTACAATCAGTCAAGTATCCAGTTCCGGGTCGTACCTAATTCCTGATCGACTTTAAAGCTCACCATGGCAGTTTTAATTAGAAGCCTCCATGATGTAGTGGTTACGCTACTCGCCTTGTAAACCAGGGGTCGCAGGATCGATCCCGGGCTTCTCCTGACTTTCGGATGGGTCTTTAAACCGAGGTCCCGTCTCCGTATGACCTTAGCTGTTGGTGGGACTTAAACTCAAAACACTCACTCACTCATGGCAGTTTTAAAGCCATTCATCGTTAAAGTTGCCAGCAGTCATACAGCCGATTCCGTCTCAGTCCAAATCCGGAAAAATCTATTTTTATATGGCTAGGCGTGTGCAGAGTGACGTTTCTAAAGTAAGACGCGCTGTGTCAAACTATTAAAATATCTGCTGGCGACCAGAAGCTGTGGCAATCTTGAGTAACTGGTAAGGGTAAAGCTATTATTTTTTTTTTTTCAGAAAAATATAGAAAGATGTCACACCTTTATAGGATAGGTGTAAATTTACACGAGATGTTAAATCATGTTTCCTGATAGAAAAAAAAAAGAGAGAAAAAACAAACAATTTGTCGTCTGCTGTTTAGCCACAGACAGTTTTGCGGACTGGTACGTATATTAGTGCATTTACGCTGTTCCTGCAAGCAATATTGCTTGCATCACATACTACGCTATGTATAAAGATATTATCCCTGTTGTCTTGTGAATGTAGACCTCTCCTCGAGGTTATCAAACTTTTTATTCTTAACTCACTTAAAAATAAAATTTGTCCTGCTGATAAATATTAAAATTTGCCCTGCTGATAAATATTAAAATTTGTTCTGCTGATAATATTAAAATTTGCCCTGCTGATAAATATTAAAATTTGTCCTGCTGATGAATACTAAAATTTGTCCTGCTGATAATATTGAAATTTGTCCTGCTGATAAATATAAAAATTTGTTCTGCTGATAACATTAAATTTTGTTCTGCTGATAATATTAAAATTTGTCCTACTGATAAATGCTAAAAGTTTTCCAGCTGATAAGTATTAAAAGGGGGAGTTCCAGCCTATAGTATATTTCCATAGGGTTCTGCCCACGCACAGTTTTCCATGATATTGTGCATAATTAATGCCTGTTAAAATGACTGTTCATTATTGAGCTGTTTCACTTTCATATCTGTTTTCATTATAAATCTTCAATGCTTTGTTTATTTCCACATCTGAAAATAGGGGTACCCTCAAACAAGTGTATATGTACATAACAGCTTCTTATAATTTGGAGTTATTGTTCTCAGACATTGCTGTAGTCATTTTTGATTATTTTGTATCACATTTGCTATTGTTCAGTTGAAGTTCCACAGACCTTGATCAATTTCATATGGAGCAGACCCCAGTTTTCACAACAATAAAATCATTCGGAGTATGTTTGACTTTTGATTTCACATTGTTGGAGTTCTTGTCACCCCATCATTTTAATATGAAAATTGCCCATTTTTGTGTAGAACATTTTATCAAACTTTCTTGAAAATCTGAGACCGGTAACATACTGCATTTTAACATTGAATAGTACTGGTCAGATTTTTTTTTCAAACCATTTGTTAGATATGGTATAACATTTTCAATCGAGAAATTGCTCACCAATATATATATATACACACCCATGAATATATGTATGTTTAAATCTTGATTGTATAGTATGAGCTCATTTAATCAGCATTTGTATCGAAAAGTCTGACTGTCATACCTGAATGGCACAGCTTCCTTGAATGGCCAAGAGTAATGATATTTTATTATGGTTGAGCCAGGTATGTCATAATAACACAGACACTATTATCTGATCTTTTGGCTCACTGTATACACATATTACTGTAGACAAAATGGAAACACAATTGTGTTGGCTCTTTTGTAACTCTAACAATGCCCCTCCCCCTTCTCAACTAAAGCACAAACAAATGTTGCCTGCTGTGCAAATCAGTGTCAGAAAGTTATATTCCTAAATATGATCTATTTATATTCTTAAATATGATCCAGAAATCAACCAGTTATTTTTTTTTAGTAACATGAATTAGTATTATCGAGAAGACTAATCCAGTTCAGCTTTTGAACAATTTCAGAGGAAGAAAAGAGCAAACAGTATATTTGCTATCAGTACTATAGAAAAATACAAAGCCAACTACAGATTTGGTCAGAAACATGCTAACAGTACAGCTAATAGCTGATTTATGCCATTTGCAAAAACTGATAGATACAAAGCAAGAAAACTTAACATCTATAGAATCTGATGACAAGTACTGCATACAAATGACTAAAAATGCGAATGGTATTTCAACATCTAAATATACTATCAGCTATCAAATCCATTAGTTACAGCAACTTGCCTTCTATCTATTTCATTTAGGGAAGTATATACCAAATGCCAATTTTACAGCTAGTTACAGTGTGGCTAGCTCTGCATTTATTTTGAAGACTAAGACTTTGTCGCTTACACTTTTGCAGATGTTATAATGAACCTAGAAAAAAATGCAGAAAATGGTTTTCATGATCCACAAAACCTTTGGTGGGGAAGCCGAGTGTGAGTCTCTTTGACCAAGTGTTGTCAGAAAAAATTACCAACATATGAACCGATCAATCATTAGACGGTTGGTTGATTTGAGGTTTAAAGTCCCCGTCAAGTCCTGTATAGGTTATTTTGAAGACGTTGCTTCCAATTTTGTGGGACTTTCACCCGACATTAAGATGACACGACAACTCAAGCCCTGTTGCCCAATGAAACCAATAGGGTTTATAAGCATGGACAGACCGACTTGCACCGCTTCGCCTGGGCAGGCTTTACCATTCAGCTATCAAATCCATTAGTTACAGCAACTTGTCTGACGCCATTCTGATTTAATTTCAAAATTCAATATTGGACTTAAATCTCTTCTGCAACAAGGTCTATCGGAACCCGAATTTTATGGTGACTTAGTATATAAATTCAGAAAAATATATAACCGCAATGACTTAAGCACCTAATTTCGTAAAATCATTCTTCGATATGAAAAGATTGGGTACAACATGCATGTTATACGACAGACTGCATGCATGGTAGTTAACCCAATCGCGGTTGGCAACTTGCTTCCCTCTTTAATTGCAAGCTGGTGGGTCAGGCCTCAGATTCTATGACGGCTCCAACATAAAGGCTTATTGAGAATTAGAGAGATCTACTTCAAGGTAATGTTAGTTGGTGCCTGATGCTCTGTCTCTGGTCGGGCCCATCGGAGTCTAACTGTTGGTTTTCTTTTGCTCCAGCATTTCAGTGGTTTCTTGCTGTCGAGTCCTCACCGTTGTCTCACCTCTGTGGTTCTTTGATTTTTTTTTGTGTTCACGGAGATGTTACACTGATGAGTTAGGAGGCCTTCATGCGGACTGAACAAATTATTTGTCTAAATCGCGACGGAAGTAAGGGCGAGGATTGTGGCCACGTAAAATCGATTTAAGCCCCCCAGTGGAAATCTTTCCACTGACCGTTCCAAGGCGGTTCTTCTGTGGCGGTTTATTTATGGTGCTGTTTGTTACTTACTGTGTGTATCACTTGTGTCTTTTTATTTGGATGGCCATATGGCCATATTGTGGGAAAGTAACTGTCCTTATGGCCTTCTTTTGTTGAGGTTTCCATTATGGTCTGGTCGCTTAATGTTTGTGTTTCTTTCCTTTTGGTGTCTTTGATGGGTGGAGAAAGTTAATTGTATCGATTCCTGATCTTTGTTTTACTTGTACTTTACCAGTGCTCGTGTGCAATCGGTTTCAGCTCAGCATGAAAGCATCATGCAGCCCAACTATTTCTTCAAGCCCCGATGGACGGGGACCTAATCAATCATTAGAACAAATCGAGAAATCAGTCTGTCCCTTCACAGTGGGCAATTTATTGGCTGCTGTTTTATTTTAAAGAAGTAAATATGACAAAAACCAAAATAATTAATGAAAAAAAAAAAAAAATGAAGAACATGAAAGTAATTTATTAAGCAGATTCAATATGTCATTGCGTATTACTGACAGCAAGTGTCTTTGTATTGCAGGGTTTAAAAATATACAGAAAGACCAAATAAAACACCTTGTCTTATTCCTATTGTTCCATAATGTAATTGTTTGAGGATTATCATTTTTGCAATACTGTCATCACTAACATTCACCATGAACAGTGGTTTGTTTGATTTGAGGTTTAACGTCCCCGTCAACACTGTAAATGATATTTTGGAGACGTTGCTTCCATTTTTTGGGGGGACTTTTACCCGACATTGAGATGAAATGACATCTCAAGCCCTGTCGCCCAATGAAACCAATAAGGTTTATTAGCATGGACGGTCCGCCTCTCACCGCGGTTCCTGGACAGGCTTAGACTCTCTAAGCGGTTATCAAATACTAGTGTGCGGGCCGGATTCAGCTCTGCGTGAAAGCACCATGCAGCCGATATATGTTTTCAAGCCGATATGGGCGGGGGCCGTACAGTGGATGAATGGATTTTATTTTTTATCTTTAAAATGTTTGGAATGAACTTGTATACTTTGCTAATGTATGTTCTCATTTACTTTTTAAAAGTCAAACCAAAAGTCCTGTTTGGGGGGGGGGGGGGGGGGGAGGGGTGCCGGGTAGTGTATGTGTATGTGTGTGTGTGGGGGGGGGGGGTTATTACATAAATGCCTGTGCTGAGCTTTGTATGATAAGGTGGCACTAAATGGTCATTAAAAGCACAAAATAAAATTACACTTTTAGGAAATCTTGTCCCCTTATATTGCAACTGATTTTAGCACAAAAATAGACCTGAACCCATATCTAGCAAACTAAACAATGTTATCGGTTTCTGACTGTTTTGAAATTTGTTTGCTATATAGAGGATATATGTGGTCTATTTTATATGCAATAAATTGGGGGTGACAAGATCAGTAACACATCTAATACTTATGATGATAATCTCATTTTTTTTTATAAATTTTCATAAACACTTATCAGAAAAATTAAAAGACATAGACACATTTACATTTTTTGTATTAGATCAATCCTTATAGAGATCGGTTGCCAATCAAAGCAAAAGAATATGAAAATGAGCATACCTATTGATTAAAGACTGAAAAGTTCAAAGGTGTGTATGGCCTCTACAGAGGACTAGCCCAGGGAGCTCTCGTGAGACCTATAGTAATTTATCAAACAAAACAAAGTTATATATATAGTTGATGGTCCTCAAGTAAAAACAGTTGAAGTTTCAAGAAAATCTGCGCGTGGGCAGATTTGGAACTCCCCCTTTTGCCCTACTGATAAATATTAAAATTTGTCCTGCTGATATATGCTCATATTTGTCCTTCTGATAAATATTAAAATTTGTACTGCTGATAAATACTAAAATTTGTCCTGCTGATAAATACTCAAATTTGTCCTGCTGATAATATTAAAATTTGTCCTGATTAAATACTAAAATTTGTCCTGCTGAAAAATATTAAAATTTGTCCTGCTGATAAATATTAAAATTTGTCCTGATAAATACTAAAATTTGTCCTGCTGATAAATATTAAAATTTGTCCTGCTGATAACTAGTAAAATTTGTCCTGCTGATAAATACTCAAATTTGTCCTGATGATAAATATTAAAATTTGTCCTGCTGATAAATATTAAAATTTGTCCTGCTGATAAATATTAAATTGTTGGCATTTTAATATTTATCAGAAGGACAAAAACCATCCTCTTTAGATCCTTAATGTGACAAAATCCACAAATGCTTGGTATAAATTTCATGCTCAGTGGAGCCGAACATGAAAAAAAGTATTTTTGTTCTGGTTATTTAACTTGTTTCATTGTTACGAGATGGAATAGGAAACCTCTCTGGTGCTTATGCACATCTAAATTATTTTAGTAGATATATGGTAGGGCGGTGCGAGTGAAATATTTTAGGTGAAATATGGTACGCAAACTATGCGGCTCCATGAACAAGTCATGCACATATCATACGATGTATGCATGAGTGGTTTATAGCGAGCTGTTTTTACAATACAGGGGGCCGCTAAAAGGCCGAGTCCTATAAAATTTGCCTAAAAATCGCCAACCGCCAAATTGTGCCATATATGATTTTTATTCCCGTCACGTGTTGTGTGGGTGTTCGTTTTGACAGGAGTCATGTCATTGATTATAGGCTCGTTTCATCAATTTTTCCTATGGGAAATGTACTATTTGAACGCAAATCCATTATCTACTCGATTTTGCTATCTGGCTTCGTTTGTGGCCGGTATCTCCACCTCGCCACGAATTGAGCAAGGTAATACGAGTAGGCATGATTTTCCGGTAGTATTCATAGATATATAAACCCTGAAAAAAAGCGGACACTTTAGCAGCAGGTCAAGTTGTAAAGAGCGAACACAACATTGTGACGGGGAAATAGAAAGTATATTGAAAGGCATAACAATGTGTGACCTGCTGCTCCCTGCTTCATAGCAGCAGGTACTGGTACGACGCTAGGCGTTAGGGTCCAGCAAGGGCGGACAGACCGCCGTAATCAGCGCCTACCAGGATAGAAGCAGATTCTTCTAAATCATTGATCGTTGTAAACAAATGTGATCATGGAAGAGGTCAACTTACCTTATTTGGACGATCACTAAACGTCTGATCAGCAAACGTGATCGCTAATCCTAGGATTATCAACTATGTTGATAGACTAGTTTTACTAGTTCGCGAGAGGAAGTGTCACGCGAGTGGGGGATTCACCCAAGTTATAAACTGGCCAGTCGCGTCTTGTGTTGATTCTTTTTTTTTGTTTTTCTTGTTGTTTTTGTTGTTTGCTTCTGTAGGTATTCACGTCACCCGTTCCGAGCACAGAACAGTGTTTTGCCTTCGGAGCGGACGTCGTGAGTTGGCTACAGAAGCAACAATTTGTGATGTTTTATGTTAGTAAGTGTTGTATGTAGATACTGTAAATAATTCATGTCATTCATCTAACATCTTTCTTGTGCCTTACCCCACAGCTGCCCGTACACCTGTCAGAGATCACGCTCGGTTGTCTTGTCAGCATGGGGGTTTGCGGGACGCCGTAAACCCACATGTAACATTTGGTGTCAGTGAAGTGAGGATTTGATCTCTGGCTGGTGTTCCCGGCTGTGGAACAGCACATTGATACTCTGAATCATCAACTTTAGAAAAAAAAAAATAATGCATTGACAGCCACATTTAGAAATTAACTTTAATCTTCCTTCCTGCGTTGATGAAGTGCGAAACCCATGTATTCAACTGAATGGATACTGTCAAGTCGATAATTTCTGAGCAGGAAGGCAAGGCAAACCCCACTTTTTCTTGGTAACGAAAAATTTAAGTAGACCCCACTTAATTGTGTTACCTGACATTCTACTAAGTTAAATTGGAGTTACTAATTGATCTTACCCACACATGGTTCTGACGTAGTGACGTTAACAATTTACTGACGTTGACATAACGGTAGCGTTAATATTTACGCTGTGGCTTGAGGTTAGGTATGACGTAATAGAAACATTAATGGTGACTTGTTATGATCGGAGTTTTGTAATGTGATGAAACTTCGGATTGTAGCATTTTACTGTAAACGTCGTCAGTTTATGACGTCATATTAGACTACCAGTACGCAACGTCATACTTTGCTGAAAGCATTTGACATTTCAAATCGCGTGTGCTTTAATAACTAACGTTTTAGTTAGATTAACGCGTATAACACATATCTTAACGTTTTAGTTAAGCCCATTCAATCATCACTGATCATAACTGATCAGTTTATAGTGGTTTTGATAGTAACGTGAGATTTACGTTATCAATAATGGAGCGTTTAATGCAAATGGGAAAAGACTTAGGTTATGAGGGGAAGGAGTTACAAGGTTTTGTTAAAGAGCAGCAAGATATTGAGCGGGCAGAAAGGAAAGAGCAAAGGGATTTAGAAAGGTTAAGGTCTGAAGAAAAGGAAAAGGAAAGGGCAGAAAAAGAAAAGGAAAGGGTACATGAACTAGCTAAGTTAGAAGTAGAAGCAAAGGAAAAGGAAAGGGTACATGAACTAGCTAAGTTAGAGGAAAAGGAAAAGGAAAGGGCACATGAACTAGCTATGTTGAATGTTAATAAGGAACTTGAAATAGCACGCATCAAGACTGAAAGGGAGGCAAAAGAGATTAGTGAGGCCCATTTAGAACAAATAAAACATGCGTTTGAGCTACAGCATCAAGAATTAAGGAATCAGTTAGAAATGCAGAGAGCGAAGCTCGAGCTAGAATTTGAAAAGCAAAAAGCTGAGAAGGTGGCTCATGCCCGGGATCCTAAGTTACCTTATTTTGAAGAGGGTAAAGATAAAATGGATAGTTATTTATCAGAAATGTTTTTTCTTTGTGTATAGAGATGGAATAGGATGAACCTATCTAAACAAGACAGCTATTTACACAACAACCGTGCGAAGAATTACCTACTAAGGTAGTCTGCCCCCAAATTTTCTTAAGTAAAATTTAGCTAGTAAGCCACGGTGGTTTGCCCCAGAATTTTCCTGTTCCCCTGACACTCTGTTGTTTATTAGAAAACGGATATCGTTTTAATCTTACTGGAGGTGGCCTTTCTGGCTTAATAGATTTGATTGATTTCACAGGTTCTGACATAAATGTGGTACATATAATTTGGTCTGTCTGACATGTCAGTCCTGCAAGGCGCTGTTCTCTCAGCCCTTCTGTCTCCTCACTATCCTCTGACGTTAGTGTGTGTGGGACGCTAACGTCACCGTCACTTTCTGGTTGCTCTGCAGTTTGAAAACTGCTGTCTTCAAATGAAGACTCGTCGACGTCATTTCTGTCATGACTGTCTGTCGACAAAATCGGTTCAGAGATCAGACAATGAGACGTCACAGTCTGACGCTCAACATACTGTTTCAGTATATTAGCGTGATATGTGTTAACATTTCCATTGACGTCAATCTTATAATCCATTCTGTTCACTACCTCAACCACTTCATAAGGACCTTTCCATTGAAGCAATAATTTATTACTGTCTGTGGGTAGTAACAACAGTACTTTGTCGCCGACGTCAAATTTACGCGACCTCGCGCCTTTATCATAATAAGCTTTCTGCTTAATCTGAACCTTCTTTAAATTATCACGCGCTAATTTGCATGTCTGCTCTAACCGTTCCCTAAGCTCAATAACGTATTGATACGTCGAAAGAACTTGCTCATCGCGTACCTCTTCAGCCAATAATTCTCTTAATATTGCCATTGGACCTCTGACGTTACGTCCATATAACAACTCAAAAGGGGAGTATCCTAAAGACTCTTGTGGGACTTCCCTTACCGCAAATAATAAAGCTGGAAGATATTTATCCCAATCTTTTGGACGTTCAGCACACATGCGACGTAACATCTGCTTTAACGTAGCGTGGAAACGCTCTATCAGTCCGTTGCAAATTGGGTGTCTCGGACTACACGTTAACTGTTGAAGAGAAAGAAGTCTGCTGACTTCCTTCATTACCTCAGCAGTAAACTGTGATCCACAATCAGTTAACATTTCATCAGGAATGCCAACCCTACTAAACATTTCAATAAGCGCTTCCGCGACACGTTCCGTCTCAATACTCGGTAAAGCTATCGCCTCTGGATACCTTGTCGCATAATCTATCATGGTTAAAATATACCGAGATTTCCTATCAGATCGAGGCTCAATTGGACCAACTATGTCCACTGCCACCCTCTTAAATGGCGTATCAATCAATGGCATTTTTCCTAGAGGTACTTTAGTGACCCGACCTTTCTGAATAGTTCTCTGACAAATATCACAAGATTTACAAAATCTAGCGACATCACCGCAAATACCGGGCCAGTAAAACTCAGTTACAACTCTATCCAATGTCTTCCTAATACCCATATGTCCAGACATAAGCGTTTCATGAGCCAGTTTCAACACCTTTCCTCGGAAACTTTGAGGGACCACAAGTTGGAAAGAGACTTTGTTACCCTTGGTGAACTCCCTATATGCCAACCCTTTTTTCTCAATAAACCTAGTTTCACCTCGGTTTAAACCACGACTCACAGTCTTGTTCCCAGATACAACCCTTTTCCTGATGTTTTCCAATGTTGGATCATCAACCTGAGCTTGCTTGAAAGCCTCCTTGTCATCGTTAATGATCTGATCGGGAACCTTAAGTTTCCTGTAAGGCTTCTCATCCTGCCTAGTTTGAGACCTAGTTACAGCCGCAGCTGAGAAATGAGACATATCAGGAAGTTTTGATCCATCAATGTTACCGATAACCAAATCGTACAACGTATCATCCATACACAAAGCTTCAGTTTTCCCAGTGAAAAAAGGACAATCAATGTCAATCATTGCCAAAGGATACCTTTGTGTGGATTCATCAATCAACGTAACATTTGATTCCTTCCCTATTAACTGACTATCCGAAACCAAACTTCTCCGAACGACACAGCCTGTACACCCAGTATCTCTTAATACAACCACCTTTTTATTATTAACCAATCCTTGTGCCGTCGGTAACCTTGCCTTTAAGAAGTAACAGACACCTTCCCTAGTTTCCTTACTACACTCCTCCCTATCCGAAATCAAAGGATCACCAACCTTATTTTCAAAAATACTTCCAATCTCATCACCTTTCCTAGTTACTTCCGTCTGACAAAAACTAACTTGGTGTGCTGCGCCACGTGGTGTGCTATTATTTTTACCGCGTCCGCGAAAAGACCCTCTAAAATTACCACGACCACGTGTATAACCACGACCTACATTCTGCGTATTCTCATTCTTAACCTGAGAACCTTGAGTCTCTACGCGCGTGTTAAAATTTTCCTTAACACCGCTATCCCCAACTCCAGTTGCTCCTACCTCTGCGCTATACAATTGTTTCCTGTCGGGGTTCTTAAAACATTTAATTGTTAAATGCCCCTTACCACATATGCTACACTTGATATCCGGTCTACCACTCGGTTTGTTCGAGTCAACTTTGTCCTGTTTCCCCTGCGCTGCGCCTCTATTATCGCGTTGCCCCTTATTAATGCAACTATATACGCCCCCGCGCGCTTCTGCAAACAAATCTGCCTCCCTAGCCATTTCATCTAAATTACCAAACTGTTTTGGCTTCAGATGTACATACAGTTCTCTACTACATGACTCCAGGAACTGATCCCTTGCCATGAAATCACAGACAGCCGGAAAAGATTTTTCTATCTTTGCCATATTAAGCCATTTTTCTAAATAACTTCTCAGTCTACTACTGAACTGTATGAACGTTTCTGATTTCTCGGGCCTACTATAACGAAACTGTTTCCTAAATCCGCGCTCTGTCATGTCAAAATTCTTTAATAAAGCGTCCTTTAACTTTTCATAATCCGCCGCATCCTCATTTGACAACCGGTCATATACATCAAGTGCGCGCCCTTTGAGCAATGCACTTAAATACGCGGCCCAAACACTCTTATCCCATTTATTAGCCGTAGCATATTTCTCAAACCTAGATAAATAACTATCCATTTTATCTTTACCCTCTTCAAAATAAGGTAACTTAGGATCCCGGGCATGAGCCACCTTCTCAGCTTTTTGCTTTTCAAATTCTAGCTCGAGCTTCGCTCTCTGCATTTCTAACTGATTCCTTAATTCTTGATGCTGTAGCTCAAACGCATGTTTTATTTGTTCTAAATGGGCCTCACTAATCTCTTTTGCCTCCCTTTCAGTCTTGATGCGTGCTATTTCAAGTTCCTTATTAACATTCAACATAGCTAGTTCATGTGCCCTTTCCTTTTCCTTTTCCTCTAACTTAGCTAGTTCATGTACCCTTTCCTTTTCCTTTGCTTCTACTTCTAACTTAGCTAGTTCATGTACCCTTTCCTTTTCTTTTTCTGCCCTTTCCTTTTCCTTTTCTTCAGACCTTAACCTTTCTAAATCCCTTTGCTCTTTCCTTTCTGCCCGCTCAATATCTTGCTGCTCTTTAACAAAACCTTGTAACTCCTTCCCCTCATAACCTAAGTCTTTTCCCATTTGCATTAAACGCTCCATTATTGATAACGTAAATCTCACGTTACTATCAAAACCACTATAAACTGATCAGTTATGATCAGTGATGATTGAATGGGCTTAACTAAAACGTTAAGATATGTGTTATACGCGTTAATCTAACTAAAACGTTAGTTATTAAAGCACACGCGATTTGAAATGTCAAATGCTTTCAGCAAAGTATGACGTTGCGTACTGGTAGTCTAATATGACGTCATAAACTGACGACGTTTACAGTAAAATGCTACAATCCGAAGTTTCATCACATTACAAAACTCCGATCATAACAAGTCACCATTAATGTTTCTATTACGTCATACCTAACCTCAAGCCACAGCGTAAATATTAACGCTACCGTTATGTCAACGTCAGTAAATTGTTAACGTCACTACGTCAGAACCATGTGTGGGTAAGATCAATTAGTAACTCCAATTTAACTTAGTAGAATGTCAGGTAACACAATTAAGTGGGGTCTACTTAAATTTTTCGTTACCAAGAAAAAGTGGGGTTTGCCTTGCCTTCCTGCTCAGAAATTATCGACTTGACAGTATCCATTCAGTTGAATACATGGGTTTCGCACTTCATCAACGCAGGAAGGAAGATTAAAGTTAATTTCTAAATGTGGCTGTCAATGCATTATTTTTTTTTTTCTAAAGTTGATGATTCAGAGTATCAATGTGCTGTTCCACAGCCGGGAACACCAGCCAGAGATCAAATCCCACTTCTGACACCAAATGTTACATGTGGGTTTACGGCGTCCCGCAAACCCCCATGCTGACAAGACAACCGAGCGTGATCTCTGACAGGTGTACGGGCAGCTGTGGGGTAAGGCACAAGAAAGATGTTAGATGAATGACATGAATTATTTACAGTATCTACATACAACACTTACTAACATAAAACATCACAAATTGTTGCTTCTGTAGCCAACTCACGACGTCCGCTCCGAAGGCAAAACACTGTTCTGTGCTCGGAACGGGTGACGTGAATACCTACAGAAGCAAACAACAAAAACAACAAGAAAAACAAAAAAAAAGAATCAACACAAGACGCGACTGGCCAGTTTATAACTTGGGTGAATCCCCCACTCGCGTGACACTTCCTCTCGCGAACTAGTAAAACTAGTCTATCAACATAGTTGATAATCCTAGGATTAGCGATCACGTTTGCTGATCAGACGTTTAGTGATCGTCCAAATAAGGTAAGTTGACCTCTTCCATGATCACATTTGTTTACAACGATCAATGATTTAGAAGAATCTGCTTCTATCCTGGTAGGCGCTGATTACGGCGGTCTGTCCGCCCTTGCTGGACCCTAACGCCTAGCGTCGTACCAGTACCTGCTGCTATGAAGCAGGGAGCAGCAGGTCACACATTGTTATGCCTTTCAATATACTTTCTATTTCCCCGTCACAATGTTGTGTTCGCTCTTTACAACTTGACCTGCTGCTAAAGTGTCCGCTTTTTTTCAGGGTTTATATATCTATGAATACTACCGGAAAATCATGCCTACTCGTATTACCTTGCTCAATTCGTGGCGAGGTGGAGATACCGGCCACAAACGAAGCCAGATAGCAAAATCGAGTAGATAATGGATTTGCGTTCAAATAGTACATTTCCCATAGGAAAAATTGATGAAACGAGCCTATAATCAATGACATGACTCCTGTCAAAACGAACACCCACACAACACGTGACGGGAATAAAAATCATATATGGCACAATTTGGCGGTTGGCGATTTTTAGGCAAATTTTATAGGACTCGGCCTTTTAGCGGCCCCCTGTATTGTAAAAACAGCTCGCTATAAACCACTCATGCATACATCGTATGATATGTGCATGACTTGTTCATGGAGCCGCATAGTTTGCGTACCATATTTCACCTAAAATATTTCACTCGCACCGCCCTACCATATATCTACTAAAATAATTTAGATGTGCATAAGCACCAGAGAGGTTTCCTATTCCATCTCGTAACATTCATGCTCATCTAACTTGAGCATGAAATTTATACTGCTCATAAATCTTAAAAAGCTAACAAATGTTGGCATTTTAAAATCTATGGTCAAGATAAATGACAGTTTGTGCTGATCTGAGCAGGGAAATTGTCTGTTTTTTTTTTTTTTGTTTTTTTTTTCGTATTTTATTAGCTATGAGCATAATAAAATTCATGCTAAGCTGTGTTGGGGATGAGAGAAAGTTTTATAACCTTGTGGCTTGGTTGCAATTCAATTGATCTCTTGAGGTTTTGTATGATAATGGAGCAGCATCTTATTGCCATGTCCCTACAACACATCCGTCTGCGCATATGCGCAGTCTGGTCAGCATGTTAGCGTTTGCTGCTTGGTTAGTGCAGTACATCTTGTTTATCACATGACGTCGCGTCTGAGAATGTAATAACGCCATTTATCATATGACGTTGCTTCTGAGAATGTAATAACGCCATGTAATATACTACTCAAAGTTTGATAGGGATCACTTTTAAATGCAAAATAAAATTTGGATAAATTGATCAACTGAAACCAAATTTGATACACAATGATAGAAAAACATATCCTTCACAAAGACTAGTGATTAATTTGTCAACTGGCACTGCATTCAAGCGTGACAACAACAACCGTATTGGCACCCACAAAATTTGCCATAACACGAAGGGATTTGGACAATTGATTTTTCACAAATTTCCAAACTTGTTTAGACAAAGGTGCCTAATAACAAGTATGGCGTCCACGGGCATCAATTACAACACGACGTCGCCTGCGCATGCTGGTAATCAGAGTCTGTATCCGGTTTTGTGGAATCAGCCTCCATTCATCAACCAATGCATCTTTGAGCTCTTGTAAAGGCCACGGCTGCACGGGTCGGGCTGAAACAGCACGCTGTAAGATGTCCCCTGCATGCTCAATTGGATTTAAGTCCGTTGATCGAGCAGGCCAGTCCATACGAACGATTGTCTCACGTTCAAGATAGGCATCAGTGACGTGGGCATGGTGGGGATGGGCATTATCGTTCATCAGAATAAAGTCCGGGCCGATAGCACCGGCATATTGCCTCACAAACTGATCAAGAATCTCATTACAGTACCACACTGCCGAAAGCGTTCCGTTTTCAACGACGTACAAGTCTGTTTTACCGTTAACTCTTATCCCAGCCCAAACCATGACTGACCCCTTTCCATAGCCATCATGCTCTGCCACATTAAAGTCATAAAATCGCTCTTTAGACATTCGTCACACTAATTGACGTTTATCAGTGAAGTCCTGGCAGAATCTGGACTCATCAGTAAATAGTACTGGCGTCCAGTCACGAATCGTTCACATGACGTGAGTTCTGGCAAAGTCCAACCGGTCTTGCACGTGCTGTCGAGTCAACGGAACACGTACAGCAGGCCTCTTGGCCTGAAGTCCGATCTCGTGGAACCTGTTTCTGACAGTTTGTGAAGAAAATCGTACTCCAGTTCCATTCTTAAACTCGTTATTTTAACGCGTCGAGACGTCGAGACTGAATCAACAAAAAACGATCATGACGTTGAGTTGTAGCCCTTTCTCGACCCCCGCCGTGTCTGTGTGAAGGATTTCCGTGGGTAAGATACCGACTCCACATCCGGGAAACCACGCTCTGAGATACATTCAGAATCCCAGCATCACGACGTTGAAAGACACCAGATTCCAATATTCCGACGCCACGGTTTATTTCGTCGGGGCTCAGGCGGTTTCTTAACTGTCCCCCAGGCAGGTTAGAGTTTCGCAAATCAAATGAAATCCATTTTACGCTTAGTAAAAGTACACTGACAAGTTTGATTTTTCTGTTGAAATGCAGTGTTATGCAAGATTTTTGGGGTGCATGAAATCATTTGCGAAGTGTGAGAAGTGTGCACTTTCATGAGTACTGAATTGCACATGAGTTTTTTTATTAAGATACTTAGCAATTAACGGAGTACAAATTCTGTCCTGAAATTTTAAAATTTCAGTGCAAAATTTTGTATATAAAAAGTGATGCCTATCAAACTTTGAGTGGTATATTTTCGATAATCCACTAGTGGATTAAATATGCAAATTAGCTAGAAATGTCCAGTAACGTTACATGTAGGACGTCCTTAACAACATCGCGTTCACTAATGGCGGAATATTAACATTTGTGTTCAATGATCGAGAATAAAATGCGTTTTAAATGTCATATGATCAATAGAATCTTGCATTCGTGTTCATGTATTATTATTTTTTATTATTAAACTCGTTGAGGAAAAGGGATAAAATGCTCGGCGAATCCCCGCATTTATCCATTTCCATCAAGTCGTTTAATAAATTCAATAATGCATGAACACTCATGTAAGATCCTCTATTGCTTTTCAATGAAATATAGAGATTTTTCAGTGATATCGAAAACGATATTGTCAATGTTTCAAACAGTGACTAATATCAATTATATTTTTCAGTGTTTGGAACTACTTTTGTTCTCGAAATCTAATTTTGTGGTCAGTAGATGATTGAAAATTAATGAACTGTAGTATGGCCCACGCCGATCGGGGCTTCAAGAGATACATGTAGATGGGCTGCATGATGCTTCCACGCAGAGCTGAAACCAAGCCGCACGCGAGTGTTGGTAAACTGCTTAGAGGATCTAAGCCTGCCTAGGCTAAGCGGTGCGAGTCGGACCGTCCATGCTTATAAACCCTATTGGTTTCATTGTGCGGCAGGGATTGAGATGTCATTTCATCTCAATGTCGGGCAAAAGTCCCACAAATTTTGGAAGCAATATCTCCAAAATGGCCTTTATAGTGTTGACGGGGACGTTAAACCTCAAATCAAACAATCAATGAACTGTATTAAAATAGACGCTAAGCCCGTTCACAAATCATGAGGACGTTAACGACGTCATTTTCCACGTCGACGTCACGTATTTTGTCGCGCGACGTTAGGTCTGTCTGCAGCTTCTTTAGGAAACTAAACTGTCAATTATTTCAGTAACTAACTATTCATAGAAATGGCATCGCAGGCTATGTCTCAGGTGCAAACGTTTACACCAAATATTATACCCAGTAATTACTTTGGACATCACCAAATTGGCGCGAACGACCAGGAAGATAGTTACTTTTCTCTGAGGGTGAGGGACGCGAATAGTGAAGCTTTATGCTGTAGTTTTGAAGCATGTAAGAAACAGAAAATGTGTGTGTGTTTTTTTTTTTTCGTGCAATATCGAATTTTATTTCTTTCATGAACACCAAAACTGGTATTTTTACTCGTGGCTACGCCACTCGTGAAAATACTGGTTTTGGTGTTCATTTGGTGAAATAAAATTCGATCTTACACTGAAATAATCGCATATCCTCTATGTAATGAATTCCGTAATCCACTAGTGCCGGGATTAGATATGCAAATTATGTAGATACGTCCCTTAACGTTACATGTACAACGTCCTTAACGACGTGAATAAAACAATCGTGAATAAAATGAGTTTTAAATGTCATATGATAAAAAGAATCTTGCATTCGTGCTTATGTATAATTGCATTTATTAAACTCGTGGTGGAAATGGAATAAACTAGCATATGATCCATTTTCCTCAACTCGTTGGATAAATGCAATAAAACATGAACACTCATGTAAGATTCTCCATTTCCATAATATTCTTACCCAGCGCGCCTATATAGGCGATGAAAAATAACTGTGTTTTATTATACAACAAATCACGACAAGGAAGAGCGTGACGAGTGACGTCATTAAAAACTGCAAATTTATGACGTCACTAGTCGATTTCCTTGACGTTAGACGGTGTAACGTCATTTTCTCGAATCGAAAACGTTAGAAAAGGATATAAATGCATGTGTTTCAGTCGATAATTTAAGCGGGATTTCTTCCAAAATGGCGTAATGTTGTGAGATTTTGAAGGAAACAACAGCATTATTGCCGATTTTCAGCGTGTTAGAATCGAAAACGATCAGCTCTAGTTTGTGATTTGTTGAGTAATAAATCACAGTTTGTCGGTCAGTTGCAAGTAGACAAATCACCCGCGCGTAGCGCGCGTGATTTGATCTACTTTACAACTGACCTCAAAACTGTGATTTATTATTCAACAAATCACAGCTAGAGCTGATCTATTTCTTAAACACATTCACAAGACTATTTGCTAGTATGTGTAGCTGAACAGACGGGTTTTTGCCTTACTCGACCATTTTCTTGTGACGTGACAAACTTAGAAAACAAGAAGTAATCTTTAAACAAAAAATATCTTCAAACAAGAGCTGTCACTATAGGTGACCAATGCCACCCGTGGGAGCCAATTTCTGAGTTTTTGCAAAATTTCAAGGGGTAATAATTCAGCCAAAAATGACAACAGAGTTATGGCCCTTGGTCAGAATGTAGCCCTTGTGATTGTGAATAAGTGAGTGAAGTTTCATGGGGCTATTTCTTCAATAATATTTCTTCAATTTTCGAAGAACTTTATTCTTGTAAAACTTCGCATTTACAGATTTGCCTTTAGGCACAGCAACCTGAATAGCAGGGCCCTGATTTGAAAAGAATATGGCATACATTAGCTTCTTGACGCTCATGGTCCGCTTTTCAATGCATGGTCTTTTGCAATACTTTGTTGCCCATATTTTGTTCTGAATCTTTCGTTTTGGCTTAAAACAGTGAACCCATGTCTCGTCACCTGTGACGACATTAGCGAAAGACCGTGCATTGTAATTTGGAAACTTTTTAAGCAACTTCTTGGCGCATTGAACGCGTGTCTTTTTCTGCTCAGCTGTCAACAGGTGGGGAATCCATCTAGCACAGATCTTTCTGATTTCAAATCCCGTTTCAGAATTGTATGAGCTGCTCCTAATGAGATGCCAACCATACTAGCTATTCGCCTAGTGGTGTATCGTGCATGGGTAGCAACTATTTCTTTCACTCTCGCATCCATATTGGCAGATGTTGCTCTTTTCGGCCGACGATCATGTGGTGCATCTTCTGTTGAGCCTAGCCCACAGCTGAATTTCTTACACCAATGAAAAACTGTCGGAAAAGACATTTCATTATGCCATAAACCGAACATATTTCATCAAAAATGTATTTGCACCGTATACCAAGAATACAACGATTCTTTATATAGGACCGTATTTCAATGGCGTACTCTGACCTTCTCCGAACCATGTTTTGTATAAGTATACAAGAGTAGACAGTGTTTATCGAACGATATACATGGCTAAAATGGACGGATTTTAACAGATTTGGTATCAATGTATAGGCAAAATGTTTTTCTACGCTGTGATTTTTATTTACATAGTGCATGAGAAAACGTTCTACTTGCATTCATATTTGAACAGTCCTCGTACTTTTGAAGTTATAATCAAGGTTAAAGTTTTTGTGACGGACAGACAGACAAACAAACAGACGTGACGGACAGACATACAGACAAACAGACAGACAAGACAAATACTGTATGCCCCACGAATCAAAGATTCTCTTGGGGCATAAAAGATAAACGGCGAAAGGGATACTGAAATATGAATATTGAAACTATTTTGTGGGCCAATATGAAATATAAACTTTATTACGAAAGCAAAAACAGTTTGAAAGTATTTGAAAAACCCGTGCCAATTGGGTACCTTTTTGTTAAAGAGTAAACAGTGTAACACTGTGCAGCTCAATCTATTTCTTCAGGCCCGCCCAATAGAATTGCTTTAACAATATTTGAAGACCTTCTATTTAAGAAACATACCTGTGAGAAAAATCCAAGCAACCCACATAGAGAAAATTTGGAAAGAGTTGATAGAAAGCACAAGCAGGCAGATTCTGGTATACGTCATGATCAACTTGTGTCTTAAGTTTCAACTGTGAAGCCCTTATAGTTCCTGAGAAAATTCTGATTAGAAATAGAAAATTAACAAGAAAAATGACAGATAAGAAACAACAGCCTGATTCTGGTATACACAAGATATTGAACTACTGTCAATATTTGTACCAAACTTCAACATTGTTGCGACCCGCGACAACCCCTCGGTAAGATAGATATCTCTGTATCGACCAGATGAATGACGTCACGACACACAATTCGAATACACAAAAAAGCGAAAAAATACGGTTCAAAGTAAAGGCAATCAAAATTTATTGTTACAATGAAACTGTTGAAGTTGCATTATAGACTTACTAAACCCTAACCCTTTCCAACCCCTATTTGCAATAAGGCTGCGGTGAGTGCACCGAAAGATTCAACCTTAGGTGCGCATTGAAACTTAACTGAATCTTATCAGAATAAGTTCCCTTTAAAAACGGACTCGACCTCAAAAAGCCTTTTCAAATACACTTAACCATGGAGATGAGCCTCAGTAGGGACCCGTGCAATAAAGAATTAAATACTTGCAACTGATCCCAGCATTTGAGAAGACAGATTCCGAACTCGCCGTTTAAAGGTTGAATTCTTATATCTCTTTTAAGTCAAAAGCGTGCACATGTATCTTTCGGTGTATTTTATGTAAACTTTCTCTTTTAATTCTTAACAATAAATCACAGAACTTTCAGGCCACTGTACAGAACCAATTGTCATAGATCTCAGATCACTGTACAATGACAATACAAGTATGTTTACAATTATTAATTCAAGTAGCGACATTTGAAACGCTGGATAAAGAAGACTGGAGTCGTGAATGTTACAAAAACATGGCATGCTTTCACAGAAATATAATTTTCATTCATTTCCGCTTGGAAAATAACATTTTAATTCAGAGGATTCTAAAACAGAGCCATCGGTTTGGGACAAAAATAATTTGTATTTTAGCACGTTTGAATGATTAAGGCATTCTCATAACTCAAAAGAAATCTCACAACCATCCTACATGCTTCTTACACAAGCCACACACAACAGACAATTTTTAAGATATGAAGGTTTTACCATAACCCTCAAAATTATTAAATAAACACAAATTTTGCATATCCTGCAAAGGATAAAACGTCACTGTACAGATCGCAGGTCACATTCAGTCACCCAAAACGCTGTACATTTCCCGTCCTAGACTTTGAGGGTGCCGCACGAGGACCATTACCATCCATGAAAGGAAACTTTACCATTTCAAACTCAAAATCATCATCGCGTTTCATATTTTTTGCAGAAATAAACCCATCTGCAATAGATAGATGTAAATCGAAAAACGGGACCTCGGTATCAGAGGAATTTGTTTTATTTAACTGAAGTTCTGGGGTAGGATGTTAATTTGACCGATCAAATCATCGAAATAGGTATTGTCAACATTTAATAACTCATCTATATATCAAAAGCCGAGCTAAATTCAGATTGGTTTTCAACGGAAAGAGATATCATGAAGTCTCTATCATAACAAAGAATGAGAGATCAGCCGCTAGGAGTGTGCAACCCATCGGAATACCGACAATTGGTCTAAATAACTTAGTAACAAATCTTATATAAATATTGTCAAGTAGAAAGGTGAGAGCTTCACTCACTTTCTAACATGATCCTAAAGACTATTTTTTATGCTCTTCTGAAGTGAAAAAAAAAGCATTTCTTACAATACATGCAAGATAGATGGCATGTCCATTCAATTAAATCATTAAGTTTTTCTTTTATAAGATTATGAGGATTTAAAATGTAAAGGGTGGATAAAATTATAAGTAGGCAGACTTGAAGCACGAAGACGTCCGGATTTTAATTTATTTAAAAAAACCTATTTTGGTTGTTTGGTGAGGCAAAGGTGTTGCGGTTACTAGGGCGTCTAACGTACAGTTGACTTATAGTTGGAAAACGCCTGCTGTTCTTGCAGCAGGTAAAGTTACAGGGGGAATGTTGCGTTTTCTTCTGTCTCTACACTTCCATTCATTTTCCTTACTTCCTTATTGGAGGTTTAACGTCCCCGTGAACACTGTAAAGGTCATTTTGGAGACATTGCTTCCAAATTTGTTGGACTTTTACCCGACATTGAGATGAAATGACATCTCAAGCCCTGCCGCCCAATGAAGCCAGTAGGGTTTATGAGCATGGACGGTCCGACTCGCACCGCTTTGCCTGGGCAGGCTTAAATCCTCTAAGTGGTTTACTACTACTCGAGTGCGGGTCGGTTTCAGCTCTGCGTGGAAGCATCATGCAGCCTATCTATTTCTTTAAGCCCCAATGGTCGGGGGCTGAGATACTTCATACTTCAGTGATTATTCCGTCACGAATATACAGTAGACCTTCGACGGCTCAAACACCGATGGCTCGTTTACCATGGCTTAGTCGAACCTGTTTTTGAGTCCCTAGGGAAATCCTCTGCATAAAAGAGAGTGGAATAATTTAGGAGCTTTTCGTCTTTTATATTACAAATGTATGCTGTGAGGCGATTCTAATGAGTATATACAGCATATATTTTCAGTTTAGTATACCGAAAAGATGTCCAAAAATATCTCGTTATGCCTATTGGCGGTAAACCTCAGTGGCTCGAACTACCCTTGTCTAAGGTCCTCAGGGTGTTCGAGACATCGAAGTTCGACTACATTTGTCAAACATCGGTAAATGCTATACTTACCACTACTTTTTGCAGAAGTTTATTCATTTTTAACCAATCGCCAATTTAGATTTATTCAATCGAAAGTAGGTTATACAGCTACGCCGAGGTGTGGCTAGGTAAACTGACCGGCTCAAAAATGACCTAAATAGTGTAGACAGGGCCGTTAAACTACAATACAAACAAAATGACAAATCTGGACAAAGCTGAAACATCATCTTTGTTGTCAGAAATGTAAGATCCTACAATGTTCCTTTCTATTTTTGCACAAAACCTGATGTTTATTTACTTTTTAGAGCCATATTTCATTGGCACTTCGTTCGGCTTTCTAGCATATCTTAACAATTAAATGAAATCGCGATTTGTTTAAGAAATAAATCTAACTGTGATTTGTTGATTAATAAAACATAGTTTGGAGGTCAGTTGTAAAGTAGATCAAATCACGAGCGCGTTGCACGCGTGATTTGTCTACTTTCAACTGACCGACTCAACAATTTACAGACTAGAGCTGATCTATTTCGATTCTAACACGCTGCAAATCGGCAATAATGTTGTTGTTTCCTTCAAAATCGCACAACCATTTGCCATTATTAGAAGAAAATCCGCTAAAATTATCGACTGAAACACATGCATTTACATCCTTTTATAACGTGCTCGATACGAGAAAATGACATTACACCAACTAACGTCAATCAAATCCACTAGGACGTCATAAGTTGGCAGTTTTTAATGACGTCACTCGTCACGCTCTTCCGAGCTGTGATTTGTTGCAGAATAAACCACAGTTATTTTCTATTGCCTATATAGGCGCGTTGTGTTAGAATATAGTATAAATTGACATAAGGAAAACACGCCTATGCAAATATCTTGTAAGCTTTATCGCCGAAAAAATATAATTTTTAAGATGAAAAATTGTGATTTTTCTTACTTCTGCTCAAAATATAGATTGTGAGTATTCGTTTGTACCGCCTAATCGAGGCGGTTCTAACGAGTACCCATAATGTATACATCTGAGGAGAATGACGAAAATAAGATTCACCCCTGTACATTACGCAAACACGCCTATACAAATACATTGCCATCTTTATCGCCGAAAAAATGAAAATGTTATGATGAAAAATTGTGAATTTTTTTTTTATTCTGCTCAAAAGATAGATCGTGGACACTCGTTAGAACCGCCTCATCGAGGCGGTTCTAACGAGTACCCACAATCTATATTTTGGAGCAGAAATAAGAGAAACAAGGTATACCCCGGGAAACCCCAGTTTTTCTATATAAAAGTGGGGTTCAAGAGGGTCAAAAGTATATACACGTGTCTTCGTAATGATTTCCAGAGATAAAAAGTCAGAAATGAGATAAATACAAATCAAAAATGAGTTCATTTAAGAGCAATGAAAACATTCATAAGAAAGATGGTGGATCATACTACGTAGTTTCGGCTAATAAAGCCTCATCAGTGACCCTGTAATGATCCGGCAAAGAAAGCCGGAGGAAACATACTGCAATTTTGCGAATTTCGAATAGGCAGTCGATTCAAAGACTGATATAAATCAAAATGGGGTCCAAATAATTAAAAACCTGTCTAGAATATGAGTCTAAACAAATAATTTATTTCTGATTTCTCAGAATATTCACGCTGATCTCAAAGGACCAAAAGTAAAATAGAAACTGCACTATGGTTGATGTACGGGGAGACGTTTTACGGCCGCCACACGACACAACACCAGCTGCCGTGAAGGCAAATAAAAATCAAAAATCAAAGTCATAATACCGCATCTCCAACTCCCAGTAAAGCCATTTGTGCCGACAGCTACGAATCTGTAATTTGTTGTATCCATCGAGGCTTCCATAAATATACCCTGACCGGCGATATCCCCTATGCCAACGGATATGGTGTTATCGTCCCATGAAACCCAGAAAGGTTTGAATTGTTCACAATCAAGGGGGCTATGCGAGAATTCAACTAGACTATAACCATCTATATAGAGCCGAATAGTGGATTTACTGTTGTTCCAGCCTCCTACAAATATCATTGAAACAATTAAATAGGACAAAAAGGTATACTGAAAGTGTTGAACATCATTTTACAAAGCGAGATAAGTGTTCTGACTTAATTTTGCTTTAAATATAGCCCCAGCTTCAAACTCCGCCCATAGGGGCTTGAAGAAATAGATGAGCTGCATGATGCTTCCACGCAGAGCTGAAACCGACCGCACACGAGTACCGGTAAACAGCTTAGAGGATCTAAGCCTGCCCATACAAACGGGTGCGAGTCGGACCGTCCATGCAACCCTGTTGGTTTCATTGGGCGACAGGGCATGAGATGTCATTTCACAAAATTGGAAGCAATTTCTACAAAATGACCTATACAGTGTTGGCGGGAACGTTAAACCTCATATCAAAAGGGGTCTGCTCTTAAAGGAAAAGAAGCCTCCGTGGTGCAGTGGTTACGCTACTCGCCTTGTAAACCAGGGATCGCAGGATCGATCCCGGGCTTCTCCAGACTTTCGGATGAGTCTTTAAACGGAGGTCCCGTCTCCGTATGACCTTAGCTGTTGGTGGGACGTAAAACTAAAACTCACTCACTCTTAAAGGAAAGCGGCCGCCGTCCATCAGGGCTTGAAGAAATAGATTGGCTGCATGGAGTGTCCACGCAGAACTGAAACCGACCGCAAACGACTACTGGTAAACCGCATAGAGGATCTTAGCCTGTCCTGGCGACGCGGTGCGAGTCGGACCGTGCATGCTTATAAACCCTATTGGCTTTATTGGGCGACAGGGCTTGAGGTGTCATTTCATGTCATTGTAAAAGTCCCACAAAATTGGATGCAGCGTCTCCAAAATGACATATACAGTGTTGGCGGGGACGTTAAACCTCAAACAAACAAAGAAACAAACAATTTTAAGAAAAGAATTTGCTCCTTAAGAGCAAATTCTTTCCTTTAAGTGTTTACCCTGTTGGCATGGGAGACAAAAATACTTTTGTACGAGTTGCCTCCCCTGAAAGTGTAACCATTTCCCTTAGAAGTACTGTATTCACACTAAATATTCGGACACATGAACCCATTACTTGTTCTAAAATTTATACAAGTTCAATATACATGCACTATATGTACCTGATGTTGTTACTAAAATAGCTGGGTGATGGGGGAGTGCAAACAGTGTAGACCTATATTAGATGCCCTGTTCTGCGGCATATAATCTGGGTCTGGCCTGTTTGTCCGGATACATATGGTTAATTCGGAAGACCCGTATTCGACAAAATATATTTTGGAACCTTCCCAAGGGCCCCGCAAATTTTTGCCTGTACATCCACATTTTTCATGTTTTTTTGTCCCCCGTCTTTTCGAAGAAAAGCGAGGGGACATAGTATTCGGCTTTCCGTGGTGCTTGGTGCGTGGTTCCGAGCGTGTAGTAGGTATCTTATGAGTTCAACTCCTTCTACAGTTTTTAACCGATCATTCTGATAATTTACAGGTGTCTCTATCATTGTTTGAAGTTGTGCATGTGCTTTTTTTCAGAATCCTTGAATTATTTTTTGTTTTCACTTTTTTTTTCACATTTTTAACTTAGACTTTTTTGCATGCTTCTGAATTCATAGTAGGTACCTTGTGAGCGCAACTCCTCCTACAGTTTTATTCCGATCCTTCTGAAATTTTGATACCTCTTTATTATGGTTTGAAGTTGTGCATATGCTTTTTTCTGAATTCTTTAATTATTTTTTTTTCACTTTTTCCACATTTTTAAATTAGACTTTTTTCATGCATCAAATCTATGAAAGAGTATTATGTAGTAGGTATCTTGTGAGTGTAACTCCTCCTACAGTTTTACACCGATCCTTCTGAAATTAAGGCCTGTCTTTATCATGGTTTGAAGTTGTGCATATGCTTTTTTTCGGAATTCTTTAATTATTTTATTTTTTTTTCACTTTTTTTACATTTTCAATTTAGACTTTTTTCATGCATCAATTCTTTGAAAGAGTATAATGTAGTAGGTACCTTGTGAGCCCAACTCCTCCTACGGTTTAATACCAATCCTTCCAAAACTTAAAAGTTGCTTGAATTATGGTCTGAAGATATGCATGTGCTTTTTACAGAATCTTAAAATAATTCTTTTCACTTTCTCACATTTTTAACTTAGAGTTTTTTTGAGCATCTATAGTATGAAACTGGATATGTAATAGGTATATTGTGAGTGCAACTCCTCCTACAGTTTAAAACTGTTCTTCAGAATCTTTTCATGGTCTGAAAATGCGCATGTGCTTTTTACAGAATCCTTTTGTTACTTTTTTCACTTTCCGCGTTTATTGATACCAATGGTTGCCTGGTTAACTTACTTACGTTTTAACAACAAAAATGAAAATAAAGCAGGGACATAAACTCTCTGTGGAATTTGCTTGTTTTTTTTTTTTTGTTTTTTTCTTAATAACTTTCAAACCGCCAAACGCATCAACTTCAAACTTTAAATATAATGTCACAATTGGAAGCAACGTCTCCCAAACTAACTTTACAGTGTTAACGGTGACGTTAAACTTCAAATCAATCAAACAAACAAACAAACTCTATGTACAATACTCTCAGAGTTATTGCCCTTTGCAGAAACATGAAAATGTCCACATTTTTCATGTTTTTCTTTTCTTAATAACTTACAAACCGTCAAGCGCATTCACTTCAAACTTTGAATATGACGTCACAATATCATTACACAATTTCAGGCTCCAGTTCCACTACGATAACACACCCGTGAAACATAGGGCATTTTTCACATCTCCAAAATGGCTACACTTCTGATGAAAAGCTGTCATATTTTTGTTATTTTTACTTCAAACATAGGTTGTGGCTGCTCGTTAGAACCGCCTCATTGAGTCGGATCTAACGAGTACCTTCAACCTATAGCTTGGGGCAGAAATAAGAAAAATAATGTATACAACCGTAAACCCCAGTTTTCTCTATATAAAGTGGGGTTTAGGAGGGTGTTAATTTCATGGACATGATAACGGTTAAGAAATATAATTCTTACAGTAGGGTAATTCTTACTCTCCTGAGATGGATGTCAAAAATATTTCATCGCACTCGTGAAAATTTGGATGTTTTCAAAACACGAGATGAACTTTTTTGGTATCCGCAGAAAAAAAGAAAATTTTCTTTTTATTTTATAATCGTATGCGGATATTTACAGTAATTGATCAATAGTATTTTACGTCATAATAATGCTTGGGTATGACGTCACAAATGTGACTTGATCGCCATTTTGAATACAGCATTTTTACAGTTCAAAGAGTGCTTTTCAAGATATTTTACAGAATTATTTTGTAGATAACGTATGGATTTAGCGAGAAAAGTAGTTCGGGTGCTACTGTGAAAATAGGAGAACTGTTCAAATATGAATGCAAGTAGAACGTTTTCTCATGCACTAATGCAAAAATCACCTGGAAATAAATATCACAGCGTAGAAAATTATTTTTCCTTATACATTGATACCAAACATGTTAAAATCCGTCCACTTTAGCTATGTATATCGTTCGATAAACACTGTCTACTCTTGTATACTAATACAAAACATGGTTGGAAGAAGGTCAGAGTACGCCATTGAAATACGGTCCTATATTAAGAATCGTTGTATTCTTGGTATACGGTGCAAAGACATTTTTGATGAAATATGTTCGGTTTATGGGCATAATGAAATGTCTTTTCCGACAGTTTTTCGTTGGTGTAAGAAATTCAGCTGTGGGCTAGGCTCAACAGAAGATGCACCACACGATCGTCGGCCGAAAAGAGCAACATCTGCCAAGATGGTTGCGAGAGTGAAAGAAATAGTTGCTACCGATGCACGATACATCGCTAGGCAAATAGTTAGTATGGATGGCATCTAATTAGGAGCAGCTCATACAATTCTGAAACGGGATTTGAAAATGAGAAAGATCTGTGTTAGATGGATTCCCCATCTGTTGACAGATGAGCAGAAAAAGACACGGGTTCAATGCACCAAGAAGTTGCTTAAAAAGTTTCCAAATTACAATGCACGGTCTTTCGCTAATGTCGTCACAGGTGACGAGAAATGGGTTTACTTTTTTGAGCCAAAACGAAAGATTCAGAACAAAATATGGGCAACAAAGTATTGCAAAAGACCATGCATTGCAAAGTGGACCATGAGCGTCAAGAAGGTAATGTATGCCATATTATTTTCAAATCAGGGCCCTGCTATTCAGGTTGCTGTGCCTAAAGGCATAATCTGTAAATGCGAAGTTTTACAAGAATAAAGTTCTTCGAAAATTGATGAAATATTTCAAAGAACGAAGACCCGCAACTGGTTTGGCCAATGTCAGATTGCTACATGACAATGCGTCATCGCACAAGGCGTTCATTGTGCAATACTATCTGAAGCAGGAAAAGGTTGTTGAACTCCCCCATCCCCCGTATTCCCCTGACCTTGCCCCGTGTGACTTTTTTTCCCCGCGGCTGAAAAATAGCTTTCTGGTCGAAAAATTGTACAGCGAAAACACCTCGATTCTGCAATATTCCAGTGCCTTCATAGTATACCTCGAAAAGACTACCAAAATGCATTCAATGATTGGATCAGAAGATTGAAAGTTTGTATATCTGTTAAAGGGGAATACTTTGAGGGGACACAATAAATTTTCCATCTAAATCTATCACGGAAACATTTTTATGTGCTTAGTTGCATTCATATTTGAACAGTCTTCGTATCATTTATATCTTCACACTGTGAAAAATCACTGTTATTTGTTTAAGATATGCATTGATTTCACTGCTATGTATAAAATAAATGGGATTCATCATATGACGTCGTTGATAAGCAGTGGATAACGTCGTGTAATAAAAATCATATGACCACACGTGTAATAACACTTTGGCGGGATTAAGCAACGTCATGACGACGTCCATGTCAACAATGCAATTTTCGTAGAAAAATTGTCAAATTAAAAGGCGATAAAATCCATTTTAAAGTAGTCATATGATAAAGAGGAACTTACACTCGTGGTCATTTCATATGATATTTATGAAACTCGCCAAAGGCTCGTTTCATAAATATCATATGAAATGACCACTCGTGTAAGATCCTCTATTTGTTTTCCCCCTCCTTCTTTAAATATGGGACGTCAATATAAGAAGCGAGTGAGAAGCACTGGTTTCTTTACCGGATTTTTTATCTACTGAGGCTTATACACCCCGAATTTTCGGCATTCCGTGAATTGCGATTCATTTACCGACCTCCATGTATTGAATAACAATATCGTCATTTTCGGGAGACGGCGAAGACAAATACATTCATTTAGTCGGGTGTGAAATTTATGTTAATTGAGTTCACCAGTCTCAGGTTAATTTGTTCGAACTATATAATAATTACAATCAATGTCATTTTCAAACTTTAAACTAATACATGCAAACAAATATGCACGAATATATATGAGCAAAGCTTGCCAAAAACTGAAATCAAGCCGAACTACGTTTTCGTGCGTACTCATATTTCTATCACGAAAACAAGCCTATATAAATTTGACCCCCTTAACCCCACTTTTATATAGCAAAACTGGTGTTTGCAGGGATATACATTATGTTTTCTTATTTCTGCTCAAAACATAGATTGTGGGTACTCGTTAGAACCATCTCGTCGAGGCGGCTGTAACGAGTATCCGCAATCTATGTTTTGAGCAGAAATAAGAAAAATATCGACATTTTTCATCAAAAAATATATTTTTCGGTGGTAAAATGTACAATGTATTTGTATAGGCGTGTTTTCGTAATGATGATTTCAATGATACTGAGTGAAAGCCGGAAGCTGCTCGAGAACGCCTTGGACAGCTAGAAATGACAGACAAGAATCTGTCATTAAAATGAGAAAAGTAAAACTGAAGTGCAGTCGACAAGCAAACAGTCTAAATTTTAATTATTTTTGGTGACACATCACAAGGACGTTTGTTGCTACAATGATATTGTACAAAATAATATTCTAATGAAACCGAACTTCGTAAAAAAATGCGCAGGATTATCAACGTCTCTGCTGGGAGTACATGTTTGAGGACAAATTCTCGATTTGCGCAGCTACTTATATAAAGGAATTCCGTGCTTGAGCGTTGTACGTAATTTGCGCTTACCGATCACAACTTCAGCATTGTCTAGGTCTCCATCCCATGTTGATTTAAACGTGACATGGGCGTTCGTACATGCCTTAGTTTGGAACACAAAAGCCTTTTCTTTCGATAGCAGCAAGTCAACTGTTACATAGTCTTTGAATGTGTTTGTGATGTATTCAAGAGCTGAAATAAAAGTGGAAAGATACGAACATTCGGAAACGTCTTGCAATAAACACAATAAACGCCTTGCAATAAACACAATAAACGCCTTGCAATAAACACAATAATCGTCAAAGCAATGAGGGAGTACTTGTTGATCAACAAGTCGTATCGCTATCGGCCCGACGTTGGTCCGGCATTCTTTGCTGGCTGGGTAGTTAGTCTGTATTCGTTATCATTACGCAAACACGCCTATACAAATACATTGCCACTTTTATCGCCGAAAATATGAAAATTTTATGATGAAAAAAAAAAGATATTTTTTTCTTATTTCTGCTCAAAATATAGATTGTGGGCACTCGTTAGAACCGCCTCATCGAGGCGGTTCTACCGAGTACCCACAATCTATATTTTTAGAGCAGAAGTAAGAAAAATAAGGTATTCCCCAGTACACCCCAGTTTTACTATATAAAAGTGGGGTTCAAGGGGGTCAAATTATATAGGCATGTTTTCGTGATGTTCCTTCGTTATTGAAGTCTATAAGTCTGACAAGATTGGGTTCGAGCCTCGCTCGGGTCACGTGTGAGACGCCAAGTTCTGCAACGGAAGGTCAGGTGGTTTTTCTCCGGGTACTCCGGTTTTCGCCCACCTATGATTAACGATCGGCTCGATATGAGTGAAATAATCTTGAAAGGGCCGTAAAACCGAAACCAAAAAAAAAAAAAAAAAAAAAGACGTCAGAGCGCAAGTAAATTCTGGACTGTGATCGAGCACTGGGGCATTGGCAAACGATATATACATAATCAGACGCTATTTTACTGTCTGATCAGGACTAGTGTGCTTGCTTAAAATACTGGAATTTAAGGGTTAAACGAACAGTTCGATTCTCAGTTCAGGACTATTTTCTACACTCAGAGACAATGCACCTATCAGTACTCTCAGTGCTATGATTTTGGCAGAAATAAGGAAAATGTCAGATGTTTTAATCCAAAACAGGATACTCTAGAAGACATCATAGGAATATCGATGTATTCTGTAGTGGTGTGATTGTTTTTGTAGCCTATCGATAATTACCTTGTCAAAGCAATTGAGTACAGCGGATCTTGATTTACCCTTTTTGTACAAAATGGAATCTTCCACCTTATACAGTCGAACTTCAATCGCTCGAACACCTTTGGGACCTCGAAAATCTGTTCGAGACAGGGGTAGTTCGAGCCACTGAGGATTACTGCCAGGAGGCATAACGAGATACTTTTAGACATCTTTTCGGTGTTATATAATGAAAATGTATGCTGTGTGTTCTCATTAGAATCGCCTCGAAGAGGCGATTCTAATGAGTACACACAGCATACATTTGCAAGACAAAAGGCTAAAATCTCCTTAATTATCCCCCAGTATTTCTTCTGTAGAGGATTTCGCTAGGGGCTCAAGAATGGGTTTGACACATCCATGGTAAACGTGCCATCGGTGTTCGAGCCATCGAAGTTCTACTGTAACTCGGGTCTTGTTCAAATTTAGAGTTGTCAGGATGTGTTGTCTTCAAAATTTATTTGGAATGTGGCTGATTTTTTTTTCCAAACAGTGTAGGCCCTGATCAGACGCCGCAGACGCGGCGTCTGATCTGGGTATGCACTGTTTGCCAAGAGCCCGTTTTGGGATTTCCGGTACAAAATGAGTTAAACTTTTTTTTATGCAAAAACATCACAAGCTATTTTTGGCTCGACAAAAATTACCAACTACAGAAGCTTCAAGTATGCTATTGTTCACGTAACAATCGCGGACCATGTACAAAATTAAGGTGCCGTTTTATAGCAGCACTAGGCTTCTCCCTGTGACCTCAAACTTTTGTGTAAAAAGTGAATTACACCCGCGGACACAAAACTGTTCAAACTCCTCTGAAGTACCTTTCAATGAATCTCTTTATAGCAAGTTAGTTTACAAGCAAATGTCATTCACCAAAGTAGTCTAAAACTGGATCTAGAAATATACATTGATTGGTCTCATTGAGGCAAGCACTCTTCCATTTTTAGGTGTGATTGACATTTGAGATGTATTCTGATAGGACAGTGCAGGAGGCTAAAATGAAATGTACAGCACTTCGTGTTTTGAATGTATTCCTGGTTTGCGGCTGACTGACAGGATGTAAGGTAATATTGAATAAAACATCAAATCAAAATGAATAGAAGCCCGTCAAAGTTTGAACGGATTCGAGTCCACGGGTATATGGACTGGGCTCTTGTAATGGACCATAAGCAAACAGACTCATATCAGATGCCACAAAACGGAACGTCTGATCAGGCCTACACTGTTCGTTAACCCATTTAGTACCGGAAACCCAAAAACGGGTGCCAGGGCAAACAGTGCAGGCCCAGATCAGTCTGATCAGGGCCTACACTGTTTGCGAAAATTAAAGCCATTTTCTAAATAAATTTTGAAGAAAAAAAAAAACCTGGCAACCCTAAATTTTGAAATGGACTCCTGGTATACATAAGGAGGAAGATTCCATTTGGTACAAAAAGGGTTAAAATACTGGAATAAAGCTTCTGTTCAGTACTATTTTCCAAGCCTACACCCGAGTCTCAGTGCTTTGATAATTCTATGTCTACAACCTCAATTATAGCCAACTCAAAAATCATAGATCATATTACATGATTATTTTGCTAGGAATCTCTCAGCTCTATTATATCCAAAACCATGTACATGTAGTAGAAGGCGAAACTCGAAATTGCTGGAGATACTGTGATACTCAACACTTTGGCGAGGTTTTATTAAAATACATAAATAGATGAAGGTGCTAGAGCGATTACACAAAGTTTTTTTTTCTTCTTAAAATAGCCACAGGGACCTTGACCTTGAGCATATGACCCTAAAAGTCGAAGCTGCTCGGGATATTGTCGTACCCAACGTTCGTATAAAGTTACATAAAAACCGATTAGTAATTGTAGGCAAAAGGGCAATTAGGGTTTCATTAGGCGACGGGGCTTAAGATGTTATTTCGTCCTAATGTCGGGTAAAAGTCCCACAAAATTGGAAGCAACGTCTCCAAAATGACATATAAAGTGTTGACGGGGACGTTAAACCTCAAGTCAAACAAACAAAATACACTGGAAATGTAAATATTATGATGTATAATCCAGGAATATTGACCTTTTTGCATTATCTGCTGCTTCCTGGTCTGAATATTATAAGTGTTGGAAAACAGGTAACCAGGCCCCTGACCTTGAAAGGTCAGGGGGTCTGGATACCTGTTTTTCCAATATTGATAATGTGCAAGCTGGGAGCCAGCAAATAATGCAAATATGGTGACGTCATACTTACATGTTCCCTCCTTAAAAACCAGAAACACACACACCATGAACGTTACTGCTCTAACAGTCTCCATTTTCGACGCGGTTGTTTGCTTGGCAAAACTGTTAGCTCTCTAAAGATCCTACAAAATTGGTACTTAAGGGGAATGGGAACACGTGGCAGATTTTCCGCCATTTTTCAAAGGGAGACGACTTTCGGAACTTCCTGGTCGCTTTTCTATAAACTCTGTCCCACAGAAAAAGGGTCAACTCTTAAAGGAGCAAATTATATTCTTTCCTTTAAGAGTTGGCATTGGAGACTAAAATACTTTTGCTTAGTTGCCTCCCCTGAAGGTGGTTGCATTCTGTCAGAAGCAAAGCTCTCTCTCGCACAGTTTGTTGCTGACAGATGCTTTGACTATTGTGACAACATTTTTTTTTATTTTATCATATGACGTCGCGCCTGAGAGTGAAATAACGCCATGTTATATTTTCGATAATCCACTAGTGGATTAAATATGCAAATTAGCTAGATACGTCCATTAACGTTACATGTACGACGTCCTTAACGACGTCGCGTTTACTAGTGGCGGAATATAGATATTTTTTGTAAACAATCGTGAATAAAATGCGTTTGAAATGTCATGTGATAAATAGAATCTTGCATTCATGCTGTATTATTGAATTAATTAAACTCGTTGAGCCTCGCATTTTATCTTTTTTCCTCAACTCGTTTAATAAATTCAATAATACATGAACACTCATGTAAGATCCTCTATATAAACGATGGTCGGTCATTCTTAAAAATAACGTGTGATTGTCTGCACCATTTACCATGGAAGGTGGCGGCCCACGCCCTTCGGGGTTTAGAGAAATAGACTGGGCTGCAGAGTTGAAACCGACCGCATATGAATACTGGTAAACCGCTTAGAAGGCCGAAGCCTGTCCAGGCAAAGTGGTGCGAATCGTACTGGGCCTGAATATAAACACTACTGTTTGTTTGGGTTGTAAGTCCTGATATATCATTTCATCTCAATGTTGCGAGAAAGTCCCGTAAAACTGAAGCAAACCCACACACAAACCCACAAACAAACGGACAGTGTAAAAACTATATGCCCTCCTACGGGGCATAAAAATTTAACAAAATTGTCGAAGACATGTGGAAGTAGTTCGCGTCACAAGGTTTAAAAAAAGCGTTTTTTAGAAAATAAAGGGTCGTAACTCCTTCGCAAATGATAGAATCAACGTGATTTTTGTGTTAGGCACCCGTTTACCTAACAAGGAATGCATGTGCAAAGTTTCAGCTCACTCGGTGAAGAAATGTGGAGGAAGTTTGCGTGACAAGATCTGTTAGCGCATTTTTGATAAAATCAAGCGCAATACCTCCAAAACGCTTCACCCGAGCAGAATGAATTTTGTGTTAGGCACATCTACATATCAATGCAAATGCATATGCAAAAATTTAACAAAATTGTCGAAGAAATGTGGAAGTAGTTCGCGTCACATGGTTAAAGAACGCGTTTTTCAGAAAATAAAGGGCCGTAACTCCTTCGCAGATGATAGGATCAACGTGAAAATTGTATTCGGCACCCCTTTACCCCACAAGGAATGCATGTGCAAAGTTTCAGCTCAAACGGTGAAGAAAGTTGGAAGTAGTTCGCGTCACAAGATTTTCGAACGCGTTTTTCAGAAAATCAAGGGACGTAGCTGCGTCACAGATGGTAGGATCAACGTGAAAATTGTATTAGGCACCTCTTTACTTCACAGGGAATGCATGTGCAAAGTTTCAGCTCAAACGATGAAGAACTGTGGAAGTAGTTCACGTCACAAGGTTTTCAAACGCGTTTTTTTAGAAAATCAAGGGCCGTAACTCCGCCACAGATAAAAGGCTCAACGTGAAAATTTTGTTAGGCACACCTTCACCTCACAAGGAATGCATGTGCCAAGTTTCCGCTCAATCGTTGGATAAATGTTGAAGAAGTTTGCATCACAAAAAAGTGCGGACTTACAAACCAACAAACAAACAAACAAACAAACGGACAGTGCAAAAACTATATGCCCTCCTACGGGGACATAAAAAAACATTGAGTGCAGTACCAGCCAGAATGGATGGGACTCACTTGTTTTTGTAAGAATATAAGAATCTTATATGGGCGTGAAGGGTGGATGGAAAAATCCGTCCTGAGGGTCACTGTCGAGCCAGTGATCCCGACGGACGGCTTTTTCTGTCCACAGCTCACACCTCTATAGGATTCTGTTTCTTGCATACCTTCCATTTATTAGCGGGTATTCTTAATGTTGCAATCACTTCGGTTACGACGTCCGCCATATTGTGATGACACTACAGCAATGTTTAGTGACGTCACGTAACGTGCTGTGACGTCAGCTTTATCGACCTCGCATATAAGGTCGTATTCAACCAGTGCATTTATCAAATATGCGAGAATATTCGATTTTGGGTAAGAACACCAGGGTCAGCACAGAATTTCTATCTCAAGCTAAAACAATGTTTTTTTTTTTCTTATCTGGTTTGCAAGGAAGTCTTTTCCATGTCCTGACCGACCTGCATATTTCATTTGTGACTTTTGTATTATTTTCTTCATAACTGTTCATAACGATAACATATCCATGTGCAACACTGTCGTCAATTACAAAATCACACCTATGCAAATACCTTGTAAATATTACCGCCGAAAAAGCGAAATTTTTAAGCTGAAAAATTGTGATATTTTCTTATTTCTGCTCAAAATATAGATTGTGGATACTCGTTAGAACCGCCTCATCGAGCCTGTTCTAACGAATACCCACAATCTATATTTTAGAGCAAAAATAAGAGAAATAAAGTTCCCCCCTGTAAACCCTAGTTTTACTATATAAAAGTGGGTTCAAGGGGTTCAGAATTATATAGGCGTTTTTACGTGATGTTTCGTGTCACTGGAACTAACACATCACAAAAACACACCTATATAATTTTGACCCCTTAAACCCCACTTTTATATAGTAAAACTAGGGCTTGCAGGAATATATATGTTCTGCGCAAAGTAAGAATCGGTACAATTATAGAATTGTCCTGCGCAAAGTAAGAATTCTAACTTTGTTGCGCAAAGTGAGAATTTCTATCTTGCGCAGTACCATTCCGGAATTTTCTCTGCGCAAAGTGGGAATCGGGACAAAGTGTGAATTCCTACCTTGCGCAATTACAGTGTCGGAATTGCCTTTGCGCGAGGTGGGAATCCGGACATAGTGAGAATAGTAAAATATTATTACGGGATTTTATCACATTCATATGGAAACTGAACCCTGGTGGTAAAAATCACTCTATAAAATGTAGTCTAAACTTCGCTTCTATTTCATGGACATTCCATTTTATGGCCCCGCCCATTGGGGCTTGAATAAATACATGGGCTGCATGATGCTTCCACGCAGAGCTGAATCCGGCCCACACACTAGTAACGGTAAACCGCTTAGAGGATCTAAGCCTGTCCAGGAACCGCGGTGCGAGGCGGACCGTCCATGCTAATAAACCCTATTGGTTTATTGGGTGACAGGGCTTGAGATGTCATTTCATCTCAGTGTCGGGTAAAAGTCCCACAAAATTGGAAGCAACGTCTCCAAAATGACCTTTACAGTGTTGACGGGGACGTTAAACCTTTAATCAAACAAACAAACAAACATTCCATTTTAATTTTCTTAAACGAATATAAGAGGCATCACGCTTAAAAGGTCCTTAGAGCCTTCGCTGTACGCATGAAGGGTATATGGGACTGGAGGAAGGTTCAGACAAAGAAGCAAATTTCTGGCGTGAGTGAGACTTTGCGTTATTTACGGATATACGCTAAGTACCTTATGCCGCTGCTGATGTCATAGGCAGATGCTCATTAGTCCAGTTTTGGTAATGATTTCTTGATGGCTGGGTACACTTGAATTTGTGTTGAAATGCATTTTATTTTTGCCGATATCATTATTTTAATTTTTAGTTTTATTGCTGTTGCTTATGAAATTTTCCAACTTCATCGGTAACATCATTTTTTTTTATTTATTTTTTACTTACGACAGGAAGATATCGGTAAAGCAAGCACATTTCAGTCAAGTTGAAAGTAGTTGTTGCGGCGATGGGTTGTATAGAAAAAAAAACACACAAAAAAAACAGACATGCTCAATTTTACTTTTATTATGGTGATAAAACAAAACTGTGAGCACATGATGAACGAACATATGAAAGCTCATATGAAATTAAAATGTACATAATATTAGCGAGTCTCCGCTGTTCTTGTGGATGACCTCAGACGCAGAAATGAACCACAAAATACATCTTATTAATCGTAATGGTTCTAAAAACTGGGACAACCAAGAACGTGAGCAAACAGTGTACACTCAGATGAGCATGCATTCTGATCAGGGTGTACAGTGTTTACCATACAGCCTGCACTATGACCTTTATACGCGAAACATCAATGACTGGAACGTTTCTTTACCCCCAGATAATCCCTAATTCCAAATAGCTTGTTTGTACTATTAAGGCAGAGATAAATACCAATTGAACTCGTTAAGACGATGACGGTCCTCTTTTCATACTTGAAAGTAATCATACGTGATGATAATGTCTTTTTTGACTTACCGATTTGAAAATTAAAAAGTAAAATTAGCAAATGCATTGTGTACATGTAATATACAAAACATTCAGCACCTTCAATCGCAAATAATTTTCTACTCACAATACCATCAAAGTAATGTTACCCAGACTACACAAATGATAAATGCTATTCCCACAGATGAAAATTCGATTCTCACTTTGTCCCAAATTTTCCCATTTTGTCCATACGGATGAAACATTCAATTC